>CM055095.1:73772559-73892000 GCA_029204225.1 Diphasiastrum complanatum | reverse complement strand
ATACCCTTGAATGTAAAAATTGGGTTTCTTATATCTGAAGAGCTGTATTTTGGAATAAATTCTCCCGTGCAAAAATCAACTAAAATAATAACAATGAAGCCTTTGACAGAGCACCAGAACTGCATACTTGTGTCGACATGAGGAGAGATGTAGTGACGGGAAACACTCCTAAAGCTTTCAATGCATCAAGGCATCGCGTTGCTTCGACATTTGTTTGCCCTTCATCCACCTCCGCTGCCTTCTCTGCAGCACGTTTGGCCTTCTCAAACAGCTCCAGCAGCTGGCTACCAGCCGCTGCCTTCCCCGCCATCCTACTCCTGCAATAAAACCCTACAATCTCATCATGATCAAGCCAAAAACCTCAACAACCACTCACGTCATAAACCTAAACAAGGGTTCACAAATCGAACCAAATCAAAATCAGGTAAATCGCATCAAAATAGAATAGAATAAAATCAAGGGAAAACTGAAAAGACCGTAGGCATGGAGCGGATAACCAAGCATGCATGCAATTTCTTACACTGTGCCAGACTGCTGCACAACAGACGATTCAAATAAGCGATCCGTTCAGCGGCCACAACACACATCTCACACCATCATGGAACATGGAAATCAGACGACAGCTATGGCGGCTTCCTTGGGCCGATGGCTGATGGCCGATGGCAAATAGGAGCGGAACGCAAAAAGGGGAGGAGGAGGAGGAGGTAATGGATTGTGAGCAAAACCCTCCCCCGGAAGAACCCTAAAAACTAGCCTATGTACTATGATATTTCTAAGGGTGGCTTTAGGGCCCATGCTCTATATTGAGGGTCAAAATTCCCCAGGACATGTCAATGGGGATGGGCCCTATCACATTCTCCATTGGAGGGAAAAGCGTCCCTCCCTCGTTCATACTTAGTTCGAGTTGCCACCAATGTTGGGTGAGTATATAGGTGCTCCACTGGTATCAAAACCGAGATAAACTCGAGTATCAAAGATTTGATTCGACTAGTAATAGACTCTCTGATTCTAGAGTTAATACCTGACTAGAGCTAGTTTTAGCCCACTCAATGCTCATATCTTGGGGCACATACCGACATTTTATGATCCTTGTTTGGGGTATTTTGATGTAAACCAAAATCCATAATAACTCATTTGAGGTCCTTTGCCCCTTCCAAAATACTACCTCTTTTGGGGTGAGTTCAATTGAAGTAGACACCAGTCGTGGTAAGGATATATCACAATGAGTTTTTAACCACAATCACAATATCTTAGTGTCCTTATTAGTCCAATTTTACGACATTTATTTCTTTGGGGCTCATATCACAATACTACTAAAGTAGCTAAATTAATCTAAATTTTGATGGATTAACCTACAACACATTGGTTACTTAATAGAGGCTCCAATACGTTCATTGAGTCACAATTAATAAAATTTTATTTTACAATTTCCATGTAAATAGGCATCAAAAGGCCTACAAAATGTTATAATGAGAATAATCTTTTTCACTTTGTAGTTTACAAGAGTTGTCTCTTTTGTGATATATTATATCAAGAAGTTTGATGTTGAGTAGGAGCTCACAATTGTTCAAAATCATGCATTTGGCTTAGACTTTGCATTTGATTGTCATCCATACAAAACCATAAATTTCACATGCCAATTTCAACTAGATTAGCTTCAAAATTTGTCGGGTTACTACATGTAATAATCCACTAATCGATTTTCTTGTAGTGAGTTTCTAATTTTTTTCATAGCATTGTAGAATTTTTTCTAAGGTTGACTTGAAATTATTTTACAACAACTGTTTGCACTTAGTCCACATACCTTAAGCCTCAAACCTTGAGTATTCATTTTGTAGCTTTCATATGGCCTTGGGCTTTCGGCTTCAAGTATTCAAATTTTAAGGTTCATATGGCTTCAAATACACAATCCATGGATAGCAAATCATGGATATATCCATCAATCACACATCGTAAAATGCTTTGTTAGGGCCAATTGCCTACACCTATGATGTAATCCAAGCTCCGTATATTTTTTGTCCCTTGAATCAAAAGATTCAACCAGATACAACTAAAAACCTTTGTGTTATCCAAGCCCATTATTCACGTAGCACATGACACTTAGTCAATTCGTTAAGTCCACCAGAACTTCCACAGAAAACAAAACTTAAAAACTTCGGCAAGAATTTAAGAATGAAGTGTGATTGAGGTTGGTGGCATGGATTATTCACACAAGTATATTACATACAAAATTCAGTTATCTTGTCCATGTCAGCAAATCAAAGTGGGGTTTTTTTGCTCACACATTATCCACATGAATGATATATGCATGGATATTATTTTTTAATCTTGTTGTTGGAATTGAGTATTATAGGTTGATTCAAATGGACCGTGAGTGACTAATTTGAGAGAGAGAGAGAGAGAGAGAGAGAGAGAGAGAGAGAGAGAGAGTAACAAGATTTCACATAGTCCCTCTTGACAAGTCAAGTCTTGACAAGTCAAGACCAAACCCTATGAACCCTTCAATTTATAGCATAACAGGTAAGAACAAAGCTGTATAAAGTCTTATGGTATAGAGTACCATAAAGCGAAGCAAGTTTTAGGACACTCAGGCCTGCCACCATCCCACAAAACACAACCACACAAGTTAGTTATGTGAGGAAGACAGGTGAGAGAGTCTGACATTTGGTATCAGAGCAAGGGTTTGCAAGTTTTGGAAGCTTGGGACAGCAAAAAACAAAAACGTCCTTATCCATTTGGTGTATTTCGAGGTCTTTTGCAGCTGGTAACGCTATCAGAGTCCTGATTGACTGCATCTTGACGACAAGACTGAAAATTTCTTGATAATTCACTCCTTGGACTTGAGTGAATCTATTAGCCACCATCCGTGCTTTCCATTTTGCAATGGAACCATTAAAGTTGATCTTCTTCTTGAAGATCCACTTGTTGTTGATAACTCTCTTGTGAGTGGGGAAGTCAACCAGCGTCCAGGTCTGATTCGTCAAAAGTGAGTTATACTCGATTTCCATAGCTTCTTGCCACTTCATAGCATCCTTGGATTTAAATGCTTCGGCTAGGCTCTCTGTTTTTCTGATGAAGTCCAGAATGATTGAGGTGCATACCTCTCAGGGACTGTCTGAGTCCGTGAGGATCCGCGGATGTTGGGTTGACCAGGATGCGATGATGCTTCTTCTTGAATTTTTTTAGATTTGCTCTGATGATAGGTATTGTCGGCTGCTCGGCTTCTATAGTTGTAGCTGTTGGTTCTGTAGAAGGACCATCAACGTTGGAAGAATCCATGCTACATAAAATAGGATGAAATGACATAGCATCGTTTATTGATGGTTGTTTAAAATCATAGTATGTATGTTCTTGAAATATTACATCCCTAGAGACAAATACTACATTGGTGGATGGATCATAAACTTTATAAGCTTTATGTTCATCAAGATAGCCAATGAAAATACATTAATTTGTCCTATGATCCAGCTTCTTCCTAAGCTATTTAGGAATGTGAACAAAATATATACAACCAGAGATTTTTAAATGGTTGGCACTAGGCTTGTGCCCATGCCATACTTCATGAGGAGTCTTGTTGTTGACAGCTTTGCTGTTGGCTCTATTTTGCATGTAACAGGTTGTGGCAGTAGCTTCTGCCCAAAACTTCACAGGTAGGTGTGCTTGATGTAGCATGGATCTGGCTGAATTGAGAAGAGTTCGATTCTTCCTTTCTGCAATCCCATTCTGTTGAGGTGAATAAGAAGTGGTGAACTGTCTTCTAATACCATGTTCAGCCATGTAGTCGGACATCTTGTTAGAGATGTATTCGCCGCCACCATCAATTTGGAGTGCCTTCACTTTCCTAGATGTTTGTGTCTCAGCCATGGCCTTGAATCTCTTGAGGCATTCAAAGGCTTCAAATTTGTGCTTAATGAACATGGTTGTAGACCATCTAGAATAATCATCTATGAAAGTGATAAAATAGATTGCATTTCCTAATGATGGAGTTGGCATTGGACCCCAGAGATCGCTATGTACAAGATCTAATACATGCTTTGTTTTGGTCTTACAAAGCTTACAATGGATATTCTAATGTGTTCATAAGCACTGATGTACTAAAAGTACATGACACTTTATCAAACACTTGTTTACAAAGTATTCAAAGGAGCATGCACATGTCATGACCTCATTGGAAGAAAAATAAAAAAAAGAAAATTTTTTTGTTTTTGGGGGCTCATTCAACTTAACATAAGAAACCTTTCCAACAAAAAACTCGTGGAGCAATTATAATAAAATTTGTTTGAAACAGAGTCTATGAGAGAGAGAGAGAGAGAGAGAGAGAGAGAGAGAGAGAGAGAGAGAGAGAGAGAGAGAGAGAGAGAGAGAGAGAGAGAGAGAGAGAGAGAGAGAGAGAGAGAGAGAGAGAGAGGAGTAGCCTCATTAAGTATAATAGCATGAAACATTCCATGATTCTTTGGAGAGTTCTTTTGTAGAACTTAGCCATTTGTTAAAAATTTGTACAAATAATGGCATCTTTGAATGAATTTCTTGTGAAAAATTGTCAACTAGTTTGAGATTTATCATGTTAATTAGTTTATTTTGTTGAAAAGTAAGCCCACAGTTGCCTCCTTGGTGAATGACTAATTTCTATTTCATGATTTTTCCTGCTCGTTATTGATCATTGATCTAGGGTTAGGTGAAACCAACTTTGGTTTTACGTCTGCTCATCTGATACCTGCAGGAATCACAAACTTAGACAGCCAATTTATTTGAAGAACGCTTACAACGTGCTTACGGCTGATCTCCAGCAAAGGCAAGACAACATTTCTCAATGACAATGTCGAAGAGGAGCTATACACCTTCCAACCGAAAGGATTCAAAGTCAAAGGCCAAGAGCACAAAGTGTGCAAGCTGCACAAAGCAATCTATGGTCTAAAATAGGCCGCAAGAGTATGGTTCGATAGAATCAACTCTTATCTCATTCAATTAGGATTTGCAAACAATTCAGCTGACTATGATGTTTATTCAAAGCATATAGGCACCAATTCAGTTCACATAGCTCTTTACATAGATGATGCATCTATTTGGTCTAACGACACTTCTCTTCTGTACACTACTAAGAGTGATCTGTCAAAGGAATTTGACATGACCGATTTAAGAGCTGTTCATTCTTTGCTAAGAATTCACATTACTAGACATAGACTTCAGAAGAAAATCTATCTTAGCCAGCAGACATATCTAAAAGACATCTTAGAAAAGTTTCATTTGTCTGATTGCAAACCAATTGGTATCCCAATGGATCCAAGTATAGTGTTGACTAAACCTTCTTGTGCTGAGACTGATAGTGAAGTACTCAACTTAGTGAAGTACCCTTATCATTCACTAATCGGATCTCTAATGTATGCAATGTTGTGTACTAGACCAAATTTAGCATATACTATTAGCACGTTAAGTTAATTCATGTCTAATCCTAGGATCTCTCATTGGAAAGCATTAAAGAGAGTGATGAGATATATTCAGGGAAGTTCAAATCACATCTTATGTTATGATGGAAATACTATCAACCCACTCATCCTGCGAGGCTGCTCCAACTCAGATTGGGAAGGAACAGTCTCTACCAAAAAATCTACCTCCGGGTTCTGTTTCTACCTTACAGGGGGACCGATTTCGTGGAACTCAAGGAAGCAAAAACGCTTTTTTCGATAGAGGCAGAGTACATATCAACATGTATAGTTGTCACAGAAGCCATATACTTTCAAGTACAACGACTTTTCTAAATAGGTTTAGGGTTTAATGTAATTAATACATGGATGAAATCTATAAATAGATCATCCAAGCATAGATTACGGGTTGCTTCGTCCATGAGACACATTATTTGAGCCTCCCAATTACGCCGTCATTTTTTGTTGTAATTGCTATTTTGTATTGTGCTTCAGTGTAATAGCTTGCTTTTATCTGTGTACAACATAGATGAATGGTTGTTGTGATTGAATGCACTTTCATTGTTGTTGATCGCGCTTGTTTACTCACTCTGATCTAAACACGGACGTCTTCACATTGAATCTGATTTCAATAGTACCACACATACAAATCATCTCTAATCTCTTCGGTGGACTGTACTCTTGTTTTAGGGTATGAATTAATTTTTAAGATCCTGTTGGGCAATTAAAACACTTAAAGCTATGATTCCATTTAGCATAAGCTGTCTATTAGACTATTTTTGCATTTAACAGCTGATTAGAATGGGAGAGCTATTCTGCAATATTCCTGCTCTTCTCCGTTCATGTTCTTCTATCTCCCTTGCCCCATCATATTTGGCTATTTTAGCCAGTATGCATTTTAAACTTAGAGATAGACTTTATAAAGTTCATAAGGCCCAACAATAGACTAAGTGGATTTACTAGGTTTGGCAACTTAGGCAAGTTGATAAGGTCAAATTTTGGACCTACTCTAATTGGTTAGTAGTGATGCATTGAATCTAGTCAAGTTATCGAGCTTTTTGGAGAAGTTTCTAGAACCTTCCATAAGTTGATAAGCTTTAGTGAGAGCATCCAAATAGGGAAAGAGGTTGTTTTAAATAGGCATACAAGTGTGGGAGAAATTTATCGCTCTCCTAAATCCACTTTATAGTGACATTCCACCAAAGGTACAAATTTTAATGTTTATTGATGGATTACCAAAAATCCTAGAAGATGATATTAGGGCTGCAAAGTATTTTGACGACACACCTCTGCCATTTAGGGGTCACTAGCCTAATGATCCAAAGAAAGGTTTTCAATTCAAGAGGAATTATAGGGAAGTTGTTAATGAAACACATCCCAAATCCAACAATCCCAAGAAAACCAAGAAAAACTTTAAAAACCATCAACGTGGCAAAGATATAGCTGAAGCTCGTAAGAAGAACTGTGCTTCAAGTGCAATGACGAGGGTCACCTTGCATGAGATTGCGTCAAAAAACCAACTTCTACCTCAGGTAATCTATCTCAAAGTAATGAGATGGATGTATGTTTTCTTAGTTCTTTAGTTTTTGGACCTAATGACCATATTTGCATTAAAGATAAAGTTAATGATCAAGTTGTTAATGTCTTTTTTGACATAGGATCCACTCATAACTTTATTAATGTAAATTTGGTACAGATGCTAAACCTTCCTACGAGAAAAAGTGAGAAAAAATATTGTGCGACAATGGCATCGGGAATGGATTTCGCGTTTATGGATTATGTTGTTCCTGATGTAGAATTGCACATACAGGATTACTCTGAAAAACTAGAATTCCATGTTGTTGCATTAGCTAATGTGGATATTGTTCTCGGGCAACATTGGCATTTTGATAAGAATAAGTCATTGAAAATTGATTTTGTTGAAAAATCTTTATCTTTTATGCATGAGAATTCTTTGATTAAGATCAAGGCTAGTTTAAGTGTTAACACTAAAAATGTTAGTCCTTATTCTAAATAGGAACTTAATTCAATAATGAAGAATTCTGATTTTTTAAGTTTATTTATGTTTTCACAATGATTTCATTTGCTTCAATGATAATAAACTTAACATAAATGCCATGAATATACCCAGTGAGAACACTACAAAGTTTGAAGCCTATAAAGAACTTAGGCAAGAATTCAATGATGTTTTTATAGACCTTCCTATAGGTTTACCACCCGAAAGAACAATTGATCATAAAATTGAACTTATACCTGATTCAATTCCGATCGCACAACGTTCTTATCGGATGAGTGCATCGGAAGAGACTGAGGTAAATAGGCAATTACATGATTACCTGAAGAAGGGGTGGGTACAACCTAGTAAGTCTCCTTGGGCATCACCAGGTGGCCAAGAAGGATGGGAGTATAAGGTTTTGCGTAGATTATAAGAAGTTGAACAAGGTAACCGTTAAGAATAGATATCCACTATCGTGGATGGATGACCTAATAGATTATTTTGGTGGTGCTAAGTACTTTACCAAGATAGATCTAAGGTTGGGATACCATCAGATATGCATTAGGGCAGAAGATATACCAAAAACGAGTTTTTGAACTCAGTTTGGACACTATGAATTTTTTATGTTGTCTTTTGGTCTAACCAATGCACCGACAATTTTCCAACAAATGATGAACGATTTGTTCAGGCCATATTGGGAAGATTCGTAGTGGTATTCTTAGATGATATCCTAGTATTCAGTAAGACTTTGGCGGATCATAAAGAACATCTTAGGATTGTCCTGGACATCTTAAAAAGGAAAAAGCTCTTTGCCAAAGAGCCTAAGTGTGACTTTTTTACTAAGGAATTTTTCTACTTGGGACATATGATTTCCGAACGGGATGTGGAGATCGAGCCCGATCGTATTTAAAAGGTTAGTGATTGGCCTATTCTTACCACAGTTTGGGAAATCAAGTCTTTCTTGGGGTTTGTAGGATTTTTCCTGGCATATTTCCCAATTTGCTCGATTGGCATTTCCTCTTACCCAGGCCTTGAAAGGCTATAAGAAGCTAAGCCGGAGGGCTAAGAGTCCACTAGTGCAGTGGACAGAGGATATGAATAATTGTTTTGAATTGCTTAAGAGAAGTGTTACTTCAGCACCAATACTAATCATTGGCGACCCTAATAAGGCTTTTGTGGTTAGGACCGATGCCAGTGATTATGCCATTGAAGCTGTTTTGATGCAGGATAATCATCTTGTTGCTTATGAAAGCAAGAAACTCAATCCTGCTCAATCTCGGTATCGATCCTAATAAGGCTTTTGTGGTTAGGATCGATGCTAGTGATTATGCCATTGGAGCTATTTTGATGCAGGATGGACATCTTGTTGGTTATGAAAGCAAGAAACTCAATCTTGCTCAATCTAGGTATTGTAACTATGAGAAGAAATTGTTTGCAATTGTTCATGCCTTGAAAATTTGGCGACTATTTGTATGGAGCCAGATTTGAGGTTTTGACGGATCATCAGACTCTTCGATATTTCTATGATGCTACAGATTTAAAGGGGAGGTAAGCTAGATGGGCTGAGCTGATGCAAATCTTTGACTTTTCCATACGTTATTGTAAAGGAAATCAAAATATTCTAGTGGATGCTTTGATTTATTTGCCTTATTGTTATAGAACCGGGGTTGTTTTAGTCTCTCCAAGTACTTTATGAGTCCGATCCTTTTTTCGGAAAGTATTGGCAACAAGTACTTTTTCGGATCAATTCAGGTATGCAAGATTTCTCAAATCAGGGAAAGACTGAAATAGATTTTGTTATTCAAAACAAGTTTTTGTTTTGTAAAGGCAGGGTGTGTGTACCGGAGAATGACATAGTAAGGGCCCATTTGAATGACATAGTAAGAGCCCATTTGCATGAGTGTCATGATAGTCCATGTGCAAGACATCCGGGTATACAAAGAACACTTGACTTAGTTCGACGGCAATTTTGGTGGCCTAAGATGAAAAGTCAAGTAGAGGCCTATGTACTTAAATGTGCTAAATGCCAGTTAATAAAGCAGAGAGGCTAAAAGCTAGTGGCCTATTACATCCTGTAGATATTCCTACCGGAAAGTGAGAAAGAGGATTATGTGGTCGGGCTTCCATGTACAGGGAAGGACCATGATTCGGTTTGGGTCATTGTTGACAAACTTAAGAAGTTTGCTCAATTTATCCCAACAAAAACTATTGTTGAAGCTTCTGAACTAGCTCAACTTTTTGTTGAGAAGCTTTTTCGACTATACGGGCTGCCTTGCGATATTGTCAGTGACCGTGACCCAAAATTCATTGGGAATTTTTGGCAAACAGTGTTTGAAAAGTTGGAAACAACTTTAAGTATGAGTTCCACATATCATGACTATAGATCACAGAGAATCAATCAAGAGATGACACGAACGATGAGGTGGAGAAGAGAGCAATTGTATTTTCTGCTTTTGCGTTTTCCAGTGAGTTGGTCAGTGTCTCGCTCGTTGGTAGACTTTCATGCACAGCTTTTTTCTCTTCTATTCTTTTCATTCTCTACATCGTCTCTCATTTTTTCTCTATAAAAAATGCGTATTTAACTCCACTGTATGGGATTTACAAGATAGTTAATCAAAGAATTACAAGATAAATTAATGCTAATCAACTAGTTAGTTATTCTCTGTTATCGCTGTCTCTTTCACTGAGCGTGAAGTACAATAGACCATGCTCGTTGAGCTCCAGTTGGCAGCGCAAATTGTTTTCTTTCATTTCGTGTCTTCCTCTAGTGTGTTTTGTCACCTGGTTGTTGGGCCGAATCTTGAATACTTTTCTTTTGGCCTTTGAGGTTTGTTTGCCCTTCGCTTCGTTTCGCTTCGGCACCTTCGAGACAAAGTTGCAAGAGTTCACAATTTCTAACAAATCTGCACATCAATTGTATAACGCTAATAGCAATATATCACTTTAGAACAATTATCTTTTCTGATAAAGAAAATACAACTTTTGTTAAAGTTGTAGATGAGACACTTTCAGATACGGTCCTTATACATAACTTTTTAACATCACAACAAATAAAATATTTTGATGATAAAATCATTTCTATAGCACCAACCGAAGGTTATTACCATTGGAATTATTTCAAGACAAAGAATTGAGAAACTGAATTTTCCAACTTTGTTTTATGGGTGTCGACGACACATAACGTTTTCTGAAAACAACACATATCAACAAATTGCACAATGAGCAATCATGTATTGCAATAGGCGTTTTCCGATTCACATTCCAAATCTGGTTTACAAAACTACTAAGTGTCAAATCAAGTTCATTTCAATCAACTACACACTTTTGTATATGAAAAGGAAAAACTTATGGATGTACTTTTAAAGTAAAAGACATCCTTGACACTTCGAAAAAAATTGCCACAATCATGAAATCCAGTATTGGATATAGAGATCTAGGAATGCTACGCACATCACCAAATTATCTTGAAAAAACAAAAAAAGACATTTTTGCAATTATCAGCTTACTAGGGCCACCAACTTTATTTGTAACATTCACAAGCGATAAATCACATTGGCCAAAACTTTTAGACAATGTTTATAACTCAGATGCACACCTGCATTTAGAGCAAAGCAATATACAAAACCTTGTTCGGCATACTTTTGCAAGATATTACAATCATCAAATGAATTGCCTCAGAAAGTTGATTCAACAAGATCCTTGCATTCTTTGTTCGGTAACATATTTCGCATTTGTAACTATATTCTAACATAGAGGCAGTGAACATGATCATGAGATAGTCCTCACTTGTACACAAGTTTTATAAATAAAATCACAAACTACATTGACACATACATTATATGTGACAAAAAAAGCCTACTTCAAATCATGCAAGATATACAAACACACAAACATCGTAGTACTTGCAAAAAATTGGGCCATGCTATTTGTCGATTCCCCTTTCCAAAACCTCCCATGAAAAGAACAATGACCAATTTCTAACAATGCTTCAATTGAGAAAACTAAGAAATGCATATTTGAATGCACAACAAATACTAGCTCAATTGGCAACTTCTATCACACTATCAATTCCATTGCAACACCTTCTTTCTAGAAAAATCATATTCATTAATACATGTACAGAAGATAATCAACGATTTGTTTTGAAACCAATACATGTTTTACAAAACATGGATCCTGAATCTACAAAAGTACAAAGTGCATCTATCATACAAAAATACAATAAAAGACCAACGAATTTAGAAGATTTATGTTTAGCTCAAGGACTGATATGACATTATAACTATCTCACAAGCACCATCCTAGGAAAACCAAAAGTCGTTCTGACTGGCTTCAAGTTGCATTTAACATAGATGGCACTACTTTGCATTCCGCATTAAATATACCAATATACACAAAATGTATAACATCATTTCCTTGTGATAGATTGGCATATGAAATAAATCTTGAAAAGTAGTTTAAACAAAACTTTCATTCCATGACTTGTCTTGGCAAACACAGTTCATCATTACATTACATTCAATGTCTTTGACATTGAATGCACACAGAGAAATTATCGTACACAATTTT
Organism: Diphasiastrum complanatum; assembly: GCA_029204225.1. Lineage (NCBI taxonomy): Eukaryota > Viridiplantae > Streptophyta > Lycopodiopsida > Lycopodiales > Lycopodiaceae > Diphasiastrum > Diphasiastrum complanatum. The sequence goes on along the minus strand of CM055095.1, from coordinate 73,880,015 downwards.
GAATTCATAATAGCTACATTTAGCAATTCTAAATTTAAAATAGCTACATTTAACAATCACACAAGACATGCAATACGCATCATAGCTCTATACAAACCACAATATTATACAAATCTTCTGACATTTTTTTAAACCCTAAAACAATTGTTACAAATTAATTTGCCAACAAACATTCCATCTATAATACTAGGCGAATTAAATATAAACGCTTTAAGTAATACCACCTTTTTCCAAACACTCAACTATTCTCTTCTTATAAATTCCAGGTTGCATGCATCAAACGATCAAGTATGGACAAACACTTCATTGCTTCCCTGCGAATCTCAAACCACATAAACATATTGGTCAAATCATCATCCCTCGTATTTCACTTTCAAATTATCATACAATATTGCACAATTAAGAAACCCTTGTTCCATGGCTATCAATACATCAACTATGCCTTTTCTATAAACAACAAAAGTGGAGCTAGTACAAAATAGCAACAAAATCATTAAAACATGAAGGGCCTTTTGAATTCGTACTGGCGTGAGATCACCTTGTTGAAGGGGGGAGAGAGAGAGAGAGAGAGAGAGAGAGAGAGAGAGAGAGAGAGAGAGAGAGAGAGAGAGAGAGAGAGAGAGAGAGAGCGCTGGGGGGGGGGGGGGGGGGGGGCTATTAGAGGCTTCCTACTTTGAAGCATATATCCAAATACAAACGAAAGACCTCAATTGAGTACATAGAAGGAAAAGGTGCAACCCATGATTTATCAGAAGAAGATGATGAAAGCAACAATGATTATGCAAATGAAGATGAAGGGTCGATGACTCTGAAAGTGACAAAGCTGATGAAGACGAAGACAAAGATGAAGACAATGAAAATGAAGACGACGAAGGGATTGGAGAAAGCTCAGTGCATACAGCAGATGAAGACATTTGTGGAGATAAATTTTAGGCCTTGGAAAACATCGTAGATTTAAGCACAAACTATCGCTCTCGTGGATTTGGTATAACTTCCTAGTAGAATGTCATTTTTTGTCACATGAAATTCCTCTGTTTAAAATTTTTGTCATGTTATTTCAATATCATATCTCCTTGTTTAATTTTGTTTCAATTTTTAAAATTTATGGACAATGATTTATTAGTCTTATATTTTCTTTCTTCATTGTTAATTGTTGTTTTTAACTTCAATTTATTCAACTTATGTCCATCTTATGTTTCTGTTTAAATATATGGACACTAGGATACAATAACCTCGTAATTGGCATGAGTGGACAGATGTCCTATTTTCATAGGCTCTGCACATTTCTGTTCAGAGCCATAGCACAGGGTTAACGGTTTTGAAAGGCCGATTATGCCTGGAAAAAGCCGTGAGCAGGTCTGCTACCATGTAAAAGCAACCTTCAACGCACTTCGCCGCAAACTCAATGCATGAAGGCTACTAGTTACACAAGGTAGCAGGCCTACTCATGCCCACTATCTAGTTCATGACTTATAAAAGTATTGAAAAATATATTAATCAAAGTTGTTATACATCTTTATATAATACGTCAATTATACGGTACTATACGATATTTTAATATATTAAACGTATTACATGCAACTATACACCAAGCTAATTTATTTTGAAATGTACATAAAATTGTATAGTAATCACACTATCAAATCAATAGAAGGTTGTTTCAAGAACACAATATTAACAATATCTCAAATAGCAGCAGCAAAATAGTATGCTCAAACTTCCTTGAGCAATCTACCCAGCCATCTACAATATGAACATTCCATCATAACGTGATCACACTATCTCAACATTTATAAGTAAACATAGTCCACAAAATAATAAACACAAACTCTCAAACAGTTTTAGCAAAATGACCTAATCTGCCTAGTACAATCTACCAATGTACACTAGATCATAGAGAACTTACTCTATAAATTAGTAATGCATGTCGTCGGATATAACCAGCTCTGACAAGTATATAAAGTACTGGATATAACTAGCTCTGAGAATCAGCAAGGATAAACTGCTAATCATCGACTTCGTAGGAGCTTGGTACGAATTTACGAGCACACCGACTGAAAGCAATGACAAAGTGACTTTTCCCATTGCTTTGACATCCCGAAATATGCTGCACAAGCTAACATAACTAAAACAGTTCATATGATAGTAGCATAAACGTGATGTGGGTACTATGGCACTGTACAGTTGCTGCTGGTGCTACTACTGGCAGATCCTGTCAGTTCATGGCGAGAAGAATAGCGAGGGGAAAGAACGTTTGGCAGGATCACTTTTTGCTCAAAAAGTTTTTGCTCAAAAAGATGCAGATGCGCCACCATAAGCGCTGCCTTTGTATTCCTGCCCCGCAGTATATACGCCGTACCTGTCTATACCTGTATGCGCACTACAAAGCTCCTTTTGCAATTGTGCTACTTCTAGCTGAAGTCGAGATATTGCTCCAACGCAACCATAAATGGGTTCCTTCACCCTTGCATCTGCTTCGAATATAAGCGAGTTAGCCGCATCTCCTTTTTGGTGGATGGGTAAATCATTCAACATATTTGCGACGTTGCTAGCTCCAAAAATCTTTTCCACGTTGGCAAACTGCTGAGACTGATCGTCTGGAAAGTATGGGGCGAAAACGCAGTCACTGTTGCACGTCCTTCGTAGTAACTTGCAAGCCGCACACGGAGAGGTCGAGGCATTCGAGAAAGAAGTTGACGATGAACGCGATGCGGCCATGACCACTACCTACCAAGTGATGCTTTCTTTGGCTCTCCACCCCACCCAACACGGACCTGTGACTACCAAACTACTCCACCCAACAGAGACTTGCAACTACCAAACTAATCCATGCCCAACACAGACATGCAACTACCAAACTACTCCACCCCACACAGAAATGCCGCTACAGACTATTCCACCCAGAACAGACCTGCAACTACCAAACTAGAGAGACTGCATATATGTGCGTGTGTGTATATATACATAAAATCAGGTTGATGAGGCAGATAATGGGTTTGTGGGTGCGCATTGTAATATTGTACTTCCCTTGCTACGATCGCAGTCGTGGCAAGCTCTAGAAGGATACAACAATAGAAACCCGTGTTTGTCGATCGATCATCACAAATTAGCAACCTTCATGCCACACGTAAGGGTTTGAAAACTTAGCATCTCACACGCAGAAGCGACTGGAAATCCTAAAATAAGCAGCAAATTGCGATATCCATCACGTGGAAACACAATCAGCCGTTATCCTCAATCTCCGAATTTCTTGTACACAACCTTCTTTCGTAACCACATACTTAGAACCTGTCCTTAGGAGGGATGAGGCGACAGGTCAATGACCGCCAAGGGTGTCGTGCTGCCACATTCAATGCGGTGGCCCTACGTTTGGCCACTCCACCACCTTTTCGGCTTGTTGTCTTAACATTTTTCTCTTTCTTGCTAACCCTTGGCTTGAAACTCTCATAGCAATTTTTTGTAGTTTAGGAGTCTCCCCCCCCATACTCATACCACCAATTCGCAGCGCCACTCACTTGACATATCCCGTTTGGTTTCTTCTTCTCCAAAAACTCCTATGCCTTCCCTATATTTGGCAAAATCGTTCTTTACTTTGCAACGTGCATCCTCGTCAGGGAAAAATTTCTTCAAACAATCTCTCCAATTTGCTTGTATGTTTGCACATAATTTGCCATCCAACTTGATCTATATATTGTGGTCCAATAGAAAATTAGCAACATGAAGAGGAGAGCATAACTTCTCCCATCTCTCATGACAAAACCTCATAACTTCTGCTAACTGGGCTTTAGATAATGCTTCGATTGCTTGGATCTTTTCTATCATGTTTTTCATACTTTGATATAGTTTACCCATTGTTGGTGATTTCTATCAACAATTCTTAAGACATTCATAATGGTCTTGCCGATCTCGAAAAATTATTCCGCTGCTCGGCCAAAATGTTGATGCCAATATGGTTATGGATTCGAAACAGATGCTGTTTTTAGAGTTCGACATGATTGATCTGGGTGAAGCTCAGTTCTGTCTAGGAATTCAGATCCACAGAGACAGAGCAAAGCAACTGATTTACATCACTCAACAAAGGTATCTTCACAATGTTCTTAACAAATACAATTTGATGAATTGTAAATTAGCCCACTCACCAATGGATCCAGGCCTGCATCTGTCAAAGGACCAATTTCCCCAAATCAAGCAGGAAGAGGAGCAAATGAGAGAGTATCCTTATCGATCGATACTTGGATCTCTCATGTACACAATGGTCTGTACAAGACCAGATATCACTTTTGCTATAAGCTCACTCAAACAATATATGGCTAATCCTAGCATTACCCATTGGAAGGCTCTCATACGAGTCATGAGATATATTCGAGCTACCATGGACCAGTGCATCTGCTATGGAGATGTCAGCAACGACAATCTTCACCAGCTCAGTGGTTATTCTGATGCAAGTTGGGGAGGAGATGTAGACAATCGTAAATACACATCTGGATTTACATTCTTCTTCAACGACGGTCCTATCTCATGGAACAGTTGTAAGCAAACTTTTATCGCACTTTACAGAAGCAAAATACATTGTTGCTTCTCAATCTATCAAGGAAGCGTTTTGGTTGAAGAATTCACTGTCATATGTTAATCTAAATCAGCACAGCCCTACAATCTTATTTTGTGATAACCAAAGTGCTATTGCCTTATCGGCCAACCCTAGATTTCACTACTCAATATCTTTGGATAATCAAATTTGTCATTGTAGTATTCTGCTTTGAATATTACATCCACCATCTATTCAACACCTTCGTACACTTATTGATTTGAAAGAGGAGATTTCTCTCTCTCTTGGAGAACAATAAAACCTTCTATACTACTTAATTCACTGATTTTGTGGAAATCTATAACGACTAGGCTACCGCATAACTTGGCACCGTTTTTGAAGAGACGAATCTTTGTCTTTTCATGATTTTTAAGTGTACTAAGTCCACTGAATCTTATTCATGTAATTTGTGCCATGAGATCAGCCACGCACAACCATTGAGCAGAAACGCTTAGAACGAGCACAACAATTAGAAGCTTATAGAAAGACACGCGATTTGTATTTCCAGAATCTGCAAAATTCACCAATGAGAGTTAGATTAAGTCCTGAAGCGTTTGATAATCTTTACAACACTTCCGTAGCACTTGTAAATATGTATTCACCGAATCCATCTGAATCTTCATCTTCGGAACACAGTTTTAAATCCGAGTCCGACCAAGACTCTGATCCACCATCAGAGCCAAAATCTGAACAAGGGGACGAACCATCTTTTGAATCTACATCTACATCATCCGAACATAGTTTCGAGTCATCCAATCCACCTAATCCACCGGATCCGCCACCTAACCCACCACCTGATAATATGGCGAATCCAACACCACCCACATCTACTAAAATCATATATGACTTCGTCAAAGGGTCATAATCTGACGATGCAGATAGCTATTTATCACAGTTTGAGTCAATTACTATAGCCAATAAGAAAAACACTGACAAGGATAAAGTTGTAATCCTACCAGGTCTTCTGCGCAAGCAGGCAAGAATCCGTTTCTGAAAACGGTGAATACTTGGAATGCTTTAAAGGCAGCGTTTCTCAAATAGCTCATGGAGATAGGCTATTCTATAAGATTGTTAGCACGGCTTAATTCGGTGGAGAAAAAGCCGAAGGAGTTGCTTAGAAAGTACACTCAAAGAGTTAAGAATTTGATAGGAAAACTAGGAGCACAATATCTTATCCCCATGCAAAATGAATACGACTCCAAGCCCATTGAGCTGCCAGCTGCCAGCGCAAAAGATTCTCCTTCGTTTCTTTTGTTTCCTTTCGTTTCTTTTGTGTCTTCTCGTTTTGCGTCCCTTTGTGGTTTTTGTGGTTCTGGAGGTATGTTTACGATTCACAAATGATTCGCGAATCGTTTGTCTTTCGTTTGTCCTAGAAGCACGCTGACTTTCACGAATTGTTTCACGAATCGTTTGACCTTCGAGTCAAGGCTTGTTGACTTGCGTGTTGTAGCAAAGTAGCAGGAGTTCATCATTTTTGACATTCTGATATCGATATTTTGCAATATAAGGGACGTTATCCAAAATCTCTTTTAGAATCAAAAGTTTTTGTTTATGGTCACACCTTCCACAGAGAATTATAAAATTTCTAAAATTTCTAGAAGAAGAAGAAATGGTAGAAAGAGTACTAATAAGAAGCATAAACATAAAAGAATAGAAGAATCTGACTCGTCTACGGGGTCTAAATTAGGATCCGGTTCAATAGATGAAGAAGAGTCTTCTGATTCTTCGTCATCTGAAGAAGAAACTAGTTATAGAAAATCTAAGAGTAAGAACTCAGATAGGAGACGAAGGATGGAGTATTAGTTGATGAAAAATGCCTTAGAAATCAATATTTTGGTCAGAATTGGCCTATACAGTACCAGAAACCTTCGCTGAGCTCTCAGATTGTACATTCACTCTAGATTTATCTAATTTGAGGTGGGCGAAGGTTCCTGTCCAGGAAAATTTGAGTTTTTGAGTCAGGCGAAGGTTCAGTGAAATGCCATTTTGGGAACCTTTGTCGAGCATCTGAACTTTATTATGAACCTTCGTCGACCTGCTAGATGATCTTAAAATGTCCAAATTAGGTTGTCCATAGGTTCAGATTGTGAAAAAAAACATTTATGACAGTACCTGGGTGAAGGTTCATCCTTCGCCAGCCTTGGAAAACGTTCGCTTGATAGGTTCAAATCCCTAGAAACCTTCGCCGAGATTTTTATAGCCTATTTTTATAGTACTGTACATGCCTGCAAATTTTTGTTCAGAACTGATCAGCCAAACTAGTATTCAGTGTAATGGACCCACCAAATTCACTTATAAGTTGGCTGAATTCGATTCATTCCTCACTTGTGCTAGCGAAGCTCTTGCAAATTTTTCCCGCAACCAAAGCCTTCCAAACTTCCTGACTTGCTTTCTGATACACTTTCATGTGTCTTACATTTCCTTTTTGCTCATCATGTCTTCTATCAATACTTTCCAGTCTCCACGCTATACTATCCATCGTGATGTCCCATTTGCACCGGACATCATGATCCTTCCTAGCACAAGCATGGTCACTCAGTGGATGACCCTTGTGGAGCCTCTACTCACTGCAATGAATATTCATGAGAGAGCTTTTTCTGGACGAATCAATATGGATTTCATTACTCTTGCCAGTACGTGGAAGGAAGAGAAATCCAGATTTTATATCACTTTCTAGGGAGCCACACACAAGGTGTGCGTCATTGAGGCCGCCCTTGCAGCCATAGGTATAGCATCCGGTACACAAGCCTCACCAATCACAAGTTGGCCAAACAGGCCATCAAGCCATACATTGACCTCACCAACGATCTGCACTAGACCAATGATCTGCACTGGACCAATGACGGATACCTTCTAGAAGCCATCACTAAGCCTTCAATACACGTTGCTGCCCAACTACTAAACAACTTCTTGATGGTTGGCAACCTCAGGAAAGACCGCATCACGTCTCAAATCCTCCATAGGATAGTGGAGTCCTACGCCAAGTTGGCCAAAGCCTATCTTGAACCATATAATTGGTTCAAGACTTTTTCTAGTGAGCTTAAGCGGGCTATTGAGGCCAATACTAAGTAGCAGTTCGCGCTGGCTCTTTATTGTCCCTTCTAGTTGCTTCTCACCTAGAAAACAAAATCCATGGTTTCCACCTGGATTTCGTGCTTTCGGTCTACAAAGAAACACCGGCTGAGTCGTCTCACCAGGCCTTGAGTTGTCATAGTCGTCGTCGTCCATGCAGCGAGATCGTCATTCCTGACTCGCCTTCCGCGTCACGATGTTGCACTAGGCATACATCGTCAGCTGCGCTTTCACCTCCTGCTGTTGTTCACACTAAACTTCTCATTCCCCCTGCCTTTGATGCTTCTCTCGCCTCTGCTTCCACATACGGACAGTCTGTGACCATTGGGCCTACCATTCCCGTCACAACTGCCCAGGCCGCCTCAGCCCCGCACACCGAAGCCACTTCACCAAACACGCAATTTTTCATGGATATGTTCGATGATTCCAACCCCCTTGGGGCCACCAAAATTTTTGAAATGCCCCAGAGCCCTGCGCCCTTTGAATTCCAATCCCCTGAAAGAAGATTCGAACAGATCCATGAATCTACTGTCGGTGTTGAAGATGTCAGCCAGCAATCTCAAACGGAAGATAGCCCAGCCGCACTTTGAGTCAACAAAGCTGTGAAATCACCGAAACAGTTCGACGCCACTGTGCCTGAGGGTTTCGAGGAGGAAGACATTTTTGAAGAAGAAGAAGTATTGGCACCTATTCCATGCCAACCAAGGACAGTACCATCAGGTCCTCCTGCTGCTGTCGCCTCCACGACAGTCGATTCTAGTGATGCTCTCAGTTTGGTCTCAAGCCTTGGGCAAGTGATCCAGTCTATGTTGCTGGATAAGAAGAAAGAAATGGAGCAGAGAATTTTTGATATGGGCTCCGAAAACACTCTGATCAACCAGAAGATTGTCGAGCTGGATCGAGAGTTAAATATTGCCAAACAGCATGAAGACAAGGCTGAAGCCAAAAAGCAGTTGGCTCAGCAACAAGTTAATCGCTTGGAAGACTACGTCAGCTCTCTAAAAAATGTCCTGACAACTACACAAGATTAGGTGGATAATGTTGGGAGAGAGGGAGGAAGAATAAGTGACGAACACGAACAAGAAACAAACTCGAACAAGAAGCGAACTCGAACAAAAAATGTTTGTGTGCAGCGGAATGAGTTAAATGACTCTCTCCCTAAGCAAGACAACGCCTATCAGAATGAACATAACTTTAGTGATAGAAATCACAGTCATTCTAGATTATGTAGCCAAACATTTAAATGGATGAAGCGCTAGATGAATAATTTGTCGCAAATTGCAAGACAAATTATCTGTCGCGAATGATTCGCGAAGAGCTAGACTGTGTTCGACTGATAATTAGTCGCGAATTATACATGAAAGACAAGACTAAAAGTTGATCGTCTATTACCAGAAAGAGCAACAAGAAAGATCAGATAGAATGAATAATAAGCATAGCAATATTGACAGATCTAAAACGCAGAACAGATGAACTGTGTCAGATTAAGTATATAAAGTATACAAGTCAATTATGCGGTAGAGCACAAGATGTAGCGGACGAAACTGCATGTCCTACAAAGCTTATTTCTGTCTGTAATGAGGAATGAAACCTCTTATCTAGGTCTCTTCTTCACTCACTTGATCATCTGATAATCATCATCATCGAATACGCAGATGGTATCCAATATATACATAATATTATAGGTGTGCAGATGCGAAAGTACAAAGTGGATGTGTTGTCTGTAGGAGATCGTGGGTGGCTGCAATCGTTGTCCAATCTGTTAGCGCAACTGCAAGGGGTGAGTGCGACATCAGCTAGTACTGAAGTAAACGTTGATGATGACGCAAAAGTGCGTCACTATTACGAATGGCCTTAGGATAAGATTTTCAGGGTGCCTTATCTATTAGGGCACTTTTGGCATTCAGTAAGGTAGTGTCCTCCATGACCTGTGTAGAAGCACGGTGTCGCAATTCATTCGCCTTTTCTTCGTTTGTGCGAATTTGTGTGTAAAAATGCAGACTACGTGACAACGTTAGAAAAATATGCAGCATGAATGGAGGCAGATTAAATCTGTCACGTCACATTCATTTGTGGTTCATTGATCATCTAGAGGATAGTATGATACTTCAATAGCCAATTACCCAATTGATCTTAATGACAAGATTTTTTTTGGATCTGCAACTTATTAGTCTTTAGTTCTATTCCAAGTTATTACTACTATTTCTGAATGAGAATGATTTATGAAAGTGAAAAGAAATGAGGGCACTGACAAAACAACAAAATTATGTTAGCAAATATAAGCCTGTTAGATTACGAAACTTTATTGTGGCAAAATAAGAATACTTATGCATGTCTCCAGAACTCCTGATATGCGCACCCTTCACTTATGCATCTCACATTCTTATAGTGTTGATTGTACTTATTGTAATAGTTCTTGTAAACTGTACATTTGTGAAAGTGATTAACTACTTAGTTAGTCATGTAGTCCTTCTGTCATTGTCGTATCAACTAAGCTTGCTATTAGGCCATGTTGGAAGGGTGGCCATAGAATTTCACACTTTCCAGAATAGCGACAATTCATATAGCAATCACGTGGGGATTGATATAAATACCAATGTATCAAAGCAGACGACTTTTCTTGATCGTTCGGGGCTTGATCTGAAAGGTGACAATAGCATCACAACATTGATAGATTATGATGAAATTTGAACCTACTAGATATATATATCCACAAGCCTTGGTCAGGCACTTTCATGAGATCCAAGGTTTGGAAGACAAATAAAAATAGAAACAAGTTTTGGTCATAGCATCAGGAGGGAGAGGGCCAATCTGTATGTCAACGAGGATGCTCAGCCAACGTCAAAAGGAAGTCTACGGTTGACTGATAATGAGAAAGAGTCTAGTGCTTGAATGCAGCGATATCTATGCCTAACACTCTCCCTCAATGATAAAATTACATTTTTCTATTCCTAATAGAGTACGAGACCTCTCAAATCTACATCTATCTAATGACTTAGTAAAAATATCTGCCATTTGATCTTCAGATTTATAAAAAACAAGATCAATGGCTCCATCAAGAATTTTCTCTCAAACAAAATGATAGTGTATTTCGATGTGCTTGGTTTGAGCATGTCAAACTGGATTTTTGACAAGGTGAATGTAGCTTTGATTGTCGCAAGATATAATAGTCACATTCACATGTGGTTGATCTAAATCCACAAGCAATCTTCGTAACCATATCGCTTCTTGTGTAGCATTGTTGAGTGCTCGATATTCAGCTTCCGTCGATGATAAAGCTACTGTAGGTTGCTTTTTGCTGCTCCATGAAATTGCAATTGTACCATAACTGAATGTATGACCACTGGTAGATCTTCTGTCATCAATATTACCTGCCCAATCGGCATCTATAATCTACCAACATTGGTGCTTCAGGCTGATCATACTTCAAACCAAAATTCAATGTCCCTTGAATGTATATGAGAATACGTTTAGCAGACTTCCAATGTGCTTGACTAGGATCTTGCATAAATTGACTAACAACACCAACAACATAAGAAATATCAGGTCACGTGTGTGTCAAATAAATCAAACTACCCACCAGCTGTCTATACAAATAAGCATCCACTTTTTCAAATTCATCATATGTAGTAAGCTTCATGTTGACATCCATAGGTGTACTCAAAGGCTTACAATCTTGCATATTGAACTTATAAAGCAAATCTCGTGCATATTTGCTTTGTGTAAGAAAGGCCATGTCTTCCTTTTGCCATATTTCAATGCCAAGACAATAGTGCAGCAATCCTAGATCACTCACGTCATAAGCATTGGAAAGATCCGATTTGATTTCATCAATCAAGCTCTCATTACTTCCTGTAATAATCAAATCATCCACGTACAACACAATGAACACTATATCAGAATCTTGCCTTAGAATGTAAAGATTAGGATCAGCATCACTCTTTACCATTCCCCTTCGCTTGAAGTGTTCATCAATGCAAGAGTACCATGCCCGTGGTGCTCTTGCGTGATCTTTGCTGGTACTCTTTGGAGCGTGAGGGCAAAATGGGTTTCGCGACATTTTTCGTGTCGCGTCGTTGGTTTCGTTTTGCTCGTCTGTCTTTCTCTCATACTGGACCGCAAAAGATTCTTGTTTGTGAACCTTTCGTGTTCACGAACCGTTCGTGATCGTCTCCTTTGACTTTCGTGTTTCGTGTCTCCTGACTTTCACGTTCGCGAACATCCTCATCAGGTCGAGGGTTGAAAGCTAGCAAGGCTTTGTAAACAGAAACGTTTTGTTTCTTCAGATCTTCCAATCCTAGAAAGCAGGAAATAGTAATGATAGAACGTATAGCCACCATCTTAGCTACGGATGTGAAGGTTTCCTCAAAATCAATACCTTCTTGTTGCTCAAATCCTCTCGCAACCAACCGTGCTTTGTACTTGTTGAGTTGCCCATCTGCTCCATATTTGATCTTATAAATCCATTTGCAAGTGATAGGCTTCTTACCATCAAATAGCCCAACCAGATTCCACATCCTATTTTTCGATAGAGCCTTGAGCACAGAGCCCATTAGAACAAGATTCATCTCTACTCTTGCAAGAGGTTTTCGATTTCTACTTGATCTTCTAAGCTCTCCCTGCTCACTTGATTCGGGAGTATCTCCCTTATTAGCATCACTTGTTACTGACAAGTACCACTTAGGCACTCTCCTAGGAGTCTCATTATTAACCTTGTCTTTTTCCATTGGCTCTTCCATACAGACATCAACTTCTTTCTTCATTTGTAGTTTAGCTTTATCATCAAAGGAATCAATTGTCAATTTTATTTGGTCATCTTGACCCATCTCATCAAAAGTAGCATCTCTGGAAATCACGATCTTTTGTGCATCTATGACATACATTCTGTATGGCTTGGCTCTTTCATCATATCCAAGGAAAATACACTTAACAGCTTTTGCATCCAGCTTTTTTCGTTTTTCATCAGGCACATGAGCGTAAGCATCACAACCAAATAGTCATAAATGAGAAATATTAGGTTTCTTTCCAAGAAAAGCTTTGTAAGCTCTCTTCCCTTCCACGAACTTCGTAGGACACCGATTCAAGATATGAGTAGCTGTGTTGCATGCTTCTACCCAAAAAGTATTTGGCAAACTCTTGCTCTTAAGCATTGCCTAGCCTTCCCACAATGGATCTGTTTTTCTGTTCTGCAACTCCATTTTGTTGTGGTGAATAGGGTGCAGTAGTTTGTCTCTTGATCCCTTGATCCTTGCAAAAATATATAAACTCTGTTGAAAAATGCTCACTGCCACCATCTGATCTGAGGGTCTTTACATAACAACTTGTCTGTTTTTCAACTAGAACCTTGAACTCTCTAAACTTGGCAAAAGCATCAGATTTCTTACTTATGAAATAAATCCAGATATGTCTACTATAATCATCAATGAATCTGATGAAATAGTAACAACCACTAATGGACCTAGTTTGTATTGGTCCACACAGATCATTATGAACAAGATCAAGGATGTCATTGGCTCTTCTTGCTCCATCTTTGGAAAATCTCTCTCTATGCTGTTTTCCCAAAATGCAACCCTCACAAATTTTTTCTTCAAAAGAGATATCAGGCAATCCAACAACTAGATTACCTCTTTTAAATATTTGCAAGCTTTGAGCAATAATATGACCAAACCTTTGATGCCAAAGGTCACTTCGACTATCAACAGTGCTTACCATAGCTTGAGTAAAAGATCTCGCATGTAGATTTCACAACAACTAGGAAGTATTGTAAAAATCTCCCCACTTAACAAATTTTCAATCTGTCTGATGCTGCCCTGGCCTTTTTGATGCCTCCGGGACTGTGTCCTCATTTCCCACTGATGATTCTGAGCTCCAAACCTGCAAAATACACCAAAGAAGGATTTCTTCTAGCCGTTTTTGTCTCTCCAAGCTTTCACCTCCCGTGAAGGACTTTCTCACTTCATTGCAGAGCCTGTGACAAGTTGTATCCACTGATCAGGCACGCAGGACTATCGCTGCTCTGATACCATTCAATAATCAGATATGGAACATCAAGCATTCACCATAAACAATCACCACAAGGCGGCGGAAGAAGAGCGCGCACAATCACAATATCATACTAAATCATACTAAAATGTGAAATGTACAAATAAATCCTGAACCCTGATAGAGAGAGAAAACCTACAAGTAGACTAATAGACTAGCTTACGACTAATTACAGCTGGTAACAGCTGTCAACATTAATGTACATCGTAAACAGTAACAAAATGAAGTTTATCATTGATTTCTAACAACATGAAGTGAAAACTGAAGTATGGGGTGAGTGTACAAAGAGAGGACGGGCCTTTTCACATTTTGCTTTTCCATTCATGCATGCATTCAATTATTTCTAAGCTATTGCTTTTGCTTTTATGGCTCATGCAAAGAAACAAGGCACTTCACCAAGTGTCTTTTACTATTTTTTATTTTCATGCATGCATGATTACTTGCATGTGGGATAGTTCTACCTTTAATTAAGGTCCACACTTAAAAAATTTGACCCACCATCACAACTTGTCTTTAACGTCGACCTTCTTTCAAGCTCCATAGATTCAACACATATTACTCCATAGATTCAACACATAATATTGCCTTTGCAAGGCAAGGCCAAAAAAAAGGCAACTCGAGCCAAAGTTCCCAAATTCATTGGCTTCAACAACAATGGCCCTTACCTTCCCAAGTAGAAACCATAAATTTATCTAAGCCGTTGGATCACGCACCTTGGATAACGGCTGTCATCAAGTCTTATCACTTGGAAACCCTAAATCTATATACATTGCTGTGAAACTCTTTCTCTTCGGTACTGGAGACAGCAACGAGGGTTTGTGATCTGCACGAGCGGGCTGCGAGGCCGTTGGCGATCGCGGCAGGCCTTTGTTCCTGGTTCCTGTAAGTGGATCACTATGCTGAGTTTTTTCCAAATAATTTTCAGATATTGCGGATCTTGGATGATAATAGGGTTTGTTTCTGGTTAACGATTTGGTGCATAGGTTTGCCTCCGGGGAAAAGTGCACAATGCAAGTAGTTCAATTTGTAAGAATTGTTTTGCGTTTAGAATGCTTACTTAAAGAACTGAAATGTCACGTTTGAACACATGCTGTTTCTTAGGAATATTTGTCTAAGATAATAGCAAAGAGAGGCCAAAGTTCATTAGTATAGCAAAACCTGTAGACCCATCTCACATGATTCCAGGGAAGCTTCAGGTCTTGAGATATGAGAGAGTTTCGTGAAATATGTGAGAGTGTAAGTTGTAACGTTAAACGTAGGCATGAAGTGAATATTTTTTATTCATTGGGAACTAGGGCAAGTGGTATGGCCACTGAATTTCAAAGATGAGGTCATGGGTTTGATACCCCATCCCCTTTATTGACATATAGCAAAGGCATTATCGCATTTATAGATAAGAGTTTTTAGTCTGTAGCATAGTTGCACTGTGTTTCTGAACCGCGTTTCTGGATTTCAGGAGCATTTCTCAGAAACGTTTTTAATTTTTTTTTGATTTTTTTGTGGGCAGTATGGGTATCAGATTAAAACTCTAATCAAGGGCAGTACATTTATATAGGTTGCAATAGGATTCAGAGACACCCATTCCTGAGAATTGGAATCAAGCACATAGGAATCGAATCATCTTTGCTATGGAATCAAAATAAATCAATAGTATCTTTTGCAAGGAATTGTACACTTGTGAACTTTATGTTGTAATTATTGTCAAGAAGCTATTTGATATTACCCTCAAGTTGTTTGATTATCAAGAATTGTCTATCTAAGGGTAATATTTCTATTTGCAAAGTGTTATAAAAAAACATTCCATGAAATTTTGACTAGTTGAGATCAATAGTTACGGAATATTTCCTTGGCTCTCTAAGGGCTGATTGTGATTTCTTGATGATGTAGTGCTTTACCTAGTGTATGGCAATGAACTTCACTCACCCCACAAGATTGAGAACAAATCAGAGCCCAATAACAACAATCACACACAAAGACTAGAAGACCCTAAAACCGTGAGGGCAAACTTTGTAGTGAGAGTGTAGTAGAGTCTATAGGAGGTCAAAAGCAATGAGTGAGGCTCGAATAAAAGCTAGATGCAACGAGCAAGCAATTTTGTAGGGGTTTTGGGGGTTGTAGAACAAGTCTAAATTGTGGGAGGCTTGTAGAGGGTTCTTTTGCTGAAGTTGTTGAGCTGAAATTATTGAGTAAAGGTTTGAGTCTTGAATTGAAGCTGGACACAATGAAAAAGGGATCATGAGCATAATGAAGGTATTATGGTGTTTGAAGAGAAATTTTCAAATATGAGCTTGTTTGTGGCTTGGTAAAAAAAGCATTCGTATTAGTCATTTAAATTGTGAAGATTTTTTGTAGTGTAGTCAAGAATATTGTCCTACATTTTGATTACATATTCTTCTATTGGTGGAGTGCTTTCATCCAAGCTAGTTGTCAGTCACGGGGCAAGGTTTGTGGGAGGAGGAAGAGATAGTGGATGGAGTTGAAGTGTCTATTTTGGATAAGTACACGGAGATGGCATTGACTTTCATACGAATTTCAGAGACATACTCTAGCACTGTTGCAAGGGTGAAGTTGCATTCAGTGGACCATGTCAGATGCACATTGATCGGTGTGCACAAATCAATTGAGCATGGAGAGAGAGAGAGAGAGAGAGAGAGAGAGAGAGAGAGAGAGAGAGAGAGAGAGAATGAATGGATGGTCGAGAGTGTTAGAAAAATCGTTCGAGTGGAGGGAAAGAGAGAGAAACTTGAGCAAGGATGTTAGATAATAGGGCAGAGTAAGAAAGGAGAGAGAGAGAGAGAAAGGAAGAGAGGTAGATTAACTCCCCTTTAAATTTGGGAAGATCTCAAATTGATGTAATATCAAGCCCTTTTCTGAGCTAGGTATGCTGTAGATCAAACGCCCCAAATTTAAATTTCTAAGCCAAAAAAATGTGTAGGATTTTCAAGCTGCATAATAGCTCCCTAATGAGAATGGCACCACACATACATGAATGGAGGAGAAAGAGAATAGGATGGGGAGAGGGGTGTAGTTCCCCTATTTATGCAATGGGGAAAGGCTCATGCAAGCATGCATAAAGTGAGGTTTAAGGGGGAGAGGGACATGCAACCATGCAACTTAAGCAAAATTCACTATCTCATTTTGCATGCATGCACGTGTTGCATTCTTGAGCATTAACTTTTGTCGGAATTCAAGGTGAACTAGAAGCGGAAACATTCACAATGAAGTAAGTGATTAACGTTCTATGAACAATCACAAATTATGCATAGAAGTGGAAGCAAAGTAGGATATCAATGGAGACAAATCTCTATACAAAGAATGTATGTACACAAGCATTGCAACTCTCTCTAGTCTCTCCAGCCTCTTCAGGCTCTTCCTCTTTTCAGCAGAAAGAGGGTGCCTCTTCATACAAGTAGAGATAGAGAAATCCGACGGCCAATGGTTCCCAATGTGGAGTATGCAAAAGCCAACAGCCAAGAGCCATTTGTTACATAGGAGTTACAAAAGCAAATGAAAAGGCTTGGCATTGGACAGCCAAGTGCTAATTGGAGAAGAAGGTCACTTGCCCCATGGATCATCCTTAGGTATGTATGCATAGGTGGTACATCCAAATACTTGAAGTAGTCCCACCTTTGGCTTTTTGCCACTGTACGCCTCTTCAGGCGTGATTCTCTCCACTGCTTTTGTGTGATTCTCTCCACTGCTTTCGTAGTAGGGCTCTTGTTTAATAAGAATACAAAAGTATACACGGCTTCAGCCCAGAAAGAGTTTGGCAATGCCTTAGCCTTGAGCATGCTATGTGCACACTCAACTATGGAACTGTTTTTCTCTCGGTAACACTATTTGCATGCGTCCACACAAATCTGTATGAACAAGTTCAAGTACTTGCTTTGCCTTGACAGCCTATGATTCAGGAAATCTTTTCCTTCGTTGCTTGCCAAGTGAACACCCTTCACAAAAGTTATTGCTTGACTTGATACAAGGTAATCCAATTACCATATGATGCTTCGTCAACACCTGTTGGCTTTGATAACTCGTTACTCAAGTGGCCATACCTCTCGTGCTTATGTTGATCAGAAGTCTTTGCAACATAGGCTTCTTGAGTCGGGATAGTAGTCTGCAACTTATAAAGACCACTTTCCTGCAATCCTTTTGCAATGATCCTATCATCATGCCATAGATCCGTTGCGTTCTGGAACATAGAGTTCCGATCACGTTCCGGAAGGTTTTTTAAATTTTTTATTTTTCAGATGCCTTAGAAAAGAAAAATAGCCATAAAAAAGCATCTAAAACACATTTAAATACCTTGTATCAGATTTCATATTCTAAGCATTCCGGAATCAAGATGTAAGAACATCCTAAAAGCTTTAATGTTACTGACAATACTATTTTAGATGTGCAAAAGAAAGATAATACAGTGGCTTATATCCTAATCACTTGTAGCATTTGGTCCATGCTATGCATAATGAGATGGTCTAAGAATTTGTGGTTGGACTTTGTAGGGTTCAAAATTGCATGTCTCCTTTGTTATGTTGGGTATTATCCTAGAAGTACAATTAGTGTATTTGTTTGCAGTATTACTGGACATGTAGTTCTCTCATTTGATATCGTTGTTTTGCAGATTCTTTCTAGCTTTCTTGGTGTGTTGTGGCTATCAGCTATGCTTTTTAGTAAGGTTTGAGGATTGAGAAAGCTGAAGTGATGAAATGGTTGCAATGATCACATACAAACCCTAACAATTATAGATTGCATCCCAACAATTTTAGACATGTTTTTTGATGTTTTTATGAAATCCGTACCAAATATGTATAGGATCTGGACCCTAATTTTCCTTTATATAGCAGTTAATATTGATGCTGTGTATCAAATTTATATTGAGAAATTAACCTATAGAGCTCATATCTCAACTGGACAAGGTGAAGACAAAACAGTAAAATGGTTGGAATGATAATGTATAAAGTGTGAACCATTATCGATATACTTCTAAGCTAGGGAAAATAGTAGCTTGCACTTGGAGAAAAGCTGGAGTGAACTTAGAAGATAGTACAAAGAACTAAGTAGTATGGGGCAAGATGAGTTGGTCAAAGAAGGAAATGGGCTATTGAAAGTGTGCAATACTCATGTAGTGGATCGTGGTTAGCTTTCAGTTCAAGGAGGTTATCACATTATATGGTACTAGCTTTTGTTTTGTATGCAGAAATAGGAAGTGCTGCAGCACCGATGCTAGTGTATTTCACTTAAAAAAAAGTGTTTATCAAACCAGATTCAACTTTTCTAAGACCGGTCCTTCATGATATCTGTGCTTCTTGACTAATTCACGAATCCTACTAATTTTGGGTGTTTTGAAAGATCCTTTTGAATATATAGACAAAATCATCCATTGAAACATATTATGCGATGTTTAGAAAATTGGCTTTCTTTCAAATTCTCTGCATGCTTGTGTTCAAGATACCAGTTGGTGAGCATTATAATTGCCACTTATTAATTTGATGGCTAGAGCAATAGTTGGTAAACTTCCATCTACTTCAAACACAAACATACATTAGAAGATTCAATGACTGCGCTCTTTATAAATTCTTCTTCGGCTGTGTACCTATGAGAAGGATACTGTAGCTGTGATAGATGCTTTAAGATATCTCTTGTCGTGAATTAGTTCTAGCAATTATACGTAGTCAAGGCATTTGGGCTTAATTTTTCAGTCGCAGAATTATTATGGCAAACGACATGGTATTTCAAATGCTAACTTTTCTTAGATATTTTGGTAGGTTTGGGAAAGTCTTAAGATCCTTTTATAACAAGACATTCAAGATGAGTGGAGAAGTGGCCTCACCTTCACCAGTTACAGTCCCTGAGTCTGTGCTGAAGAAGCGAAAGCGGGATGAACAATGGGCATTTACAAGGAAAGAGCAACTGGAAGCAGCTAAGGCAAAAAGTGCCAAAAGTCGTCGTGTGATTTTTAAGAGAGCTGAGTTATACATCAAGGAGTATCAACAGCAGGCATGTCTCTGAAATTGGGATTTTTTGACAACCGTGGGTGGTCAATAGCTGTTGTAGATTTCCTGATGTGACTATCACATAGCCTAAAAACAGTAGGAAGTTCTGAGATAGTAAAGGGCACCCTTAACCTACTTGAGTGGAAACTTCCAGTTGCAAAATGTATCTCACCCATCTATTCTGCACAAAAGCTGAAGATCCTACTCAGAAAATGGCACTATTTTAATCTTTATATTCTAATTTCATAGATTTATATTACTTTAATTATATTCTCAAAGATGAAAGCCCCATCTTCACAAAAATTGGTCTGAACTTTATGATCTACCCGTCTGCCCATTTCTTAAATTGTGTCCTTTTCATTCACTTTTGTGGATACAATTGTTCCTCTTTAAGTATATCATCAGGTCTTATGTATGTTACTGTCCTTTATATACCAGTTTTTCCAAAGAATATCTTCTTGTACCCTTTAAAGAAATCTGCCTCTCTTTTAGTGACCAAAAGTGAAATATTAATGATGGGAGTTAGTTTTCTGGACAATAGAAGATACTATTCAATGCTCAAGATTACTCATAATGATACTGGACATTGTTATCATTGCCATGTTTCCAATCCCTCTCAGGAGTCAGATCTAATCAGGCTAAAGCGTGAAGCTAAGCTCAAGGGTGGGTTTTATGTTGAACCAGAAGCCAAGATCCTATTTGTGATTCGAATTCGGGGGTAATAAGTATTTCTTATTTGCATTGATGCTTTTCCATTTATGAAAGATTTGTCTATCTGCTAAATAAAGGGTTGATTTATCGTGTGTATTTTGTACTTCAACACACTCTGACCTCATATGTATTAAGATGATCAATTTTTGATTCAGTATCAATGATATGCATCCCAAGACCAGGAAGATTTTGCAGCTACTTCGCCTAAGACAGGTGAGTACACATGTGTATGCCTTGAAAGAGCCAAAATTTGGCTTTTTTACTTTGATCTACTGTTCATCCTGGTTCATATCATTTGTAATTTGACATTCTTTGGTCAGATTTTCAATGGTGTATTTATGAAGGTGAACAAGGCTACTGTGAATATGTTGCACAGGGTCGAGCCATATGTCACATATGGGTATGTTAAATTTCTCTCAGGCTGAAGTTTCACGTGACCATTTGTTCCTTTTTTGATGGTCTGAGATATTAGTTAGTCAGACTCTTCCTGTAAAGATGCTCATATTGTATCCTAGCTACTATGTCGACGGGCACATATGGAATCAAATGAGGAGTGTTAAGTTTATAGTTGTATTTTTCAGCCAAAGGTCTAGATTTATACTCTTAATATCGTACTTTGGTGATCTCCATTTCAGTTACCCCAATCTTAAAAGTGTCAAGGAGTTGATTTACAAGCGGGGATATGGAAAGGTTAACAAGCAGAGAATACCTTTAACCGATAATTCTATCATAGAGCAGGTATGATTAAATTTTCCATAAGAGTACCAATATGTGTGTCCAGTTGCATTTTTGATTCAATGGAGCACACTTACTTTAGGCCAGTGTGTTTCACGCGCATTGAGTTGTACACTCAATAAACATTTGCTATTACACAGGCTTTGGGCAATCTTAACATAATTTGCATAGAAGATCTCATTCATGAGATATTTACTGCTGGTCCTCACTTCAAGGAAGCAAATAATTTTCTGTGGCCATTTAAATTGAGTGCACCTCTTGGTGGGTTGAAGAAGAAACGCAACCATTACATTGAGTCTGGAGATGCAGGAAGCAGGGAGGACAAGGTCAATGAACTAATTCGACGGATGAATTAGCATCACCATTTTTTTTCAAAATTTAAATCTGAAGTTGCCAATCTGTAAGGCAACTATTCAGTTTAGGCCCGTCTCAGAATGATGAAAAGTCATTTCTTGGGCAAGTTTCTCATGGATGAGTTGTCCATGTCAATAGTAAGGATATCTGTTACTCTAGTTGGGCAAGGTTTAACAGTTGGTTTTATTCTTGATGACATGTTCATTGAATCTAACATCACAAATGTGTTGTTGTTTCTCGTTTCATGGTCAGTTGTTAAAAGAAGATCAAGTGCTGCAGTCGCTAACACTATTTAACACTTCTTACACTACCTCTTTAACACTAATCATAACCTCCGACTACTAATTAACACTATTCTTTTCACTTTACACCATTTGCACTACTTTTCACACTAGTTTTATTACTACCTTTGAGTCCATAATCTTGGAAATCGAATGGAGTCTCACAAATTTTGTGCTCATCTTACTCTCTTCTCCCTAGATGCCAAGGCCATCACAAGCTATCTTGAAGCATGGCATACAAAAGAGAACATTGTTCTATTCTAACATTTATAATCATGAAGAAAAAAAAAGAAATTACAAGCAAAAGAGAAATATTGGAGACAAGTAAAAATAAAGAAGACTTATTCTCAAATTTAGCATCAACATAAGGAATTTACAAAGAGGATTGTCTTTAGGATATCTGTGATTGGTCTACCTTGAAGTGGGTGAAGGCTAGTTTGCATCAGAAGTGCTCAAAATGCTGTTAAGAGAAGGCCAAAGTCAATTCTTTGGTCCAATCAACTTAATTTGCTTGGATCGACCATTTTAACTTCACCTTAAAAACTTGCTTAATACTAAGTTACAAGATGGCCAATTCAAATAAACATGGCTCTTGCTCCTATTTATTGAAAATTCCTTGCAAGCTATTTACTAATGTTTTTCAGGTGGATGTTTTTTAAAAGATATGTGAAAATTTTGAAAGATTGTGTCGAAAGGTAAGGCTAGAGGGGAATATTTTTAAGGGATGCTTGGTACGTAAATATTCTTTCGTGTTATTGAAGTTTTATGACAATTGATTCATCTATTTCACGATTATGCAATGGCAAGCCTAACAAATGATGTAAAAGGTAAAAAATGCAAAGGGTTACGAAGTTTGAAAAAATTAGCACTCTGTAAAAAAAATTTTTTTTTGTCATTGGTGTTATATAATTGTGAAGTAATGGATATGTGGTTAAAACTGTATGATAAATATATCCGAGTAGGATACCCTGGTGCATTTATTCATAGGAAAAAGTAATAGGTACATTGATGAAAAATATATATACACCTCGAAGGGGAAGTTCAAACAAAAGTAGGTTCAAACAAGAGCGAAGCTTGCAGTAAAGTTAAGATTAATCCAAATCTTGGCATTAAAAATAAAAGTGCATAAATTATGATGATGTTCGTGGGAGTCTGCCAACTGATTGCAGCAGATCAAAAAGGTGAAGAGGTGGTGAGTCAGCTAATGAAGGAAGATGAGATGTAGCAGACCCAGCCACCGTCGCTCGTTGCAGAATAGATAGGGCCTGAGTACGTTGTAGGGCAATGGAAACACGTTGTTTGAAAGAAGCCACGAGAATAGAACCAGGAATACCTTGACGCTCTGCCGCCTCATGAGAACACATGCGAAGAAAATCCTCAAAGCGTCGATGCAAGGTGCCATAAGTCTCAATAGCCAAGGGAAGGAAAACACCAGTGGGGTGTCTGTCGGAGTAGTTTTTTTTCTTCTCTTGTGCTGCCACGCCTGTCGCTTCTCCTGGTGTGAAGGCACGCGTGGGATCAACAACAAGTACGAAGTCCATCTCGAGAGAGAACAATGTCAACACACCTGCGGGAAGAGTGAGACGCGGAAGAAGGAACTACATGAGACTGCTTTTTGAGGACATGGAATTCTCCATCTCTGGCTATAGCGGCCGCTGCATCTCTGACAAGCGCTCATTCCCAGAAGGACAGCGGAGGAGGTAGATTGCAAGAGCATCAATAGGGTGACCACAAATACACTTGGAGAGACCCAAGACCGAAGGATGAGGAAGCCCCAAGCAAAAACGAAGAGCAGTGGTGAAGATGGCCGAAGACAACCGAAAAGAAGGAATAACAGGTCGAGCTGACAGCCACCAGGACCCGCACAAGAAAGAAGCCAAGCTCGATGCAATGTAGAAGGAGCCTCAGAGAGCATGCTGGAAAGGGTATGCTTGTGCACGCGTTCCAAGAGGGTCTCTTGCAGGTGATCTGAACTGAAAGTGAGGAGTTGCTCAAAAGGAGGAAGACAAGTTTGGGCAGAGAGGGGGAGGAGCTCTCGCGCAGCGATGAGGAGGTGCTGGAAAGGCAGAGAACCGCTATCCACATGAGCAATGCAATCCGCCAAGAGAGGGCGAAAGCCAAAAAGGAACCGGAAAGACAAAGCAGGGGCGACAAGAGCCCAGCTCCCAAGAAAAGCTGCAGGTGCAGAAGAAATCGTAGAGAGAAGACCCACACCTCCACAAGAAATGGGTAACCGAGCCTGGTTCCGAGCTGAAAGGGTCTTCACACCATCCAAAGAACTTGGGCCCAAAAGGCGGCCAAAAACATCCATAAGAGAGTTGTCAAAGGAAGAGAGGAGATGCAAAAAGTCCGGAGTAGGGGAGAAAGTCCGCAACAGATAAGAAGGACGCTGGATAAAGCAAGACGTCAAGATGCCAAATGCAACCTGAGTGTCGCCTAACCGGGGAAGCAGATCTGAATGAGCAACATCCTCTTGGAGAGCCTCACCAAGAAAAGCAGAGTTGAAGGAAGCAGACCCAAAAGGAACACCCAGAATGCGAATGCCATCCGAAGGAGTAAGGAGACCTTGAGGAGGAACAAAGTCTGGGGGAAGACCTGCTGGGCGAGGTTGAATACACAGACCAAGAGAAGTCAGAGAAATGATGAAATGCGAGGAGCACCGTAGGAGCAGGACCAACAATATGAGTGTCATCAACAACCGAAGGAAAAAAGCAAGAGGGAAAGGCCTCTGCAGAAGCTCGAAGTGCATGAAAATGAGCCAGAGCGAAAAGAGGACCAGCCAAAGGATCACCTTGACGAGTACCTGCTGCAGACTGGATAGTAGAAAGATCTCCAGAGCGCAGATGATGGTGACTGTAAAAGAGAGAAGTCTCAGTAACATAAAGATAGGGTCTCCATATGAGAAAGAACATAAAGATAGGGTCTTGGCTAAAAGCCAACATCCACACAACATGCATATGGGCCAAGTTACACATTCACATGATGTTGAGCCATGGCCTCACCAAATGTGCTATAGAGTAGATGCATCTGACATGGAACATTAGGGCCTTTTTTGGATCCAAAAAGGGCCTCTTCACTACTCATTATTAGTGCTAATAACAACATGTATCAGTAAAAGTGTGACAATTGAGTTGAAATGGTATATGAGATGGCAAATTCAATGGTGCAAATTAAATCAAGTGTGCGCTCCTCTAATACTAATCCTATATGGAATATTAACTACACTTTGAAGCAAGCAATAAGTCCACCTATCACAAAGCAATCAACTAGGTCCACACAATACCTGGCTTGCAAGCGTATACGTAATCGTTAGCATATCTAGTTACTCAAGCATTTTTTTAGTGAACCTACTTTCCATTCAAAATATTTCAGAGGTACTTTGAGACAAGTTTTTCTCATCGTAGCCTAGTACTAATCTACACAACACACACACACACACACACACACACACACAATGCTCTCATGCTTTACTCGTTTGTTTCGGTCAATATGATCACAATGAATGAACTGTCTTGAGCTCTTTTCATCAGACTTCGTACGACACTCTTAATGTTAACAATGAAAAAATTCGTGTTGATAGTCTTCTTATATCCTCAATATGGTTGTCACTACTAACGGGTATGAAAAGTTGAAGTGCCATGAAATGATCGTGAATTTACTACTCATTGATGTTTAACTTTCATTAACGAGGTTTTATTTGAAGTGTACCGCTTTTTGTTTAAACCTTTGGTTACACTTCGACTATTTCTAATATAAATGGTATGATGGGTTTAGTTATATGACTTGGATTAAAGTCTGTTAAAGTCTATATATAATTATTTGTGGACGGTAATGCCCTGACAGTGCAATAAATATTTCTCTAAGTTGTTACATAGGATAAGGGATGATGTTTTGATAAACATTTTGAAAAGGGAATGACAGACAGTTTTTAACTCTACTTTGAAACTAGTTGTACTTATGTAATTGTTGACTTTCAAACACTGATTATACATTGTTAACTTTATAATTTTGTAGCTTTGAGTAGAGCTGAAACAATGTTCAACTTTTTACTCATGATATGGACAAAATTAGAGTCACCTAACTTGACAATGACTACTTGTTGCGACATGGATAACAACTGGGAATATGTGTAGACAGATGTAGTTCCCACAATAATGTCCCTGTTCCCATACGGTTGTTGTTGTGGATGGATGCAAGCAAGCACATTCTCCTCAACTCGGAGCTTTTGTTGGTTGTTAGGTTTGATCAATATGATATCTTTGACTGTGATGACTCAATACGAATTTGATTTACTTTAAGATTCGTATGTTTGGTTTTGTGGTGATAATGTGCAATTTTGTTTAAATTTGTTAGGCTAACACACACACACACACACACACACACACAACTCATGTGTTGGAGAGGATTCTCCTAAAAAATCCAATCATATTTGGCTAGAGTTGCCTTGTAACATTTCACTAACAATACTGGGTTTTTAGTGTTTCAAAGTTACTATTGACATTACTACCTTACATGGGTTTGTACTTTGTCTTTCATTGTCGTGTTCCTTACTATACTAGTACTTATAATGTGTATTGGACAAAGTAATTTCATTGACAAATTTCAAGTACGTGATTTTTTAACCATATGGCCTCCTACATTATGGTTGTCAGACTTGACAAATGCTTCTCAGATAATTATGTTACTGCTAGACTGGTGTAAACTTTGGCTAGTATTGTGGACTAGTTTAGAATTTGGTTGGAAAAAACTAATATTTTATCTTGAGTGTTTTTCTAGGTTCTAGGATGTTATTGAGAAATCTTAGGACATATTTGATGGCATCATCTGTGAGAAAAAATGGTTGTCTTTTGACTATTATGACACTACACGAATTCGATTGACTTTAAGATTCGTGTGTGTTGTATTGTGACGATTATGTTCAGGTAATCTTAACAAGAAAAAAATTCGCGTTGACAGTCTTCTAATCTCCTCAATATGGTTGTCACTACTAATGGGTAAGATCGTGAATTTACTACTAATTGATGCTTAACTTTCATTAACGAGGATTCCTTTGAAGTGTACTACTTTTTATTTAAACCTTTGATGTAGATCCCACAATAATGTCCCTATTCCCATACGGTTGTTGTTGTGGATGGATGCAAGCGAGCATATTCTCCTCAACTCGGAGCTTTTGTTGGTTGTTAGGTTTGATGAATATGATATCTTTGACTATGATAACTCAATACGAATTTGATTTACTTTAAGATTCGTATGTTTGATTTTGTGGTGATAATGTGCAATTTTGTTTAGATTTATTAGGCTAAAACACACACACACACACACACACACACACACACACACACACACACACACACACACACACCAGTCGTGTTGGAGAGGATTCTCCTAAAAAATCCAATCATATTTGGCTAGATTTGCCTTGTAACAGTTCACCAACAATACTGGGTTTTTAGTGTTTCAAAGTTACTATTGGCATCACTACCTTACATGGGTTTGTACTTTGTCTTTCATTGTCGTGTCCCCCCTTACTATGCTAGTAATTATAATGTGTATTGGACAAGGTAATTTCATTGACAAGTTTCAAGTACGTGATTTTCTAACCATACGGCCTCCTACATTATGGTTGTAAGACTTGACAAATGCTTCTCAGACAATTATGTTACTGCTAGACTGGTGTAAACTTTGGCTAGTATTGTGGACTAGTTTAGAATTTGGCTGGAAAAAACTATTATTTTATCTTGAGTGTTTTTCTAGGTTCTAGGATGCTATTGAGAAATCTTAGGACATATTTGATGGCATCATCCTTGAGAAAAAATGGTTGTCTTTTGACTATTATGACACTATACGAATTCGATTGACTTTAAGATTCGTATGTGTTGTATTGTGGCGATTATGTTCAGGTAATCTTAACAAGAAAAAAATTCGCGTTGACAGTCTTCTAATCTCCTCAATATGGTTGTCACTACTAATGGGTATGAAGAGTTGAAGCCATCAAATGATCTTGAATTTACTACTAGTTGATGCTTAACTTTCATTAACGAGGATTCCTTTGAAGTGTACTGCTTTTTATTTAAACCTTTGGTTACACTTCGACTATGTATAATATAAATGGTATGATGAATTTAGTTATATGACTTGGATTAGACCTGTTTGTTAAAGTCTATATATATTTATTTGTGGACGGTAATGCCCTGACAATTTGAAATTGACAATGCAATAAATATTTCTCTAAGTTGTTACTTAGGATAATGGATGATGTTTTGATAAGCATTCTGAAAAGGCTAATGGCAGACAATTTTTAACTCTACTTTGAAACTAGTCGTACTTATGTAATTGTTGACTTTCAAGCACTTATTATAAATTGTTAACTTTATAATTTTGTAACTTTGAGTAGAACTGAAACAATGTTCGACTTTTTACTCATGATATGGACAAAATTAGAGTCACCTAAGTTGGCAATGACTACTTGTTGTGACATGAATAACAACTGAGAATATGTCTAGATACTTGTAGTTCCCACAATAATGTCCATGTTCTAACACGGTTGTTGTTGTGGATGGATGCAGGTGAGCATATTTTCCTCAACGCGGCTCTTTTGCTAATTGTTAGGTTTGGCCAATATGATATCTTTGACTGTGAACACTTGTAATTTGCAATAATGGCCATTCATCAATTCATTCTAGAAGTTGCAATGTTTTTACATTCTTCCCAAATCCAGTTTGCATGATACAAATCTCAATAAAATGATCTACTCCAAATAAAATTGCAAGAATGTGCAAAGGAAGAAATTTAACATACGAAGTCTGGACTCAACATACTAAGTATTATACATCACTGTTCAGAATTTTCACGGGACTGAAAAGAGAACAAATCCTTGACATTTTATGACACTCTTAGTTGTGCTCTCCATTGACCTGCCTATTGGATTGGGTAGTGGACTTGAAATTGAAAATGATTTCAAAACATCCCCAATTGATGAATGGAGAAGTGTTAGAAGAATATGAAGCCTTGTCGGACGAGAATATAATGCCATTCAATCTAGACAATGCCAAAACTTGTTGAAAAGAGAGAACTGGTGGCATTTTCTTGGGAGGGGAGAGAGGATTTTTGGAGGAGTACAAAGCTATTGAGGACTGATTCAAGAAGTTTAGTCGAGTGTTTAGCATATATTATAAGCACACGATTAGCAGGTATGCTTGTTTGTAAAATCTTTAGATTCTAAAATGATGTTTAGTTACTTACTTTTGCAACTTTTGCAAGACAACTCTTCCCCAAGAGTGTCCTCTTTCTTTTGGGCAACTGCATCAAGAGATGGGATGAACCCTGGATTCGATCCTTGGGATCGAACATGAGGTTTATCCTCAAGAAATTAAAAATCCTCAAAGCCCACACTCCAGGTTTTGAAGCAGCAAATCAAACAGGTAAGTCCTATGGTAGCACAAAGGATCTTGTTAAAAATAGAGGATGAACCCTGAGATAGATCCCAAGGTTCATCCAACTCCCTCTTCTCAAGTTCTTAGTATTCATTTTTACGTTCTGGTTCCTCTGAAATCAGAAACAGCCAAAATCAAACTGTTAGTACATTAGAAATATGTGAAATCTACTGGCATTGTCTGCGCAGTGATATTTTAGGACAAAAACGCTTCTTTGATCTCTCTGCATGTACATCACCGTAGGTACTCAACTAGCGACCACATCTGTCCTCAGGCAGCAAAGAAATCTGACCACGTCTGTCCTCAGGTAGCAACCACATCACTCCCGGCCAAACAACCGCCGCTCTCTCCTGCAATGTCTCTCTTGCAAATCAGCGCAGCCTGCCAAAGAAGTCCATCGCAGCCTGCCAAAGAAATCTGACCATGTCTGTCTTGCAAATCAGCGCTGCCTGCCAAAGAAGTTCATCGCAGCCTGCCAAAGAGATCCATCAAACTGCAAGAAGTCTCACTGCCTATCTATGAAGTCCATCGAAGAAAAGAAACCAGCCAATCACTGCATGCCTGTCTATGAAGTCCATCGAACAAAAGAAGGCAGCCCATCACTGCCTGAGCATACTGATATTTCCAGCAGCAGGTCGTAAAAATTGTTCTCTCAAATCGATCCCTGGGATCGACCCCAGGGTTTAGCCACACATTTTCTTGCTTTGAACCCTGGAATCGATCCGTGGGTTCAACATTGTTCGTTTTCCTTGGGTTTAACATTGATTTTTTGTTTTGTTTTGTGGAAGGTAGGATAATAAGCTTTTTCTTAAAGGCTCCTCATTTGAATCGTGGGATAGGTTAGCTCGATCTTCTCTTTTGAACCGTGGGCCAAGGTTTTTCGAATTGTTTTTTACCAATTGCTCGGGAGACATGAATATTTTGAGAGTTTTAG
The DNA here is from genome assembly GCA_029204225.1 of Diphasiastrum complanatum. Taxonomy (NCBI): domain Eukaryota; kingdom Viridiplantae; phylum Streptophyta; class Lycopodiopsida; order Lycopodiales; family Lycopodiaceae; genus Diphasiastrum; species Diphasiastrum complanatum. Next base: position 73,849,878 of record CM055095.1, on the reverse strand, counting down.
CTACCAAATCGAATTAGATTAGTGTAAAATAACTATTTTGTGGTCCTTATTAATAAATGCTTAACTTAAAATTAGCGAATTTATCGACTGAAGCTTTTAAATTATTAGGTGTTTTTTTTTTATGTTTTGTATCATAAATTACTATTTAAGTTTCAAAATGTCATATTCACATTGAAAAATATGTTTTTCTTTATGGAAATATAGTTGTTTTTTAATTTAACTTGTATAATGCATAATGGATCCAAATGTTACTTTCAACAAGCTTACAATGCGCATGTCTGTGCCAAAAATCAACCAAGAGGAAAGTGCTATACGAAAAAAACCTAGAACTATGAATGAAGGCCGTAAAGGTTCAAATACGGAGCCTACGACAAAAGGAGTTGCAAGTTATTCATTTACAAATGTTTCTTGGTACATTTTTGTGTTGTTAACTGATAGGCTAAATCTAACTATGGCTAAATTGAAGGGGGGTGACTCCTTTAAAGAGTCATGAATGTGAAGAGAAGCCAAGGATTTGTATTATGATGAGGATGATTCAAATGTTGTGGTTTTCATAACTGAAAACAAAGGACAAACTAGATTATTCAGTGTTAGTGAAATCCTTTGTGTAGTTCATGCCTTGTTTCTTCGACGTTTATGATATAGCTCCATCACCTATGAAAATACAATGAGCACTAATGGATTTCCTATCCATTATATCTCCAGCATAGTCCGAATCTGAAAATCCAAACAAGTTAGGTGATGATCCCTCATACTATATGCCAAAATCTCGAGTTCCAATGATGTACCTCAAAACTAGTTCTCCCAGCTTCCAATGCTCCTCACTAGGATCTTGCATGAATTGATTCAATCTTCCAATACAATAGCTTAGATCTGGTCTAGTATTGGTTAGATATATGTTTCTCTTGCATTCTTGAACTTAACAAAGACATCATACATTTCATTTTTGCTCTTTAGTAGATAGGTCCAACAAAATCCACTAAAATCATCAATGAAAGTTACATACATCTTAGCTCCACTATTGCTAATTTTAGTAATTCCATGAATATTCAAATGTACAACTAAAAAGGCTTTGTAGATCTGTATAAGGTTTTCTGTGTGACTTTGACAGAAATTTTTATCAACTATGACCAATATTGACTAGCGCGGACGAACTGTCGTTTGATCAGCTAGCTTAATAGCAAATCACAACTGTTTTTTTAGAAAATTGTCTATGCTGTATCGGCAGAGTGATATTCTTTTGTTCACTTTCCCAAGCGGCTCCAACATGGAGTACTTTTTGGCACCAACTTTAAGAAATCTCTTCGCTTGATTGTTATCAAATTTACAGGTGCTGTAGCTGGTGGTGGCTTCGGTCTTGCTGGACAGTTCTCATGGCAGTGCCCATAACCACAGTCACGACAGAATGGTACAAATTTTTCTTTATTTGGACATTCTGCAACTCTATGATTTTCTCCACATGCAAAGCATCAAGTGGTGCTCTGGTCCAATTTTTAGAGGCTTGTTGTTGAGCGGCAGCATAAATAGCATACTGTTCCGAAGATCCACCTTCTTAATCAGTACCATAGTTCCATTGCTCAGCACTTCTGTAAGGTTCTGGTTCCATCAAATTGGCAAGAGGAGCGGAGTGCTTTGGTGGGGCAGGTAAGGCTAAACGTTTCGGGTATCCAAGAGCAGATTGTCGAGGTCTAGGTGCTGGATTGCCTCCATATTGTGGTTCTCGAGATCCCATTTGTGCATATCGTTGCTGAATTATCCGAGAATTGAAGTTACAAAAAGGAGTCTCATGGTCAGGTGAATTACACAGATGGCAAACACTGATTTCCATTCGTTTTTTCAATTGAGGACACTCGTTTACTGTGTGATTTCCTGTACAAATTAAACACCAGACATTTTCTCTGGTAGGAAAAGTCTTCGCAAACTTTTCAGGTTCTTTGTTCGCTTGTCCGTGGAAACTTTCCAATGCTTTGATCTTCTCATCTTTTCCATCTGTTTTTGTTGGTTCTTCCCAAGTTTCTCGAACTCATTGAGCATCATTTCTGCAGTAGTGTTGGCATTCGTTGATGCAATAGTGGTGGATGTTGTAGTAGTCTGCCCTGCTGTATAAGGCAACATACTGATATTCAGCTCATCATCTGAATCTTCGTCCTCCTCCCGAATTGTATCATCCATAGCATTTTGCAACAGTGCACACTCATTATGGCGTTTCAGCTCACGTCTGATCCGTTTAGGTAGACCTGACAAAAATCACATAATCATGGCATTTTCATTAATCAGCTCAAGTTTGCATTCAAATCTGAGGTGTTTCACCTGTTCAATGTAATCTTGAACCATTTTCCTCTTTCCCATTTTAATTTTACTTAAAGGTAGGAAAGGGTCTTCCATAAACTTTCGCGGTTTGAACCGTGTGATGAGGGCTCGTTTAACAACCTCCCAATCTGTACGCTCAGTTTCATCTTGATTATAGTACCAATCTTGTGTTGCGCCTGTTAAGGCCATAGGAAACAGCTAAGTTTGTCTTGAGGATAAATCTCGCCATAGACTTCACAAGATTCAGCATAGATCTGAAGAAGTCTAATCCATTATATCTGGGTAGATCCAAACGGGGTGCTCTTCTAACAATGATTGGATTGACTTCATGTGGAACACCTCCAATAGCAGCTCTAGGGGCAGCCATCTTTACAATTTGAGATAAGTCCATACTTCTCAAAAATGATAAATCTCTCAAAATCCAAATCGGAATGTATCAAATTTGATGAACAAAACCGAAGGTGTCTGCAACTCGGTGAAGGTTTCCTGAAAGAGGGCAAAAAGTTATCAGCTATGATGACGGTTTTTGCCTCTTTTTGACCAATTTTGACAGATTTGACCAATTTTTGTTGTCTTCTCTGATATCTCAGATCCAAATGGATCTTAAGATTGGTAATCTGAATAACTTTCTCTGTTTAACAATCAGATTAGATTTCAAACAAGCAAATCTAGTCAAATCAAGCAAAATCAATTCCAACTAGCCCTAAAATGCACATCTAACACTATTCATGCCACGACAAGATGCCTAATGCAAGTTCTCCATCCAACAATCATGCTGCAAACTGAAAAATTGGCGTAGCTCCCCTGAAATGGCACCAAAATTGTAGTGGATTTCTTTCCTTGCCTAACTTGAATCCAAGATCTAGTCAATCTAGCATCAAGAGACGAGATTAGTTGTCACACGTAGGTTCGTTCCCATGAGAGCAATAGTATAGTTCAGATTTTAACATGAATGGAGGATCCAAATCTAGCTCTAACATCCATTAACCCTACTATCCATTAACACTACACATCCACGACAAAGATAGCTTACCCTTTCTCTCTCATAAAAAGTATAATAACACTCAATCCCAATAACATTCAGATCTAACAATTAGCAAAAACCAAAGAAAGCATGAAAGATGGAAGAGAAAAGAAGAAGAGCAAGGACATTCATCAATCCATTTCTGAAAAGAACCAATCTGCTTTATTGAAATGAGGAAATGAACATGAGGAGCAACTTGAGTTGGTCCCTTCTTATAGTAGAGAGGAGGACCCTTGCCTCTAAATCTTATTGGTCCATTTCTACCTCCCTAATTATTCAAATTTAAAAAAGTGTGGGAACAATCAAAATTGGAGGGAAACCCAATTTTATTCACTAACTTGACATTTAGACCCTGCGACATTAAAAGTCCCGCAAAAAGGCCTAAAGTCTTTTTATTGACTCGTAACTAATCAATCAAATCTCCATGTGATCATCAAGTTGGACTTACACATGTAGGGTGCCAAATCTCTCTCTTATTAACTAGGGTTAGGGTTGCCTTGGGATCCGCAAACCCTCCAACATGCTTCGATTAAACATTACAGTGAGCTGAATTGTTTGCAAATCCCAATTGAATGAGATAAGAGTTGATTCTATCGAACCATGCTCTTGCAGCCTGTTTCAGACCGTAGATTTCTTTGTGCAGCTTGCACACTTTGTGCTCTTGGCCTTTGACTTCGAATCCTTCCAGTTGGAAGGTATACAGCTCCTCTTCGACGTTGTCGTTCAGAAATGATGTCTTGACATCCATTTGGTGTATTTCGAGGTCTTCAATGGCCGCTTAAGCAATCAAAGTCCTGATTGACTGCATCTTGATGATAGGACTGAAAATTTTGTGATAATCCACTCCTTGGACTTGAGTGAATCCTTAAGCCACCAGCCATGCTTTCCATTTAGCAATGGAACCATCAGAATTGATCTTCTTCTTGAAGATCCACTTATTGTCTATAACTCTCTTGTGAGTGAGAAAGTCGACCAGTGTCCAGGTCTGGTTCGTCAAAAAATTTCGGGAAGTGGTTGGGAATGTCCTTCGTTCAAAATAGACGACCTTCATTTTTTCTCTCTTCGGGTTTTTCGCAAAAAAATCAAAGGTGCCCTAAAACAGTTCAAGTCTTAAAGTAGATGACCTTTGGGAATTTTCTCTCTTTGTGAAATAGTCGAAGTTGTTCTAAAATGATTTAACTTTGAACTGTGCCTAAGTGTTGTGTTTCAGGGAAATGTGAAAAAGACGAAGCTGTTGCAAAATAGTTTAAACTGTTGAACTATGCTAATTTCGCATCTCGGAGCCGACAATGTGAAAAACAGAATTCATTTTTATAAACTGTCGCAACACTTAGAGTTTTTTTGCAGATTGTCGCGACACTTAGAGTAATTTTGCAGACTGTCACGAAAGTAATGTATTTCTGCAGACTTGTTCTAAATGCTAATTTCGTGGAAGTCCTTGAAGATGGCCAAGTCTTCAATGACTTCAAATTATTGAACTTAACATCTGAACTTGAAATTATGATAGGATTGGTTACCCTTTGCTGGAGATCAGCTGGAAGCCCGCTGTAGACGTTCTTCAAATAAATTGATTGTTTGAGTTGTAATTCCAAGGAGACAACTATGGGCTTAATTTCCAACAGGGACACCTCAACTTCAAGGCATTGGAAGTAATGGCTAGGAAGCAAGTTGTGATAGGTCTTCCAAGTTCCTTAAAAGGTATCAATCATGTTTGTGAGCATTTGAGGCCAAAACATTATATTAGACTTAGAGTTTGACTTTTCAGAGTTATAATAGTCTAAATTGCATTTGAATAAACACTTTTGGAAAGTGTGGGAAAGTTGGTAGTCGAGTTTGAGTAGATTCAAATTTAAATGTTGGGTACATTGAATCTAGACCCAAAAATAGTAGGGTTCACATTTGGGAGGGAAAGCCAAGTGGCTAAATAGGGTTTGGACCTATTATAAAAGGATGTAACTCATGGAGAAGCTCTATCTCATTTAATGGTTATACATGGTTCTCTTGGATTCTACTATCCATTGGTGCACTATACTTGTGATTGCTTGCAATTCTATGTGTAGAATGATCAATATTTGTTATTTATAGATCATAATTGTGGGAGTACAGTTCGTCATTACTTTCATAGTGATGGACTTACCAGAAGCACCAAATGTCTACCGAGTTCTATTGGGACGTCCATGGGTACGAGTTGCACAAGTAATTTATAACTCGGGTACTGGAAAAATCACTTTTGAAAATCGTAAACATGCAGTTAAAGTTGATCCAACAACTTGGACTATCAAACCAGTGGTTCAAAAAGAAGGTGACGATTCGTCAACAACGGATCATACTTGTGATCGACCAGAGAAAATTTTGGGAGTTCATTACGATTCTCAAACGGATACTATCAATTGGAATGAAGCTCTTGCAACGATTGATTGTACAGCAGGATATATGTGTCAACAAGATAATCAATCAGATTTGAATGAGATTTCTTTATTAGATCAAACTTTGGATACGCCAATCACGTTTCCATTTAATGTGCTGAATGTAGCCAAATTCGATTGAGGATGATCCCATACTAGTGAGCCATGCCTTGACTTATGATGGCAATGCTGAACTTACGAATGAGCAAATTCTAAATCATATGGATCCGACCAGATTTGGAGTGCGTAATGTTCCTGATGAACCAACAATAAAACTGCCCAAAGCAGTTATATTGAAGGAAGACAAGATCACATGATCAATGACGAAGAAACAAGCTAAGCAACATTATAATACGGTCTTGAAATGCAAAAATCTCCCTCGAAAGATTGATTTGACGAATGTGCAACCCTTACTGAATAAAGGAAAAGGAAAAGTCGAGGATGATTCTATAAGTCAGAATTCTAGCAAGACATCATCGTCTCGGAAGTCATCACCTCCATGATCAATTCCTGCTAAGAAGGCTAAGCGAAGATCCAAAACAAGTCCTTTCGAAAAAGAACAAGCAGATGTAGTCCAGCATGATATGCCCGAACATTTTAAATGTTATACACTGGATGATGTCGTTATCATGTTACCTAAAGCGCATCGTGAACCTGAAGAACATGTGCCAGAATTGAAAGAGGTTTACGATGGCCCAGCTAGGACGCAGCCAATGAATCTTGTCGAACCAAGAAAACCAGAAAAGATTGTACAGATTGGATCACAACTTAATCCTGAACAATATCAAGCACTACGCATGTTACTTATTAAGTATCAGGATTGCTTTAAATGGACTTATCAAGATCTGAAGGGTATTCCGACATCAGTGACTGAACATAACATACCTTTAGTACCTGATGCAGTTCAAAAGGTTACAATGTTCTATCGCTATAATCCTAATGTTGCGGACCTGATAAAAAAAGAATTTCAGAGATTGCTTGACGCCGATTTCATTTATGAGATCGAGCATACCGAATGGATTTCACCGATTGTCATTGTTCCTAAGAAAAATGGGAAATTGCAAAACTGTGTGAATCTCAAAGCATTGAACAAAGTGACGTGGAAGGATCACTTTCCGTTACCTTTTACTAAAAGCATTTTGGATCGCCTTGCTGAAGCAGAATCTTATAGTTTCTTGGATGGATTTAGTGGTTACAACCAGGTTAAGATTGCACCTACCGATCGTCACAAAACAGCCTTTGCAACAGAATGGGGCACCTACGCTTACAAAGTAATACTGTTTGGACTCACCAAGTTCGTTCCAACGAGTAATGCAATTTGCTTTTAAAGATTATCTGCAAAAAAATTTTGAAATTTACTTGGACGACTTGGGAGTCCATAGTACAGATGCAGACCACCTAGATCGATTGGAGAAAGTATTTGAAAGATGCTGCAAATATTAGATTTCTCTAAATCCAGAAAAATGTCAGATATGGGTTTCCCACGGAGTTGTGCTTGGACATGTGATATCGAGACATGGTATTGCCACAGATTATTCTAAGATCAAATTATTGTGGAATTGGCACCGCCAACAACAATTCGTGGAGTTTATTTGTTTATGGATCATGCAAACTACTATCAAATTTTTATTATCTTCTTTGCGGATTTAGCACGACCTATATACAAACTGACTATTGTTCCTATTTTTTGGACAGTAGAGGCGTTAGAAGCCTTTGAAAAGATAAAAACAACATTAACTTCAACACCAATACTGCATTCTCCAGATTGGACGATAGAATTTCATGTTCATACGGATGCCTCAAAATACGCCATTGGATTAGTTTTGATACAACCGGGTGACTATAAGAAGGATTATCCTATATCATTTGCAAGCAGACAACTTATAGATCCGGAGAAAAATTATTCAACAACAGAACGTGAAGCGTTAGCCATGATTTTTTCTGTTCAAAAATTTCGTCACTACCACATGGAAACGCACTTTGTATTTTATACGGATCATCAGCCCTTACATTACTTGGTAAACAAAACGTGCAATACTGGAAGTATTGCAAGATGGTTAAAGTTGCTAATGCGAAATCTACGGCCAAGTTTCTATATGAAAATAATATAATCATATTTGGATGTCCGATCGAGATTGCCAGTGACCGGGGTACACACTTTGTTAATCAAACAATAAAGTGCTTATTGGAAGATTTTTTTCGTTGTACAGAGATTTATTACACCCTACTATTCCAGAGGGAATAGTAAAGCTGAATCTTCCAATAAGATTCTCTGCACCATTATGACAAAGATAGTTGAAGCAAGTCGGTTTGATTTGGAACATAAACTATATGCAGCGTTATGGGCATTTAGAAACGCTTACAAAAATAGTACAAATCAAACACCTTTTCAATTGGTTTATGGTCAACATGTTGTCATGCCGATTGAATTTTTAATCTCATCCTTACGCATAGTAGCAACAGAACAATTAAATGCTGATAAGTCTTTACAACTCCGTCATGAAGCGATGCACAAGTTATGTGAAAACTGATTGATGGCAGTTCATGCGTTAGTAGTAGAGAAAGCCCATCTCAAGGCATGGCACGATCGTCGATTGCACAAAAAAGATCTGAAAGTAGGAGATCTTGCATTGATGTACAAAACCAAACTGATCAAGGGCAAGTTGAAGTTTACCGGTGAAGGCCCATATAAAGTGAAAGAAATCCTGAACTATGGCGCAATCATTCTTGAGCACTTGGATGGAAAACGATTTGATATTCTGGTGAATGGCAACCGATTACATAAGTTTTGGCAGCCTGCTCTACTAGTTCAGCAAGCTTGATCTCAATAGTTTTTTAAATTTATTTGTTTTTCAATTTTTTGCTTTTAGTTTTTAAATTGCTAAGTTTTTTTGAAAAAAGACAATTAAAAAAAAAAACAAAAATTGAGAAAAGACTGATGAGCAAAAGTCAGAAAGTCATCAGCATGGGAATAAGGAAGCACAATATTTTTTTGATGAAAAATGCCATAGAAAATCACTATTTTGGTCAGATTTGGCCTATACAGTACCAAAGACCTTCGTTGAGCTCTCAGACTGTACATCTACTCTAGATTTATCTAATTTGCGGGCCAAGGTTCCTGTCCAGAAAAATTCCAATTTTTGAGTCAGGCGAAGGTTCAGTGATATGCCATTTTGGGAACCTTCATCAAGCATCTAAACATCAGCATGAACCTTCGTCAACCTGCTAGATGATCTTAAAATGTCCAAATTAGGTTGTCCATAGGTTCAGATTGTGAAAAAAAACATTTATGACAGTACCTGGGCGCAGGACCCTCCTGAAGGTTCATCCTTCGTCAGCGCACAAGCATGACCCTTGTGGAGCCTCTGCTCACTGCAATGGGTATTCATGAGAGAGCTTTTTCTGGCCGAGTCAATATGGATTTCATTACTCTTGTCTTCAGTACGTGGAAGGAAGAGAAATCCAAATTTTATATCACTTTCCAAGGAGCCACACACAAGGTGCACGTCACTAAGGCCGCCCTTGCAGCCATAGGTATAGCATCCGGTACACAGGCCTCACCCAATCACAAGCAGGCCAAACAGGCCATCAGGCCATACATTGACCTCACCAATGATCTGCACTGGACCAATGACAGATACCTTCTGGAAGCCATCACTGAGCCTTCAATACACGCTGTTGCCTAGCTACTGAACAACTTCCTGATCGTTGGCAACCTCAGGAAAGACCGCATCATGTCTTAGATCCTCCATAGGATAGTGGAGTCCTACACCAAGTTGGCCAAAGCCCCTCTTGAACCATATAATTGGTTCAAGACTTTTTTTGGTGAGCTCAAATGAGCTATTAAGGCCAATACTAAGCAGCAGTTCGCTGCTGGCGCTTTATTGTCTCTTCTAGCCGCTTCTCACCTAGAAAACAAAATCCATGGTTTCCACCTGGATTTTGTGCTTTCAGTCTACGAAGAAGCACTGGATGATTCGTCTCACCAGGCCTCGAGTTCTCATAGTCGTCATCGTCCATGCAACGAGATCATCATTCCTGACTCGTCTTCCGCGTCACGACTTCACACTAGGCATACATTGTCAGCTGCGCTTCCACCTCATGCTGCTGTTCACACTGAACTTTCTATTCCCCCCGCCTCTGATGCTTCCCTCGCCTCTGCTTTCACACACGGACAGTCTGTGACTATTGGGCCTACGATTCCCATCACAGCTACCTAGGCCGCCTCACCCCTACACACCAAAGCCACTTCACCAAACACGCAATTTTTCATGGATATGTTCGATGATTCCGACCCCCTTGGGGCCACCGAAATTTTTGAAATGCACCAGAGCCCTGCTCCCTTTGAACTCCAATCCCTTGGAAGAGGATTCGAACAGATCCATGAATCTACCATTCAGTGTTAAGGATGTCAGCCAGCAACCTCACACAGAAGATAGCCCAGCCGCAATTTGGGTCGACAGAGATGTGAAATCACTGAAACAGTTCGACGCCACTATGCCTGAGGGTTTTGAGGAGGAACACATTTTTTAAGAAGAAGAAGTACTGGCACCTATTCCACGCCAACCAAGGACAGTACCATCAGGTCCTCCTGCTGCTGCCACCTCCATGACAGTCGATTCTGGTGATGCTCTCGATCTGGTCTCAAGCCTTGAACAAGTGATCCAGTCTATGCTGGATAAGAAGAAAGAAATGGAACAAAGAATTTCCGATATGGGCTTTGAAAACACTCTGATCAGCCAGAAGATTGTCCAGTTGGATTGAGAGTTAAAGATTGCCAAACAGCATGAAGACAAGGCTGAAGCCGAAAAGAAGTTGTCCTAGCAACAAGCTGATCGTCTAGAAGAATACGTCAGCTCTCCGCAAAATGCCCTGACAATCGCACAGGATCAGGTGGATAAGGCCGTGCAGGATGCAAAACAACAGGTGCAACTGCTGAAGGGTCAATTGCAGATGGCGGAACAGGACCGCACACGTCTCCAAGGTGAATTGGATGCGACTACCCTTGAGCGTGATGCTTATCTTCAAACACAAATACCAGATCATCCGATCACACCGACGGAGATCGCGTATTTGTTTAAGAAAGTAGAAACATACAAAGTGGCCCTTTAGGGATTCCAAGGCCACTTTGACAGGTCCAAAGGAGCAGCTTCAACCGAGTTGGCAAAGGCTAAAGAGACCATCACCGCCTATGAAAAAGCAGCCGCTCAAGTATTGGAAGCCGGACCACAAATCCCCGTACTGGTCATGCAATTCTTCCCTTCGTGCCAAGAAGTTGTACCAATGGATACAAGGATAGATTCCAGCATGGACCAGCGGAGAGCTCCAGATATAGCAGAACAACCGCCAATCTTATCGGCAGTACAAGCAGGTCCATCCTCATCAAGGACTACACCTCTATTCAGAAAGCCCATCAGTGTCGAGGACTAATTCCAGACCTTCTTAAAGCAACATCCGCATGAGTCCTCACGTGGGGTTGGGTTCTGAAGTTTAAGGCCTCCAAGATAGAGGCCGGGAAAGAGTTGGAAAAATACCTGCATTGGGAGAGCTTTATGGCATGGAAAATTACAATGTTTGAGAAAACTCCAGAATCAATCAGGAGTTACGTCGCCAGCCCTCGCTAGTTGCGCTTATCATTCACTAGTAGGATCTTTGATGTATGCAATGTTGTGTACTAGACCAAATTTAGCATACACTGCTAGCATGTTGAGTCAATTCATGTCTAATCCTAGGATCTCTCATTGGAAAGCATTAAAGAGGGTGATGAGATATATTCAGGGAAGTTTAGATCACATTTTATGCTATCGACCCACTTGTCCTGCGAGGCTCCTCCGACTCAGATTGGGGAGTGTAAAAATTACAGCAAATAAGGATCCTAAAACACTTGAAATGATGAGGAAAACAATAGATTATGATTTCATAAGATTAGCACAAGTTGAAACATCAAAATCCATCAAAAATCTATGCTTGAACCTCACTAAATGGCCCAAATCCTTGAAGAAGGATTCACACGTGTGAAAGTACGGCCTCCCACAGTTTGAGTACTGTACACCAGACCTACATTCAATCCTATAATCATTAGTAATCACAAGTACTCAAACAATTATGAACATAGAGAGCAATTGCACCATTATGAGAGAAAAAACATGAAATTGCTTGATTGATTTTGGTGAGATATCATCACCTATATATACATGATCCATCACGGTTTTGGGCAGGTATGAATAGCCCTAAACCTATCCCTAATGCTAATTTTGGTGGATCTTTCATCCCTACTAAGTTAGGGTTGGAATCTTGGAGATCCCTCAACAATGCAAAAACTACCAAAAATAGCTCCTATTTTTTCTCCCTTATATCTAAGCATAATTTGGACTCATTCCAAAGGTTCTAACACTTAGGTCTACTTGAGAACATCCTTATGAATGGAATCCTATGCTATTTGGCACGTGTGACAAGCCACATCATGACCATCTAACTATTTACAAGTCATATGACCAAAACTAGTCAAGCTAGAATTGTGAATTTTTAACAGGGAGAAACAGTCTCTACTAGAAAATCTACCTCCGGGTTCAGTTTCTATCTGGTAGGGGGACCGATTTCATGAAACTCAAGGAAGCAGAAATCAGTTGCACTTTTTTCGACTGAGGTAGAGCATCGCAACATGTCAAGATTCAAAAGAAGCTGTATGGATCAAGTTATTATTTCACAACTTACATCACACTCAGTTTGATGCTACTACCATTCTGTGTGACAACTTGAGTTGTATTTCACTATCATTGAATCTCAGATTTCATGGCAAATCCAAGCACATAGAAATTCACTTGGAAAAAAGTTTTCTCAGGGCAAGTGATCCTTCAATACTGCTCCACAACAAAAATGGTCACAAACACCTTCACCAAAGCGCTTACCAGGATCAAGCATCAGAAGTTCTTCAACATGCTAAACCTGACGAAGATACCAAGGCACCAACCGTGACCTTAAGGGGGACTGTTGAAAATTAAGCCCACAGTTGTCTCCTTGGAATTACAACTTAGATCAATTTATTTAAAGAATGTCTACAATGGGCTTCCGGCTGATATCTAGCAAAGGGTAACCAATCCTATCATAATTTCAAGTTCAAATTTTAAGTCCAATAATTTGAAGTCATTGAAGACTTGGCCATCTTCACGGACTTCCACAGAATTAGCATTTAGAGCAAGTTTGTAGAAATACATTACTTTCGCGATAGTCTGAAATATTACTCTAAGTGTCGCGATAGTCTGCAGAAAAAGTGAGAGAATTTGCAACGTCCTCGTCCACATCAACATTCCTAATTTGTTGACAAAAGCCATATACTTCCAAGTACAACAACTTACCTAATTAGGTGACAAACATTTAATGTAGTTAATGAATGGATGCAATCTATAAATAGATCATCCCAGCACAAATTACTTGAAGCTTTGCCCATGAGATGTATTTTTTTGAGCCTCTCAGTTACGCCGCCATTTTTTGTTGTAATTGCTATTTTATTGTGCTTCAGTATAATATAGCAGCAACACGCTTTCCTATCTGTGCATAACGTAATTAAATGCTTGTTGTGATTGAATGCACTTTATCGTTGTTTGATCATGCTTGTTTCTCACTCTGATCAGAACACGGACGTCTACGACTCCTTTGCTTCTGATCAGACAATGGTTGTCTTTAACGCCTGAGGAACTCGCGATATCATACTGCTCTTTCCATCTATTTTAGAACCAAACTTCACATTGAATCCATTTTTTAGTAATACCACACACAAACCATATCTAATCTCTTTGATGGACTGTACTCTTGTTTTTGTGAGTATGAATTAATTTTTAAGGTCTCGTTGGGCAATTAGAACACTTAAAGTTGTGATTATATTTAGCGTAAGCATTCTATTAGACTGTTTTTGCATCTAGCAGCTGATTGTAATGGGAGAGCTGTTCTGCAATATTCCTACTCTCTTCTCCATTCACGTTCTTCTATCTCCCTTGCCCCATCAGTCCCATCCTTTTATGCCAAACCTCTTGAATAGGTATTTGCTCTCTTGCAACACATCCAACTTGGTTAGCAATAACACAAGCATCTAGTTTGAACAACTTCCCTTGCCTTTTACCTTTTGCAGTCAACATATCCTTCTTTTTTATCATACAAGCATCTCCATCAAACTCAACTTTGAGGCCTTTACTTAGCAATTGACTCACACTAAGAAAATCCTTAATAATAGATGGAATGAACAAAATATCCTCCATATGAACATTCCTATTTGTAGAGAGAGAAATAGGAATTGTGCCAATCCCTTTGATTGCACATTCACCATCATTGGCCGTGTAGATCACCCTCTTGTCATCTCCATATGCCAACAAAGAAGTGAAGTAATCTTTGTGAAAAGTCATGTGTGAACTTGCTCCACTATCAATTCATTATGGATCTAGATCTCCATCATTAGCAAGCATGCATGAAGACATCACAAAAGCATCATCATTTGCATCTTGAATATCCAAACATCCTCATCAAGAGTAAGATTACCTTGCTTCTCTTCATGATCTCTCTTCTTCTTGTAGCACTCACTTGCAAAATGTCCTTTGATGCCACAATAGAAGCACTTGAGCTTTGATCTATTCGTCTTTTTGCCATTTGAAGAAGCATCCACCCACTTATTTTTGCTTTTACCCTTGAATTTTCCCTTGATGAACATAGCCTCCTCTCCAACTTGAGATGTTGATGAAGATCCACCTCTTGCTTGAAGCCTATATTCTTCATTGATCAAGATCTCTTGAAGATCAATCAAAGTTGGCAAAGTCTTTTGAATAGCAATACTTTGAACAATGTTAGCATGAGCATCCAACAATCTATTAAGATTAACTTGAACAAGCTCTCCTTCCTTAGTTAAGTATAAAGACCACTAGGGACAACCCCTAAAATTAGGATAGGAAAACACAAGAGAGACTATGGAGCGAAACCACCCAACCAAATCTAGATCCTTTGGAGTTTCCTCCTGGATCTAGCCCCACAATTCCTTGATTGAATCTGAATGACTCATAAATTATGTGTCTTACAAGCAATACACACAAAACAAACAATTTCTAGTGAATTCTCTTCACACTGTCCGTTTTACTAATTAACTTCCACATGAGTAAATCAACTACTCAAGTTAGTCTTGTAATTCAGCTACAAAAGATTCTATTTCTCTTGAGTAAATAACATATCTGGAAAATCTCTGAAGTGAATAATTCCACATCACAAGTTTCCCAACCATCATACTTTTACCATCAAAATTCCTTCAAGCAATCAACCTACTTTAGATCTTAGTGCACAAACCAAGATTAGGTTGACTTATACATACATCTTTGGACATAAGGTTAAGATTAAAACTTTATTCCATCTGATCCAATCAGCGGAATCTTAAATTTAATCTTTACCACCACTATCTATAACCATGAATATCTAACAGCTCAAAATTCCCAAAACTTCTCTAGTTCCAAATCATTCAAAAACAATCACTAGAGATTTCCTCTATTCCAACAGATAGTTCCACCATTGCACTCATACTGGATTTCACAAAAGAAATCTATGCAGCTGGTTGATCCTATGAAAGTATTATTCCTATAAATTTCTTCTCCCCCTTTTTAAAGAAATTTCATAATTTCGATTAAAAAGTTCTCAAGAGACAACGTATAAGATATCAAAGATTCGAAAAAATCAGTAATGAGTACTATTACAAACCGGACTTTTTCCTTAAAATCATAGAAATCTTATCCCGAGTGATAAAAACATTACTCTCAATAATCAACTATCAAATAGAGATAATCATTTGGGCTTAGGAAGTCTAAATTCCACTTAATCAGTTGAAAACATCAATTGATTTAGAGCTATATTCACAAACTGAAATGGAAGTATGAATTCATATAACTTTAACAATCCTTCAAAACCTAGTTCTACACTGGAAGGAATTATATGAATCTCAATCCAATTGTCTCATATTAAGAAATTTCTAAAAAATAGAGGTCTAACTTGAAGTCTATTACTCATGATAGCTCAATTTTGGACTTGATCACTCAAAATTGCCCATTAAGTGGTCAAATATCTAAAGGAATTTTTTGTTTAGGATATTGTCCACATTGCTCAATTTAGATGTCTATCACTCACAATAGCTCACATTTGTCACTTATGCTATGAGTTTGGTGCTTATCACTAGACATGGCTCATCAAATACAACCAATCTCTGTTTTGAAACATTCAGGTTGGTTCATCTTGATGGAATACGGATGCAATAGAATATTCCAAAGATTGTTCCCAGTTTCGATCAAAAAACTCAAAAAACGAGATGGATTGATGATTTGGAATGATTCAGCATTCACAATAATGAAGGAAAGCGAAGTGCCGAGAATTTGCGTGGAGCAATGTGAAATTTTTTAAATTCAACGACACGACTTGATTACCTGTAGAAACATCGTCTATAGGTGAGGCTGGCAGCTCCTATTGCCTAGTGTCAAATGGTGGTTACTTGATAAGAGCCTAGGGCCAAATGGGGGGCAAGTGCCATGGACAAGCCACCGACGCAACCATTAAGGAGCCCCATGTGCATTAATGGGTAATTTGGCGTGCTATTTTCCTCCCCCTACTCGTCCTCCTTTCTTTGTCCACCATATCGTGCTCACCAGCACGCGTATGTTCTTCATCGACATTTGTGTGCAGAAGACATCTGCTTTTTTCGCTGTGTGGAGAGTACTACGCATCAAAGTAAGTGCATTTTTTAAATTTTATTGATGTTTGCCTTCTTTCAAAGCCAATCAATCGTCCATTAATCTCTGAGTTGGAAGCGATCCTGCAAGAGATAGCTTGTTGTTCTGGGCGATGTTGTCAAGCTATATATAGGCTTCTGAACTAGTCCAATAAAACCAATGCTTAGTTTTCAGCTAGTTACATGCTCATCATTTGAATTCATGAACCTTCGGACATCAGCTTTACCTCCAAACTGCCTTCAGTGCTTAACAAAAGATTCTCTTCATGACCTTTCTCAAATTCAAGCTCAGCTGAGTTGGAATGGATATCCACGCCTTCGTTGTATAACGACTCTCAAATATTTTCTTGATGGAAATTTTCTCCCAAGAGCGTTTTTAAGCAGAAAGCATGGCTTTGGAAAAGACTTTTTATGCCTGAGCTAATTGAACCTGGCCTCTTTACATCCCAACCCAATCTGAATCTTATATCAGCATCATTTTCCAAGCCAACTGCTTTGATTTGGGAACTTGCAGGTAGCTGAATGGCCATTGTTGACAACTCTATCTTTAGTTGTGTAGCAAGCCTCACTCGACCCTTTTCATTAAAAGCAACTTTCTCACAACTCCTATGCCATTTCTCAAGGTCGAATTGATGGGATAGGCCTTCAATATGCTTTGAAAGTCCTATTTGAGAAGCGCTACTCTTGCAGCTTTTATTTTCAATCTGCACATCAGGACCATCGACTTATATGACTGATGAAGAATCGTTAGAGACATTCTCTTCTATAGAGAACACGCTAAATTCAGGGGTGTTTGGGTGTGATATTCTTTGTAGAAAAATTTGTGAGAATTCACTTGAGACATGGTCTAAGCCTATAAGGTCCCTGTTGGATTTCTTTTCATCCAGGATGTTGCTTGATGGTTGATGTAGAGCTTCACGCAGTAGCGCAAACTATAACTCTGAATGCAGCAAAGGTTTACGTAAGATTTGAGTAATGCATCAGGGCTTTGTGATTATTCAAGACTTTTAGGTCCTAAGAGAAGTAACTCTTGTCAATTTACTACTATTTCTAGAAGTCTAGCTATTAGTATATCGTGTCGTATTTGATTTGCTAGCTAATGCTCGTTAAACATCTCTTCATCAGATCAATATGCAGGAGGTCACGAGACTTGTTGCATAATTCCTTTCAGTCAGTTCTAAAGTATTGACACCCTTGGCATACATTAGAGGGGAACGTATCTTGTGCTATAATCTCAGATCAGATAATCTAAATCTGTGAATTCTGTTGCAACCTTCATGAGCTTTATGTATAGTCCTTAAGTAGTTGTACGATCTCTTCCGAGTATTTTCATGAATGTGGTAAAGAAACGTCCTTAATTGTACCACCTATTAGCTTTTGGAAGAATGCTAATATATCACTAGTGAATGCAGTATCAACAAATCATGCAGCTCTTTGGTGTGCAACTCACCAACAAGGACTAAATTTGATCCTTGATTCCACACTCAAGAATAATATCAAACAATACTCTACGCTAGTTCCATTGCTAAGTGTGAGTCTTGAGATGTATTTATATTTGCAGTGCTATGTTTCAAAACAGTAAAGCTTCATATATAATACATATTCAGACCCAGCTCATTCTAAATGTCGGTCTCACATGAAGTTTCTCTTAGCCGATTTAAGACATAGTAAGCAGTCACAAATATATAGCTAGGCTGCACTAAGCAAGTCTAGGGAGGCAAAATTCATTAATTTTTGCAGTAGCTACTAATCAACACTTGTGCACATCCAAAACCTATAAATTTCCTTTACTGTTTATATTGAATGTGAAAAAACTTAACACTTCTGCGGTGCTTTTTTGCCCATCCACTGTTCTTTGATAGCAATCGCAGTTGAGATTTATCCCACAACCTATAATGCTCTGAGTTTATGCCTGGTGTACTCTATGGATTCACCAAAACATTTACAAATAAACTCATTTAGTATAATTTTTTATTTCGTAGTTACAAAAGTATATTTCATCACTTCAGGATGCGAGGGTTTCCTTGAAGCCTTTTGTTAGTGATTGTGAGGAAAATATGTTTTTGGGCTTGAGTAATCCACATGAAATAGAGTCATTGGATCCTTCATAGTCTCTAGAGAAATAGGACAAAGAAAATGGCTGGTGGAGTGGACTGTTTGCCCTCCGCAGTCTTTGACATTAGTCGGTTTCAGGTGCACTAAGCAAGTCTAGGGAGCCAAAGTTCATTAATTTTTGCAGTAGCTACTGATCAACACTTGTGCACATCCAAAGCCTATAAATTTCCTTCACTGTTTATACTAAATGTGAAAAAACTTAACACTTCTACGGTGCTTTTTTGCCCACCTGCTGTTCTCTGATAGCAATCGCAGTTGGGATTTATCTCACAGCCTATAATGCTCTGAGTTTATTCTTGTTATACTCTAAGACTTCACCAAAACATTTACAAATAAGTAATGAAAATATTCAAGAATGGCGCAGTTCAATTGGCCACACTGGAGGGTGACATGACAAGTACACTATTTTCACACGTGGGAACAGGCTCCACACGTGTGTTTATCTATATACAAGATTTTTGGCCTCTACCAAGCTTATTTTTGCATTTTTCACACTCCTCAAAAATCTAGCTTGGTAGATCTAGCTTGATGGAAAACGTGATGATCTTGAACTTGACTCCATGGGCTGAATTGGTCTTTGCTGGTTCAAAAGGTGTGACGATCAGCCAATGAGCTTGATGTTGATATGAAATCACCATATCCATGATAGTGCTTCTTTGATGTTGACATCTTTGATGAGCTTGAGAGCTTTGCACCATCCTAGCACCTCCAAAATTGATTCCTTCCAATTTTCATGTAGATGCTTGACCTTGAGGCTTGCTCCTTCTTCATGTGCATGCTCCTTCATGAGAAAATAAAATTTCTTCTTGATTTATCAGGATCACAAAGTTCTAACATCATGTTACCACGATCTAGAGAATTAGACTCATCCAAATTGGCAAGACTATGCATGCTATAATAACAAAGTGTTTGCATCATATCTTCATGCTTGTTTACCGTGCTAATCTCAGATCCAATGAGGCTAAATACTTCATTATGGAGATAAGTGTCTTTAGAAGATGATTCACTTACTCTCATAAAGAGTTTACAATTTGCCTCAATACAAATTTTCAAACTATGAGTGAACAAATCACTTTTGCTCTTACATGACTTAAGAGCATACATTTGATGAAATAACCATTTGCTTTCTAATTGATTTAAAATCAATTTCAACCTTTTAAGAACATCATCTATGTTCTCAAGAGAGACTTCATACTCAACTAGTATGGCTTTACTCCAATTTTGAGATGCAATGATCTCACTAAAGCAAATTGATTTATCAAATGACACAAGAGAAGTAAGTATGAGATGTATACCACATGAGATATGCTCCTCTTTCCCTTGAAATGTGAGCCACATGGATTAAACCATATTTCTTGAGTTTATTTTTGGAATCACAATTTGAGAAGGTCTCTCCTCCTTAATCCTTGGCACACTTGAACCTTGAGAAGGATTCTCCTCCTCAATCCTTGGCACATTTGAACCTTGAGATGACTCCTTAATATCCTCTTCATGGTGCTCCTTTTTTATGGAAATTTGAGACCTCCATGTCTCATAATGATCACAACAACTATGACCACACAATATGCACTTCCTATGATTATCAAAATTACTTATGCTAGAAAGATAAGTCCAAAAATCACCACAACTTGGCATGATTTTTCTAATATTGAAATCAAAAGGCATTTCCATCTCAAAAAGGCTAAATACTTGCTTATGGATATAAGTGTCCACTTTGGATGCTTCACTTATTCTCATAAGAAGTTTACAACTTGCCTTTAAGATTGAAAACTTACAATTTTCATCTGTATGAATGAACACATCATTCATGATCTTATTGAAACCAAAAGATCCTACATTATGAAGATATTTCCATTTCCTTGACTTCATAACTAATGTAAGCTTACAAGGAAAACATATTTTGCTATCTTTTAAGGCATCACACTCAACTAGTATTGCCTTAATCCACCTTTGAGATACAAAAATCTCTTCAAAGCAAAATGGTTCTTCATAAGTTGACATGAGCGCATAAATGAAACTATTTTCATTTTGTGATTGCTCCTTATTCTTGATTGATTTCTCTTGGATAATAACAATAAGTTTGAACTTGTCCAAAGTTCCAAGCAAAATACTTTCCAAGGACATAAAATAAATCCAAGTTACTTTCATGAAAGTGACATCTATCTTTGCATCTTGAACCAAACAATGCACTTCCAAATGAAAAATTTCAAAAGATTTGACATGTGTTGTAATGGACTCTTGAAGACAAATCTTGCAAGTCCTTGTGAGACTCCAAGCCTCATTCACCTTTCCACAAAGGAAACACCTTTCCTTCGACTTGTCCTTCTTGTATTTGCATTTTGAACTTGAAGCTCCATCCTTCACCTCGGCCCCCTTGCTTTGGTTCTCCTTGGATGGATTGGTCTTCTTTTTGTAGCATCTTGAGAAAAAATATCCTCCCTTGCCACAAAGGTTGCACTCAGGATCCTTTCTTTCCTTCAATAGGATGCCACCTATTGATGCCATGTGAATAAAAACCTGTGATATGATTTTACAAATGTAATTTGTGACTTTCAAGAGACTAGATTTGAACATCTTCAACAATCTAGAAGGATCTACAAAAGATCTAGCTCACAAACCTAAGAATCAATCTTCACAGTAATGACTAGTCACTTGGAAACTTTGCTTTGATCACTAAGACAAAAGCACGCAATATTTGAATCAAATCACTAAAGAAATCAGATGCAATCTCCTATTGGACTCATCAAATACCAATGACTCTTTCTTTTGAAAGTTGAAATGCATATGAAAAAGATTTGACACCTAGATTTTCCTTTTCACTTGACTAGTTCTCTCAACACTTGAGATTCTAGAACAAAAGATGGGTTTTGTTTCAAACACATGAAAATCAAACTTAATCACTTCTTTTGGACTCACTCTTGACCCAAATAATCTCACTTTTGAGATTTAGAATGAATTTGATTTGATTTGATAACAAACTATACCACCAATTTTTCACAAAGCTTAAAAATTAGACAACTAGAGATTCACAAAGATCTCAACCATACATGAATACTCAAATATGGACTCCTCCTCATTCTAGACATCCAATGGGATCAAAAATTGACCCTCACACTCTACAAAGAAAGTTGAATAGAACTAATTTGAGTTTCATACATACTATGTCAATTTTTGCTCAACAAATTGAATTTAATCACTCCTATTGGAATCCACCAATTACTCTACCTTTTAAGACTTGGAATGAAATTCAAAATCAAAAGTTGTGATTTTTCTCACTAAGATATTGTGCTTCAAAGATCTAATTCCACTTAGAAAGATTGATCACTTAGGAAGAGACAAACTCTCCACCAATAACAACACAAAATGAGCTTCTAGATCTTGCCCTCTACAAAGGAAGGAAATCTTATAAAAATTGGATCTCTCTCTAGACATTTGCCATAGACACCTTAATGACACTTTTCAAACCTTAAAATCACTCAAACAAATTGAGTAGGATTGAACAACGTGACTTGGATCTCAATATCTTTTCTAGAACTCTCAATTTAAGCCAATCTATGTCAAATTCTATAAAAGATTTGCATAGATGCTCTATATGCACTAGAAACTCTCAAAGGTTTCACTTGGAGGACAGATCCAATGATGTTTTCTATCAAATTGATGCTTCTAAACTTGACCCTATCACTCTTGAACAAATCTAGAGTGATGGTACAAATTTCAACCTCTCACCTTGCATATCACTCCTTAATCTATGATTTTTAGCAGAATCTCTCTCAACTTCAACATGCACTCAAAAAATCAGAGATAATCAATTAATGCACCTAATTCAAGCTTCAAATTTAATCTCTTGGCTGATCTAATCCAAGAACTAATCAAGGGATTAGATTCTCTATAGAAAATGCTTGATTTTGCACCTAAAATCACTCAAATTAGGTATGTGAGTCAAATTCTACAAATTTTTGAAATTTCTCAGTCAAAACCTGAGCTGTACGGCCTCACACGTGTGAAAAGGACTCCTACAGCCCACAACAAGATCTGGACCAGAAATTTTGAGGATAGCTATCAAATCCAACTCGCTACACAAAATTTGACTAGTTTCCAAAAAACTGCTAATTTTTTGGCTTTGATTTGGATTAACCCTATCAATTTCAACAAAACCTCTTGTACTAGGCTCTGATACCATGTGCAAAAAGTACAAAAAGGACCAAGAGTGGATCCTAATCTGATACTCAAGAGGGATTGGTTGTCAGATTACTTGATCTATCAATCTACTTGAGATTAAGATAAATCTAGATCAATTCTAAACACAAAATCCTAACAAGAACAATCATTAATTGAAGGTAGGTGTATTTTCTGGTTTCATACGTGTGAAACACTGTCTGAGTATGGACTCCAACTTGAAAATCAAGTACACATTGATAGCACCTCAAAACAATCAAAACAAATGTAGACAAATGGAGAGAATCACTCAAAATTGCTTCCAAAACCAAGATTGGTGTCTCACATTGATTATGGCCAAATGTGGCTCTATATATACAATAAGTGGGAGCTCGCGGTACTGATCATCCCTCTGATCCCACATGTGTGAAGGTGCTTTGTCATATGATGATTCATCATGCAAAACTAACACTTGGACAAAACCTTCTATTTTGAGCACTTTTGTTCCATTTTCCTTCTATATGGAGATCTACTTGGAAATCTTCTAGAAGTCAAAATTTGCCTACTTCAGCTTATTCCACACATGTGAGCTGTCCTCTACACATGGGATATGACACCTAACCAAAGGATGTGGCTCATGCAATCAATAGATTGATGCCATGTGTCATATGTCTAGAAAACTAGTTTTTGGTCTTTTTAGCCACTAGAACTTGAATTAAATCATATGTACAACCTATATGATTATGGTACATGACAAGTACACTATTTTCACACATGGGAACAGGCTCCACACATGTGTGTTTATCTATATACAAGATTTTTGGCCTCTACCAAGCTTATTTTTGCATTTTTCACACTAGCAACACTATTCTGTATAAGCAGTCCATTTCTTTTTTTTGTCCAACTGAAACGAGCCAGGTCATTCCAGGCAGATTCCACCTTACCACTTGTAGTTGTTTCAGAATGTATGACTGAATGTTGCTTGGCTAGTTTATAGTCTAATTTCATGCAAGAAATTGCCTCCAGCACTACGGGCTACGATTTTATCAAAGCCATTGTAGTGGTTGATGCTAGTAATCGAATCCACAAGTTGATCCTTTTGAAAGTGTGATTAAAACTAGCTCATTGAACCATACGAATAGCATTGAAATGTGTTAACCCCAAACCGTAAACCAGAAAGAAGGCATATAATAATACTATGACATAAGCACTTAGTTTCTTCAAAATCTTCCAATTAACAATAATAATACTAAATTATAAGCTGAAATGTTGATACAGCCATTGTATAAACAATTGTGATGTTGCAAAAAAGATGGTTGGCCTTGTACACAAATATTGGTCTGATTTCAACCTATATATACTATAACATTACTTTCCAGAGAGGAATGTATCCAAAAACCAAGGATTTAAGGTTGCCACCCTTCGCAAATTTTGCAAGAAATCGTACTCAACATTTCCCAAGAAATGTGAAACCCTTCAAAAATCATGGAACGAAGATGAAAAGGAATACAATTTTCGATGTGAAAGATGTCACATGTCTATCACACGGAAACGAAGGCTAACCAAAGTTGAATCTGAAAATATAGAAAATGTGTCTTGGGACCAATGCATTACTCTTTTGGAGCAATGGCATGCAATTAAATATAAAACTGTCCAGGAAAGTGCAAGCTCAAAACAAATACCTGTGATGTGGTATAGCGAACAATAAAAAAGTTTTTTACTTTTATTTGATATTGATTTTGAAGAATTTCCTTTGAGCATTGTTGAGCAAATGTCCATGATTCGTTACTTATATGATACTATGGTCATTTTTAAAGTTCAATACAAATTTGTTAGTTATCCTTGCTTCCTTGTGGCAGTCTTGTAATTGGTTGTGGATAATCCATATAGCATTATGTATAATCTCAGTAAGTGAGATGACTTCACAATTGAAATGTGTCCAACATCTTTGTCCAAGTAAGATTAGCATGTTCAATTGATGATAACGTTTGTTATTTGCACATGTAACATGATTATAATGCATACTAGTTAATTATTTACAATATGTTTTTTGTTATTCATGTCACTTGCAATTAGGTTCTATCTTCTGTTACATCGGCCTTCTATCAAAGTCGTTGGGATTTTTAGTTGTTTCTGTGTTTGATAGTAGTTTGTGGACCACACTAATGCATTTATTGTTAAATTAGTAAGTGTTCCATATTGAATTCTGTTGTTATAAAGTTGCACAACAGTTTTCAATCATGGTTTTTAAACGACCAACAATAACCCTAAACTTGATAAATCTTTTGTCAAGCAATGTTGTTAATTAATCAGTTTTTATGCATCCATTATTAATCTAGGTACATTACGTTTTCTTGTCATGGTAACAAATGGTTGTTTTTGTCTTGGCTTATTGAGGTTTATAGTTTTTTGCACGGTTATCATTATTATGGAAGGTTTGCCAAACGTTGATATTCAAGGCCACCTCTCATTATTGTCCAATGAGCAAGGCCACTAGATCGGATGGCTCACTTGCACGATCCACCATGGCTGACCCACATATGGTGGAGATCTCGTCTTATGATGAGATTTTTCGTGTGCCAAAAGTTTTTGGCAGGACCCCAAGAAAATTGTATGGTAAACATGTCTTGAAAAGAAATTTTAAAGAACCACACACTATTTATCTATCCAATATGTGTGTTGTTCGGAAGTGGCTGAAAGCCGCAAAGCTAGAGGAGGAACATAGTTTGGACCTAAGAAAGAACAGAGCAATGCAAGATAAAATAAAACATTTGATTCGAGCAGGGCTCTCGGAAATCAAACCAATGCACTTTCCAGGTGTCACATACACCTGGAAAGAAGATGATATATATGCTTGGATTTTGACATCCATGCAATCAAAGAGGAAGTACTCCAGGCAAAAGAGCTCCATAGGTGGCACTCCAGGAGACACATTGGGTCTTGATGATGGGCAGGTGAGAAGGTTTTTAATACAACTCTTCATTTGCAATTAACATAAGTATAATATTTGCATGACTATGCTGATTAAATTATTGTCATTTCAGTTGGCTGAAAATGAGCCCATTCTGTTGACCAATGTTGAAACAAAAGTGCAACTTGGAGTGGAGGTTAGTTCTAATTTTTTCTTTTCTTAACTAGTATTCGATGGTTTTTTGTATGAACTGAAATTTCTACTTCTTTGATGCAACTTGTAACGTGTTCTCATTTATTATCTATCAGTTAGATGACTTGGCAGAGGTTGATCAACCAACCTCATTGATGCAGCTTTTTCATTATGAGGTATGCTGAAATGTTTCGGATTGTTTAGTATTCACTAAGTCTAATATGTTGAATGTGCAATGTCAATCTTGTAGGCCTTTTGCTGTTTTTGTTCCTTTTCAGGAAACAAATGTTCAAAACGAGGAAACACCACATGTAGGTCATGTTTCATACATGACTTTGTTGGATGGGACATCTGACAACGAGGCCTCTGACACAAAAAAAGTGTAGTTGCAGGCCATGTTACCAATGGGAATATAATCATATCTGAGTTGCTTAATTCACAGATAAAATATACAATTGTTATAAATCATTTTTTTGTCTTCTTTTTCAGGACAATGAGATGTCATGTACAAAGTTAGAATCGACGTCATGCAAGATAACTCGCAGTACTAGAAAACGGAAGGTATGCAAAGAATGTGATGTTAACTATAGAAAAATCTGTTATATTGCCTTGTAGATGACACCAAAGTATTTGGAGAGTTTGCAAGACAATCGATGCAACAAAAGAGAAGTCAATGGAGCTCTCAAAGAAAAAATAATGAAGGTAATTAGTTTTTTGTCCCAATATTGATTTGATTTGCCTATCTATTGCATGCAAGTAGTAAAATTCATGTGTTTTACATAAATCACGTGTATATTTTACTGTTTTTATGAGAATTTCATTATGTTTTGGTTGTGTTTTATTGCTTTTTAAAATGTGTTTGGAATCTCAAGTATTCATAGCTACATTATGTTTTCGATTTTCTACGCACGCTTCAATTTGACATTCTGAAACTTGTTTGAACTGTTTCAACCCCAAACCGTAAATCAGAAAGAAGGCAGATAATAATACTCAAATGCAAGTTCTGTCTTATGTTTATTGTAGGTGGCTAACTTAGAAAATTTGATAGAAGAAGATGGAAAAACAATGAAGTATTTTTCGATCCCCATTGTGGATGAATTATATAAAGCTATCAAAGTATACTACTCTGCATTATCTAGAACTGCCAGGTCTAGATTTCTATTGCAAAAAGTACTGGCAGTAATCACTCTGTTACAAATATGATAACAGATTTGGCAAAAATTTTGATTAAAGAGAACAAAATTTCGATCCGAAATTACTCTCCTGGGAGGTTGAATGCAGAGGACATAGACCTTTTGTGATGTGTTCCAGCTTGTCGTTAGAGCTATTTTGTGAGGTTTCTTTATACTTGAGCAGTTCATAAGATTTGTTGTAGTCTTTTTGTACCTTACTCTTTTTTTTTATTGCTTTGTAAAGATGCAAGCCTGGAGATGAATTAAGCCCTCCATGCCTATCTATTGAGAGATTGATCACTACTATTTGGCACTATTTTATCTTTTACCGAAAATATATGCTGTGATATTGAATTTCTCAATGTTCTAGATCATATTATATCCTTCGTACTCATCTAAAATAATGACTGTCTATAGTGTTGTTGAGAAGTGGAATATTGGGTTTGTAGCTTAAATTTTCTCAATAAAATAGATGACATTATATCCTCTATATTTGAGACAAATGCTGACTTCTAACATCATAAAAGTTTGTCTCTTCCGTTTCTCTTTTGATGGTGGATGAGTGATTGATCAGCACAGGTGCGCATTATAGTGTGTTGTTGTTGGTAGCTTTACTAGGTAAGAGTCTGCTAGTTCTCACAATGCTTTGGTCAAGGTGAGCAATGCTACTGCCATTCCCAAAAACAATCAGCACCTACGCATGGTCAAGACTAAGCAAGTATCTGATCCTTGAGTTTTCTCTATTCTTGCTATGCTCAAAAAAGTGGCAGGTGAATCATATTCAATAAAGTTGAAATGAAATTTCTTACAGTAAACTTTTCAATACCATTTCGGATCTCAATTTTAGTTTTGCTACTTATTGTACAGATCTTTGCTATTTTTTGGGCAATATTGAAACACTCTAGACCTGACGTTGTTAGCTCATTGCTCAAATATTCGATAGGACTAGCCTAATGTTTGGTTCCTATACCCTTTTAATAAAGCAATCAATGCAAATGATCACATATCAGCAAGGAGGATGGGATATCAATCCAGAACTTTCTCTGTTCAGTTAGTTGTAATTATTGATGTATTTAGATTTCTATTCCAGTAACGGATAGTTTAATATTGCTTTCTTATTAGAATCTCGGAATAAAGCTAGTGAGATGATCCTAACTATGGCTTGTGATAATTTTCAGATACGTGCACAGACAAGAACATTGACATAGGTCAAGGTCCTGATAGCTCGGGTTATGGCATACTACAATACATTGTCTAGATAATCAACACCTGCCTATATGATTGTGCTCCTTCTGACATCCATTTGTTACATGATCAAAAACCTCCTTATTGCTAAAGGTTTGTTTGAAGTTGTAAGTGGTGACGAAGAGAGGCCATCTTACTACACCATCAAGAGCTACTTCTTCAACATATGTGGAGATGTCTTCCGAAGAACAAAAGAAGTGGGATCGACGTGACGCACAGGCACATTTTGTCATAGCGCTATCCATGAAGAGATCATCCCTACCTCACATTCGATCATGCAAGACTTCCAAGAGTGCTTGGGAAGTACTTGCCAAGATGTTTCAAGTGAAAAATATGGCGAAAGTGCTTTTTCTACGTAAGCAACTCTCAACATTGAAGATGCAAGAGGGTGATATGCTTTCAAATCACTTAATGAAGATCAAGGATCTTCGTGAAGAGCTTCTTAGCATTAACAAAATTGTCGAGAACTCTCTATTTGTTTCAATTACTCTTAATTCACTTGTCATTCCTATCTGTCTACTTTAAACATATCTGTTAGGGGACAACAAATCTCCTTTGAAGAGCTTGTTGGCTTACTTCTCCAAGAAGAGCAAACAAGGATTAATTTTGGTGAACAAGAAGATCAAGCCTTCTTCACCCAAAGAAAAGGCAAGGGCAAGTGGAAAGGTAAGCCTTCTTCTTCCAAGGATCAAAAAGGCCAAGATCAAGGATCCAAAAAGAAGGGTAAGTGCCATTATTGTAAAAATTTTGGGCACCACATAAAAGAATGTAGGATGGGTTTCACCCCAAGTGTTTTTCATGACATGGGAAAGGCTTTGTATATGTCCATCTTATCTTGCATAATTTTCATCAATTTCTAGGCCATTCTTTTTAGGGGTTGTCCATCCCCAATTATAGTGGAGTGTGACACAAAGGGTGAATAGTGCTTTGGTTTCTTCTCTAAATCTTCATAGACTCAATTGAACCTTCTTTATAGACTCGTTTGAGCCTTCTTTATAGACTTTGGAAAAAGCCTTCTTCAGGTACCATCTTCAAGCTTTAAGAAGCTTCTTTAGTTCATTCTTTAGGTACTCTTCTTAGTACCTGCACATACCCTTAAGAAAAGGTTAGGAGTCACACCATAAAATGGTTCATCATTAGATTCTATTTCTAGAACCTACATATCAAACTGTTAGCATTGATCTAGAGTTTCATTTCTTGTCTTTAGGTAATGATACCTGCACACATATTTCATCAGTTAGAGTAATAAGCTCTAATATTCAAAATATGTTTTATACAAAAAGAATGGAAGACTAGATAGCCTTTATTTCTTGGTCAATTTGGTCTATAAATCTTATAGAGAAACACCTGATCACCTACGTGTAAACCTTTATTGCGCAGGTGATGATCATGCCAGGTTTTTTGTCGATGTTTGTTAACTAATTGTGCGTGATACAAGATGAGTCAAGTCTCACACAATTGGGCTAACATAAATAGCCTATTTTGGACTTCTTGTTTAATCACAACTTTCTCACATAGATCAGCAGAGAAAGCTTGCATGACTCGCAAGGAAGGAACTAAAAATTCAACAAGCATTACTGCCTCTTGACCATAAACGAGGTGGAAGGGTGTAACCCATCCAGTGCCCTTATTAGGAGTCGTACGATATGCCTAGATAGTTGAGAACAACTTGGTTTCCCAATCTGATCTACTTGTCTCAACTATCTTCGTCAAAATCTTGGAGATAGTCTTTTCAGTGGATTCTGCTTGGACATTACATCGGAGGTAGTACAAAGTACTTTTGCAATGTAAAACAAGGTAATAATATTACGCCATTATCAACCACGTCATTTAAGAAGTGTGAACCATTTTTCCAGTACCCCAGTTATGAATTACTTGCACAACTCGTAACCCTGACATCCCAATAGGACTCGGTAGACATTTGGTGTGTCAGGTAAGCCCATTCCTACAAAAGTAATGACAAACTATACTCCGACAATTTTGACAGGTATGTCTTCAACCATTCCCTATGGAGGAACAGTCATTTGATCAGCCAACTTAATGAAAAAAGCCACAGGCTCATGTTGGAATTCTAATCTTCTCCTACTCATCCCTTTGCCCTCCTTCTACTCTCAAGAATTCTATCTCTCAAAGTCAGTCTGCAGAACTACACGCAAAGTTGAATCAAGCAGACCCGCAAAGTCATTGCTAGAAGGAAACCATTAATGGCATTGTTTACGGAGAAGCATGACTCAAACCGCAAACCTTAAACCATAGGGTGTTGCCTTTACTTCTTCAAACATTCATTTGCAAAATGCTCTTTGATTCCACAATAAAAGCATTTCAACTTTGACTTATCTTTCTTTTTGCCAAAAGAAGAAGTCTCAACTCGATCTTGCCCCTTAGACCACTTGCCTTTGCCTTTGTCCTTGAACTTGCCTTTGATGAACATAGCCTCCTCTTCATAATGAGATGTCAATGTAGATCCATCTCCTCTTGATTGAAGCCTATACTCCTCATTCATCAAGATCTCTTGCAAATCCATAATACTTGGCAAAGTCTTTTGAATAGCAAAACTTTGAACAAGATTATCATGATCATCCAACAAGTCATTAAGTATAACTTGAACAAGTTCTACCTCCTTAATGCTTTCATCAATACATGCTAACTCATCATTGAATGCTTTAACCCTCAAAACAAAAGCATGAGTACTCTCTTCCTTCTTATGCAAACTTTGAAATATTTGCCTCCTAAGAGTAAGCACTCTTGATGTATACTTGGATTCATAAAGCTTCTTCAAAGCTTCCCAAGCCTCCAAAGATGATGTGCACTTACCAATCTCCTTGAGAAGCTCATTGGTAACATTCATCGTAATCATGTGTAGAGCTTTCTTTGCTCTCTTGTCATACCTCACTTGATATTGAGGTGCTTGAGGCCTCTCCTCCACACCTGCAACAATCTCCATCAAGTCATTCATCTCCAATAAGAACTCCATCCTCACCTTCCAAGTAGAATAGTTGATTGAGATAAGCCTATCATTGCTCTCCAACATAAAGCCTCCACTTGTAGCCATGTTGAAGTGACCTGATCGTCTCTTTCAACCTGTTCCAATGCACAAATCACTCCTTGAATGTCAACAAATGAACTCAAGAAGATATGTAGTGGGTTTCTTTCCTTGCCTAACCTGAATCCAAGATCTAGTCAATCTAGCATCAAAGAGACGGAGTTGGTTGTCATGCGGAGATTCATTCCCATGAGAGCAATAGTATAGTTCAGATTTTAACATGAATGGAGAATCTAACACTAACATCCATTAACACTACATCCATTGACCCTAAATCCACAACAATGATAGAAACTTACTCTTCTCTCTCTCCCTTTCTCTCTCACAAAAAGCATAAGAAATAGCAATCCCAATAATGATCAAATCCAACAATTAGCAAAATCCAAAGAAAGCATGAGAAATGGAGGAGAAGAGAGGAAGAACAAGGACATTCATCAATCCATTTCTAAAGAGAACCAATCTGCTTTATTGAAATGAGGAAATGAACATCAGGAGCAACTCGAGTTGGTCCCTTTTTATAGTAGAGAGGAGGACCCTGGCCTCTGAATCCTATTGGTCTAGTCTTGCCTCTTGTTTTATTCAAATTTAAAAGAGTGTGGGAACCATCAAAATTGGAGGGAAACCCAACTTTATTCACTAAATTGACATTTAGGCCCTGCGACATTAAAAGTCCTGCAAAAAGGCCTAAAGTCCTTTTATTAACATTTAACTAATCAATCAAATAACTATGTGATCATCGGGTTGGACTTACACATGTAGGGCGCCAAATCCCTCTTACTTATTAACTAGGGTTAGGGTTTCCTTGGGATCCACAAATCCTCCAACAGTATCCCCTACCAAAACTGGTGGCGGTCCCACAACACCTGCAATATGCAATTATTGGGGACTTTTATTGGCTTCACGCCGAATCTTAATTAAATGATACTGCACCTTCTCTATAAAGTCAAGTCCATGAGGTGAAGCGGGATTACCAAGAGCCTCCCATCGTAGTCGCACAGAAATACAGTTGAGCAATCGGCAGCTGATCTTTGATTTGCTCTGAGACCATCGGGTCCAATGCAGATCGTTGGTGAGGTCAATGTATGGCTTGATGGCCTGTTTGGCGTGCTTGTGATTGGGTGAGGCTTGCGTACCGGATGAGATTCCTATAGTTGCAAGTGCGGCCTCAGTGACGCGCACCTTGTGTGTGGCTCCTTGGAAGGTGATGTAAAACTTGGATTTCTCTTCCTTCCACGTACTAAAGGCAAGAGTGATGAAATTCATATTGATGCGTCCCGAAAAGGCTCCCTCATGAATACCCATTGCAGTAAGTAGAGGCTTCGAGGGTCATCCACTGAGTGACCATGCTTGTGCTAAGAAGAATCATGATGTCCGTTGTAGATGGGACATCACGATGGATAGTATAGCATGGAGACTGGGAAGTATCAGTAGATGACATGATGATCAGAAAGGAATTATAACTGCGTGAGAGTGTATCAGAAGGCAATGCAGGAAATTTGGAAGGCTTTGGTCGCAAGAAAAATTCGCAAAAGCTTCGCTAGCACAAGTGAGGAATGAATTGAATTCAGCCAACTTAAGGGTGAATCTGGTGGGTCCATTACTGAATAGTAGTTGGGCTGATCAGTTCTGAACAAAAATTTGCAGACATGTACAGTACTGTAAAAATAGGCTATAAAAATCTCGACGAAAGTTTCTAGGGACCTGAACCAATCAGGCGAACGTTTTCTAGGACTGGCGAAGGATGAACCTTCGCCCAAGAGGGTCCTTCGCCCAAGTACTATCATAAATGTTTTTTTCCACAATCTAAATCTATGGACAGTCTAATTTTGACATTTTAAGATCATCTAGCAGGTCGGCGAAGGTTCATAATGACGTTATGATGCTCGGCGAAGGTCCCCAAAATGGCATATCACTGAACATTTGCCTACCTCAAAAATTAAATTTTCTCTTGTCAAAAACCTTCGCCCACCTCAATTTAGATAAATCAAGGGTGAATGTATAGTCTGAGAGCTCAGCGAAGGTTTCTGATATTGTATTGGCCAAATCTGCCCAAAACAGAGGTTTTCTACATCATTTTCCATAAAAATACTATGTTTCCTTTTTCTTATGTTGATGACTTCCTGACTTTTGCTCATCAGTCTTTTCTTATTTTTTTATTTTTTATTTTTTATTTTTAACTGTCTTTTTCCAAAAAAAGTCAGCAAATTAATTACTGAAAACAAAAAATTGAAGACAAATAAAATGAAAAAATATATTGAGATCAGGCTTGCTGAACTGGCGGAGCAAGCTGCCATTTATCGGAGTATCAAATCATTTTCCATCCAAGTGCTCAAGAATTACTGCGCCATAGTTCAAGATTTCTTTCACTTTATACGGGCCTTCCCCAGTAAACTTCAACTTACCCTTGATCAGCTTGGTTTTGTACATCAATGCAAGATCTCCTGCTTCCAGATCTTTCTTGTGCAATCGACGATTGTGCCATGCCTTGCGGTGGGCTTTTTCTGCTGCTAAGGCATGAACTGTCATTAATAGGGTTTCACATAATTTGTGCAATGCTTCATGACGAAGTTGTAAAGACTGATCATCATTTAATCGTTCCGTTGCTGCTATGCATAAAGATGGGATTAAAAATTCAATTGGCATAACAACATCTTGACCATAAACCAGTTGAAAAGGTGTTTGATTTGTACTATTTTTGTAAGCGATTCTGAATGCCCATAATGCTACATACAGTTTATGTTCCCAATCAGAGCGACTCGCTTCAACTGTCTTTGTAATAATGGTGCAGAGAATCTTATTGGAAGATTCAGCTTGGCCATTCCCTCTAGGATAATAGGGAGTACTAAATCTGTATATAACAAAAAAATCTTCCAGTAAACAATTTATTGTTTGATTAACAAAGTGTGTACCTCGATCACTAACAATTTTGATCAGACATCCAAATTCGATTATAATATTTTCATATAGAAACTTGGCCGTAGATTTCGCATCAGCCACTTTGATAGCTTTGGCTACAACCCACTTGGTCATATAATCAGTTGCGATGATAATGTATCGGGTCTGAGATCCTTGAGCAGCGGAATGAATAGGACCAACATAATCCAGTCCCCATTTTTCAAACGGTGCTTGCGATAAAACCGAATGTGGCGAGTAGGCCGTCGTGCTCGCTGGTAGACATCACATGTCTGAATAAAATTTTCTGTGTCCTTATGAAGCGTAGGCCACCAACAACCGGATTGCAAAAGTTTGCGAACAGTACCATCTGTAGAGAAGTGTCCTCCACCCATGCCATCATGTGAAAACATGATTAGATCTGGTACTTCATGCGGTAAAACACATCTTCGTAAAATATTATCTGATCCACGATGATACAATTGTCCTGCAATTAGTTGATAAGGTTGAGCCTTATGAATCAATTGTCTTTTCTGTACTTTTGTCAAAGAGTCTTTGTAAAAACTCCTCTCTAAGCTTCCGGTATCTTTCTAATCTCGATTCTCTATCTGACATACATTAGAGATGGAAATGTCCTAGCATCAGGTACTCAACAATATCTGATGTCCACTCAGTACTGCTTCAACATAGAACAACGCAGCATCTAGCAGTTCATCATCCACTTCAGTATTAACTGGTGCGGATTCAATTCGTGAAACGTGATCGGCTAAATAATATTGCTTCCTCTTTTTTACCACAATTTGAAAGTCAAATTCGGTCAATAATAATAATCATCTTGCAATATTTCTAGTATTACACATCTTATTTACCAAGTAAAGTAACGGTTGATGATTTGTATAAAATGTAAAGTGCATTTCCATGAGATAGTGACGAAATTTCCGAACAGAAAAAATCATGGCTAGCGCTTCACGTTCTGTTGTTGAATAATTCTTCTCTAGATATGTAAGTTGTCTGCTTGCAAATCGTATAGGATAATCCTTCTTATAGTCACCTGGCTGCGTCAAAACTGATCCAATGGCATATTTTGAGGCATCCATATGAACATGAAATTCTAATGTCCAATCTGGAGAACGCAGTATTGGTGCTGAAGATAATGTTTTTTTTTAACTTTTCAAAGGCTTCTAATGCCTCTAATGTCCAAATAGAAATACTAGTTAATTTGTATATAGGTCGTGCTAAATCCGCAAAGAAGATAATAAAAATTCGATAGTAGTTCGCATGACCCATAAACACATAAACTCCTCGAATTGTTGTTGGCGGTGGCAATTCACAATAACTTTGATCTTAGAATAATTGGTGGCAATACCATGTCTTGATATCACATGTTCAAGCACCACTCTGTGAGAAACCCATATCTGGCATTTTTCTGGATTTAGAGAAATCTAATATTTGCGGCATCTTTCAAAGACTTTCTCCAATCGATCCAGGTGGTTTGTATCCGTACTATGAACTCCCAAGTCGTCCAAGTAAATTTCAAAAAATTTCTGCAGATAATCTTTAAAGGCAAATTGCATTACTCTTTGGAATGAACTTGGTTTACAGAGTCCAAACGACATTACTTTGTAAGCATAGGTGTCCCATTCTGTTGCAAAAGCAGTTTTGTGGCGATCGGCAAGTGCAATCTTAACCTGGTTGTAACCACTAAATCCATCCAGGAAACTATAAGCTTCCACTCCAGCAAGGCGATCCAAAATGCTTTCTGTAAAAGGTAACGGAAAGTGATCCTTTCGTGTCACTTTATTCAATGCTTTGAGATTCACACAAATTCGCAATTTCTCATTTTTCTTAAGAACAATGACAATCTATGAAATCCATTCGGTATGCTCGATCTCATAAATGAAATCAGCGTCAAGCAATCTCTGAAGTTCTTTCTTTATCAGATCTGCCACATTAGGATTACAACGATAGAACTTTGTAACCTTTGGTATTGCATCAAGTACTAAAGGTATGGTATGTTCAATGACTGATGTCGGAATACCCTTCAAATCTTGATAAGTCCATGCAAAACAATCTTGATACTTACTAAGTAGCAAACAGAGTGCTTGATACTGTTCAGGAGTAGGTTGTGATCCCACTTGTACAATCTTTTTCGGTTCTCCTGGTTTGGCAAGATTCATTGGCTGCGTCATAGCTGAGCCATCGTAAACCTCTTTAGATTCTGGCATGTGTTCTTCAGGTTCACGATGTGCTTTAGGTAACATGATAACCACATCATCCAATGTATAACGTTTAAAATGCTCTGGCATATCATGTTGGACTACATTTACTTGTTCTTTTTCGAAAGGACTTGTCTTGGATCTTCATTCAGTCTTCTTAGCAGGAATTGATCATGGAGGTGATGACTTTCGGGATGATAAATCTTTCTTCTCAAGTGAAGACTTCCTAGACGATGATGTCTTGCTAGAGATCTGACTTGAAGAATCATTCTTGACTTTTCCTTTGCCTTTATCCAATAGAGGTGGCACTTCCTTTAAATCAATCTTTTGAGGGAGATTTTCCCATTTTAGGACCGTATTATAATGTTGCTTTGCTTGTTTCTTCGTCATCGAACCTGTCATCCTGTCTCCCTTCAATATAACCGCTTTGGGCGATTTGATTGTTCGTTCATCAGGAACATTACGCACTCCAAATCTGGTCGGATCCATATGATGTAAAATCTGTTCATCCGTAAGTTTTGCATTGCCATCATAAGTTAAGGCATGGCTCATTGGTAGGAGATCATCCTCAATTGGATTTGGTATAGGTTCCGTTGATATCCAGGCTACATTCAGCACATTTAGTGGAAACGTGATTGGCATATCCAAAGTTCAATCTAACAAGGAAATCTCGCTCATTTCTGATTGAATATCTTGTTGACACATATATCCTACTATACAATCAATTGTTGCAAGAGCTTCGTTCCAATTCTCTAGTCGATCACAAGTGTGATCCATTGTTGATGAATCGTCATCCGCTTTTTGAACCACTGGCTTGATAGTCCAAGTTGTAGGATCAATTTTAACTACACGTTCACGATTTTCAAAAGTGATTTTGCCGGTACCCCAATTATGAATTACTTGCGCAACTCGTAACCATGGACATCCTAAGATAACTTGGTAGACATTTGGTGCTTCTGGTAAGTCCATCACAATGAAAGTAATGACGAACTATACTCTTGCAATCTTGACAGGTATATCTTTCACCATTCCTTGTGGACGAACCGTCGTATGATCAGCTAGCTTAATAGCAAAAGTAGTAGGCTTAGTCTTTGTAAGACCTCATTTTGTACATAGCTTTGTAGAAATTAGGTTAACTCCTTTATTTGGGCATTCTGCAACTCTGTGATTTTCTCCACATGCAAAGCATCCAAGTGGTGCTCTGGCCCAATTTCTCGAGGCTTGTTGTTGAGCGGCAGCATAAATGGCATACTGTTCTAGAGATCCACCTTCCTGATCATTACCATAGCTCCATTGCTCAGCTCTTCCATAAGGCTCTGGTTCCATCAAATTGGCAGGAGGAGCGAAATGTTTTGGTAAGGCAGGCAAAGCTAGACATTCTGGGTATCCAAGAGTAGATTGTCGTAGTCTTGCTGCTGGATTGCCTCCATATTGTGGATCTCGATATCCCATCTGGGCATCTCTCTTTTTATTCAAATTTAAAAAAGTGTGGGAACCATCAAAATTGGAGGGAAACCCAACTTTATTCACTAACTTGACATTTAGGCCCTGCGACATTAAAAGTCCCACGAAAAGTCCTAAAGTCCTTCTATTAACATTTAACTAATCAATCAAATAACTATGTGACATCGGGTTGCACTTACACACGCAGGGTGCCAAATCCCTCTCACTTATTAACTAGGGTTATGTTTGTCTTGGGATCCGAAAACCCTCCAACAAGATATCACAAAGATGTAGAACCTCTCAAATCTCTTCTAGCACTTCTAACTAGAAAATCAACACATAGAATAGTGAAATCTTGATCAACCTATGATCTATCCTTAATCTAATGATTCTTGCCATTTCCTAAGATTGAAACACGCTCAAATGAAGTTCAGTAACC
Organism: Diphasiastrum complanatum; assembly: GCA_029204225.1. Classification (NCBI taxonomy): domain Eukaryota; kingdom Viridiplantae; phylum Streptophyta; class Lycopodiopsida; order Lycopodiales; family Lycopodiaceae; genus Diphasiastrum; species Diphasiastrum complanatum. The sequence continues at coordinate 73,811,572 of CM055095.1, read as the reverse complement.
TCACAAACTAGAGATCTAATCAAAATTAGGGTTTTGACAAAATCACAAAAAATTTGAATATCTCAAATTCTATATGCAATTTTTAAAAACTTGATATATCTTCTTGTAGACTCCAATGATGTCAAATTTCAGAGTTTATGGACTGAATTTGATCTACAAATGATCACAAAGAGTGATTGGTTTTTTGGGATCTTGATCTATATCAAGACTAGCTTCCGAATTTGGCTTCTACTTAACAATCTTTGTGTTTCCAAGCAAGAACAATAAAAAAAGATGATCCGCGGCTTCACATGTGTGAAGTACAGCTACTGTACGGCCTGATAACAGAGAAATAGTTTACTTATAATTTACAAAGCATTCATCCACAAAGAAAGTGCTTAAGAGAGTCAAAACACAATGATAGCTTCACAAACCAAGATTTCTCATCATCAGCTCAATAATGGATCCATCATGGATCAAGTACAAATTCACCATAATCTCTCTCTAAGCTACATCCAACACGTGTAGGATAGCTCATTGTACTTATCCATATCCACTTTGGATAAGATCTATCAAGTTTGCCACATCATCCATTGGTGGTTTGTGTTGACCTTCTAGATTCCTACAATCCAGGACCTAACTTTTATAATTTAGGAGATGTCATATTAGACTCAAATGAAAGCTAATCATAATAGATCTGAATATTCAAAGTGTCATTTCACACGTGTGGACAGGTCCTCACACGTGTGGATCCACATAGATGTCTAATATTCATCAAAAACCATGTGAAAATTGCTAATTCTAACACTCCTCCTCAATTTTTACATGATACAACTATAGTACATCTATCTACAACACCTAAGGCTGATCTTAACTTGATAAATGAAGCCTTTGGCAAGGCTTTAGTGAGTAGATCAACAAGGCAATATGAAGAAGACACATGATGTAGCTTGATCTCCTTTGCTTGAACCTTTTCCCTCACAAAATGGTGAGCAATCTCTATGTGCTTGCTCCTTGCATGGAATGTGGGATTGGTTGCTAATGCTTGGCTTGATTGGTTGTCACAAAATATTGTTGGCTGCTCCTCGGCCTCCATGACTTGTAATTCCACCAAAAGCTTTCATCATCACTATTGGAAATTTTTACATTTTGCTCCATAGGAGTTTCTACTCCTTTACAATCTTTCATTTCAAACTTTTCTAAGATAGAAGAAGCATATTTGGATTGACAAGTAAAACTCAAATCCTTGCCTCTTGAAACTCCTATTCCTAATATGAAATGAAGATTACCAAGATCTACCATCTTAAACTCCTTAAACAATGCTACTTTCACTTCTTGTATACCATCAAGATCATTTCCACTAAGGATAATGTCATCAACACACAAAATGAGAATGATGATTTTATCATCATTAAATATTAAGTACAAAGAAGGATCATAAGCACTTACAACAAACTTAATCGAGTTTAAGAAGGTATTTAACCTAGAGTACCAAGCTCTAGGTGCTTGCTTAAGCCCATAAAGGCTTCTTAGCAACAAACACACTTTTTCCTCTTGATCTTCTTTGATGAAGCCCTCGGGTTGCCTCATGAAAATCTCCTCTTCCAAATATCCATTGAGAAAAGAATTAGTCACATCAAGTTGAAATAGAGTCCAATTGAAAGTAGTTTCAAGAGAAATAATCAACCTTATGGAAACTAGCGTAGCAACAGGAGCAAAAGTTTCATCAAAATCTACTCCCTTAGTTTGCAAGGACCCCTTTGCCACTAGCCTTGTCTTGTGTTTGTTGATGCTCCCATCTTGATTGTACTTCAATCTATAGATCCATTTGCACTCAAGTGGCTTTCTTCCTTGAGGAAGATCCACAAGCGTCCATGTATGATTCTCCATAAGAGCATCATACTCCTTTTGCATGGCATCCCTCCATTCTTGTGACTCCATAGCTTCTTCAAAGCAACTTGGCTCATCAAACATAGAAGTTAGAAAAGTATAAGAGGTAAGTGAATGTAGATCTTCCCTTTGTTCACCTTTGTCAACATAGGTGAGCCTTGAGGGCTCGGCCTTCCTTCTTGTAGATCTCCTTGGAGTCCTCGGATCTTGAGATGGATCTTCAAGATCTTGATCACATGTAGGCTCCTCCTCAAACCTTACAAGATCCTTGACATAAGATGGATTAGAAGCTTTCTCATTCAACTTGAAGTAGTTACCCTCATCAAAAGTAACATCTCTACTCACTAAAATCTTCTTAGTGACAGGATTATAGACTCTATATCCTTTGCTATTTTCAGCATAACCAACAAAGATCCCTTTAATAGAAGAAGGATTATCCTTTTTTCTTGTATCTAATGCTTGAAAAACATAGCAAGTAGATCCGAAAATTCTTAGATCTTTAAGATTCAGCTTCTTACAAAATAGAGCCTCATAAGATGTTATGCCTCCAATGGGCTTACATGGCAATCTATTACACAAATAAGTTGCACAAATAATAGCCTCTCCCCAAAAGGACTTAGGTAGAGATGCATCTAACCTTAAAGCCTTAGCACACTCACATAGTGTTCTATTCATCCTCTCGGCTATTCCATTTTGTTGAGGACTATAAGTACATGTAAGTTCTCTCTTAATGCCATTGTATTTACAAAACTCTATCAACTTGGTGGAAATATATTGTCCACAATTATCACTCCTCAATCCTTGAATTCTAGCATCAAGTTGATTTTCAACTAGAGTTTTGAACTTAACAAAAGAATGCCTTTCTTGTGGGAGTTGGGAACTCAATGGACACTTTAGAAGGGCGCCCTCCTACTAGGTCCCATTGCCCAAGTTGTGCAAGTATACTTTGGTCCTAGACAAATAAAGTGATATGGTTCAAGGTTGAGGCCCAAGGTTTAGAAAAATAGTCATCCAATGACTTTCTAACACCTCTCTAGGTTCCATACCTCCATCCAAGACATAGACACCTACCTGCTCTTAACCAAGGACACTAGTACCTTAATCTAAGACACCTACCCTTAATACTAAGGGTACCCCTTATCCAAGGTTCACGTGACTCCATAGCTCCAACTAAGGTATAGTCGCTTGCCTGTCCTTATCCAAGGGCACATACCCTTAATCCCAAGGGTACCTTGCCATTTAGCCCCCAACACTAAATGGACTATTAGGGGTCTGAAGTACTGCTAGTTACATAGGTATGTAGCATTCCGTCCCCCTAAACTTAAATTTTTCCTTGTAGGGAAAAATTTGAAAAATTCTTCTGGAGATCAGCCTCCTTTTTCCAAGTATCCTCCTCTTCTGATTTGCACCTCCACCTGACTAGAAATTTTCGAAGCCCTCTACCCCGTAGAGTTCTCTGCGGGCTATTAACAATTGCCTCCGGTTTAGGTGGTCCACTCATGGACTCATCACGAAGAAGTTCCACTAGATCTTCCACAGGGACCAGGGTCTCCCCAACCCCCAACGAGGGTTTCAACTTACTAACATGGAAAACATGATGAATTTCAACGTTAGTTGGAAAGTCTAGTTTGTATGTGACCTTGTTTATCACTCGGATAACCTTAAAAGGACCGCAATACCTAGGCGCCAACATTGCACACTTAATAGTTTTCAATCCCCTAGAGTGACTAGGGACTCTCAAAAACACCTAGTCGTTGACCATGAATACCTTGTGCTTCCGATCAGCATAGTGCCTTGCCCTGTCCTGGGCACTTCTTATGCTATCTTTAGCCAGCTGTAACATTTCTTGCATATCCGCAAGGAAATCAGCTCCGGCTTGCACCCGTAGGTTTTTCATGCCAACACTAATTGGTGATCGAGGTTGAAAACCATACATAAGCATGAAAGGGCTGAATCCGATCGCTGAATGTTTTGCACTGTTATATGCAAATTCCACCAGTGGAAGGTACTGTTCCCAATCAAACTGCCGATGGCCCACATATGCTCGAAGCGTATCCTCCATCATCTGATTGGTCCTTTCCATTTAACCGTCTGATTTCGGATGATCTGTAGAACTCAAACTTAAAGTTGTTTCCAACTTTTCAAATATTGCTTGCCGAAAATTCCTAGTGAATTTTGGGTCACGGTCACTGACAATATCGCAAGACAGCCCGTACAGTCAAAAAAGCTTCTCAACAAATAGTTGAGCTAGTTTTGAAGCTTTAACAGTAGTTTTCGTTGAGATAAATTGAGCAAACTTCGTAAGTCTGTCAACAATGACCCAAACCGAATCGTGGCCCTTCCATGTACGTGAAAGCCCGACCACAAAATCCATAGATATACTTTCCCACTTTCCGGTAGGAATATCTAAAGGATGTAATAGGCCACTAGCTTCTAGCCTCTCTGCTTTATTTAACTGACACTTAGTACATTTAAGCACATAGGCCTCTACCTGACTTTTCATCTTAGGCCGTCAAAATTGCCTTCGAACTAAGTCAAGTATTCTTTGTATACCAGAATGTCCTGCGCATGGACTATCATGACACTCATGTAAGATTTGGTCCCTTAAAGTACACACACCTTTCCTTTACGAAACAAAATCCTGTTTCAAATTAGAAAATCTGTTTTAGTCTTTCCCTGATTCGAGGAGTCTTGCAAACCTGAATCGACCTCCGAAAGTACTTGATGCCAATACTTTCCAAAAAAAGGACCGGACTCATATATTTCTTGAAGAGACTGAAACGATGCCGGTTCTATAACAGTAAAGCACAACTGATTAATAACTGGTAACCGACTCAAAGCATCCGCTAGAGTATTTTGACTTCCTTTACAATAACGTATAAAAAAGTCAAAGATTTGCATTAGCTCAGCCCATCTAGCTTGCCTCCCCTTAGCATCACAGAAATATCGAAGAGTCTGATGATCCGTCAAAACTTCAAATCTGGCTCTCTACAAATAATGTCGCCAAATTTTCAAGGAATGAACAATTGCAAACAGTTCCTTCTCATAGGTACAATACCTAGACTGAGCATGATTGAGTTTCTTGCTTTCATAAGCCACAAGATGTCCATCCTACATCAAAACAGCTCCAATAGCATAATCACTGGCATCGGTCCTAACCACAAAAGTCTTATTAGGATCGCCAATGATTAGTATTGGTGCCGAAGTGACACTTTTCTTAAGCAACTCAAAACAATTATTCATATCCTCCATCCACACCACTAGTGGACTCTTAGCCCTCCAGCTTAGCTTCTTATATTCAAGCCACTAATAAGCAGCTTCTTGAAACTAATCAAAGAAACCAAGACTTAGAGTCTAGGTTAGCCAATCAGAAAACATGTAGTTCCACCTCCTATAAAAGTGTTTAAGGGGGAGAAGAAAGATAGGATTATCTTGGTGGTGTTGGGCACTTTACCAAGATAGATCAAAGGTCGAGATTCCATCAGATACACATTAAGACAAAAGATATACCAAAAACCGGGTTTTGAACTCGCTTTGGTCACTACGAGTTTTTGGTGTTGCCTTTTGGTTTGACCAATGCACCGACAACTTTCCAACAAATGATGAACGATTTGTTCAGGCCATATTTGGGAAGATTTGTAGTGGTATTCTTAGACAATATCCTAGTGTTTAGTAAGGCTTTGGCGAAATATAAAGAGCATCTTAGGATTGTCTTGGACATTCTAAGAAGGGAAAAGCTCTTTGCCAAGGAGTCTAAGTGTGACTTTTTTGCTAAGGAATTGTCCTACTTGGGACATAAGATTTCCGAACGGGGGGTGGAGATTGAGGCTGATCGTATCCAGAGGGTTATTGATTGGCCTATTCTCACCACAGTTCAGGAAATCAAGTCTTTCTTGGAGTTTGTGAGATTTTTCCATTGGCATATTCCCCAATTTGCTCGATTGGCATTTCCCCTTACCCAGGCCTTGAAAGAGGTTACCATCCTTTGTCTAGCTCTAATACCACTTTTACAAGTAGAGGTGAGGAAGTCCTCCAAATCCAAGGTAGAGCCTCCAAATGTCCTACAAGCAACTTGCAAACTTCAAGATGCTCCCCAACTCCAAGCTAGGATGCCTCCACCTGCAAGTAAGGATCTGCAAGCCTCCAAGGATCTTTCCTCCACCTGTGTCCCTACTCTTTAAACACAAAGATAGATAACAAGTTGGCCCAACCATAGCTAGATCCAAGCTTCAAGAAAGACCTATCTAGCACCCCCTTGCTAACCATAAACAAATCACAAGCATACCACAACACTCCATAGCATACTCAAGATCCAAACCTACTTATGTCCCATACCATAAGCAAGATCCAAACCTCAAGCGTACTACCACAAGAAAGCACTCTACACACTAGTAGCAACACTAGAGCATAAGCCAAGCAAACAAGAGAGATCTCCCCCTCCCAATGGGCGCCCTACTACCCTCATATAGATGGCCCATGGACCCCTCCAATGCACTATGGAGTTCCATGCTCATCCAATGAGAGAGAGAAAAGCCTAGGGGAGTTAAAGAATCTCCAAGAGCCTCCATAGGCTTATGGAATGTCAAGAGACTCCTTCCATAACCTATGACTCTTTAAATGCCTTTCTTGTGGGAGTTGGGAACTCAATGGACACTTTAGAAGGGCGCCCTCCTACTAGGTCCCATTGCCCAAGTTGTGCAAGTATACTTTGGTCCTAGACCAATAAAGTGATATGGTTCAAGGTTGAGGCCCAAGGTTTAGAAAAATAGTCATCCAATGACTTTCTAACACCTCTCTAGGTTCCATACCTTCATCCAAGGCATAGACACCTACTTGCCCTTAACCAAGGACACTAGTACCTTAATTTAAGACACCTACCCTTAATACTAAGGGTACTCCTTATCCAAGGGTCACGTGACTCCATACCTCCAACTAAGGTATAGTCACTTGCCTGCCCTTATCCAAGGACACATACCCTTAATCCTAAGGGTACCTTGCCATTTAGCCCCCAACACTAAATGGACTATTACGGGTCCGAAGTGCTGCTAGTTACATAGGTATGTAATAGGGAGAGAGTGGATCTGCTTGGATTCACTGGAGCAGTTACGCTGCCTGCAACAACATCAGCAAGATCGACAACCAAGGTCACAAGTCAAATATGAAAAGACAAGGCTAAAGAAGGCAGATGGGTCATCCGAAGAGACTCAATCAGAAGAAGTATTTCAGTCATGACGAAGATCCTTTAGAAAAGAGAAACACAAGTATTGGAAAATCAGTCTCCTTCTTCAACCAACCTCTTGCCATACTTCTGTGCCCATTCTCATGTCTATCGTCCACACCATCTACCGTTGTCACCACCACCCTTCCTTCCATCTATTTGTTTATCATCAGTTCACTGTTCTTCTGAGAAATTCCCAGTTTTTGATAGTCTTACCGAAGCAGCTGATAGATCATTGCAAGTGTCTTGCGAGACCAACTACCACCTATGTTGGCTGTTCAGCCGAAAAAGACCTACAAAAGTAGACAAAGCAGTTAGAAGAAATAAAGAGAAAGATCCAAGAAGCTGAGGAGGAAAGGACAAAAACTTAAGCAACAGATGAGCCAGATCAATCTTGATCAAAAGAGACTCTCTGGAGCAATGATAGTTGCATCCCCTCCTATGAAGCCCAAAGAGATCCAAAAGTAATGGATCAAAAGGAAGAGCTGCAGAAAAAGAAAGATGAAGACAACCGTGAACCTGCAAATAAAGCAAGCTCCTCACACAGCAAGGGTGGTCAAAGCTCGACATTGCAAGGGCCCAAGGCTGCAACTGTAGAACTATCAGTTCCTTCATCCTTTCACCAAGCCTTCATCATGTTTTCTTACCGTTACCAAACTGTCCATCCAAATCTGTTCCTACTGCCAATTTTTTATGAGTCCATCCCCTTGAGACTGAAAATCAAAGTTTGTGCAATCTGCAGATCAAAGGTCTTCCTTGAGACTGGAACTTCAACTGAGAGAATAACCACGGAAACACCTAGAGGCAAATGGAGGATACAGACCTCCCAGAAGATAGAATCTGCCAAGAAACCAAAGATGAAATCGTCAATGGTAGATACAAGTGACAAAACAAAGAGACCCATGGAAAGCACTCGAGCATGCAAGTTTTGAAGCTGCTGAGAGCTCTCCAATTTTGAGAATGTCGACCAATTACAGCAATAAGAAATTCTGGTTAAACTGCGGCAATTCGTGAAAAACAGTTTTTGTGATAAAGACCGGCCACAATAAGCACTTGGTTTTATGTAAGCAAACGAGGATCTGCGCTTTTCCAAGTGACGATCGAAGATGCCAATGCAAAGCGGAGCGACATCTCCAATATGAGTTGCAGTGGGTCCTGCAACACATTAGGGGTGAGATGATGTTGGCTGATTCTGACGAATCCCCGAGATATTCGGACAAAGCAACTCAAGAACACCTCTCACCTGAGACAGAGGAGGTCTCTAAGAAGACGAGACTAACGAAGACTGAGAGCCGAAAAATGCTAGTTAGGAATGGCAAGCAAGAACTATGCAAGCCTCGTGGTAAATCCCGGAAGATGGAATGACCATGTAGGAACTAGTATTTCTAAGCAAATGTAATAAATGCAAGTAGACCCCTCTTAAAGAAGTAGAGTGAGCCACCTTTTGATGGTGACCTCTAGTGGAGAGCATTATTCCACTTGTAATTTGTGAAATGTGGAAATTCCACTAGGATGTCACCTAAGGAGCTCTCTTGCTTATTTAAGAGACTCTCTCTTTGTGAAGAGTAGATTTTTGTGAATTGTATCAACTCCATGCTGAAATGAGAAGAGCCTTCATGAGTTTGGTGCATCCATTGCACTCAACAACTTCGGCTTTTCGCGAAAAATGCGAAGAGAGAAAATTTGCGAAGGTCCTCTATTTTCAAAGAGGAATGTTCCCAGCCACTTCCCCTAAAATACGAAGTGAGGGAATTTGCAATGTCCGCATTAACATTCCCTATGGGTTGACCGTATACACAATGTATAGTTGTCATCACAAGCCAAATACTTTCAAGCACAATGGCTTACCTAATTAGATGACAAACATTTATTGTAATTAATACATGGATGCAATTAATAAATGGATTATCCTAGCACAATCTATGTGATGCTCCGTCCATGAGATGATGAATTTTGAGCCTCTCAATTACACTGTCATTCTGGTTGTAACTGTCATTTTGTTGTGCTTCAGTGTAATATAGCAACAATACGCTTTTCTATCTGTGTACAATGTAGATGAATGCTTATTGTAATTGAATGCACTTTACTTATGTTATCACGCTTGTTCACTCACTCTGAAAGGAACACGGACATCTACGACTCCTCAGTTTCTTATCAGAGAACAATTGTCTTTGACGCCTGAGGAGCTTGTATCATTTTGTTGCACTATCACTCCAAAGTTTTTGAACTGAACTTCTCATTAAAATTTAATTTACAATAATACCTCAAACCATTTTTAATCTCTTCGGTGGACTATACTTGTTTTTATTTTGTGAGTATAAACTAATTTATAAGATCTTGTTGGGCATAGAGCGCTTGAGCTGTGACTACACTTAGCATTAACAATCTATTAGACTGTTTCTGCATCTAGCAGTCCATTATAGCAGGAGAGTTGTTCCGCAAATGTTTCTGCTCTCTTCTTCGTTTGCGTTCTCCATACTCCCTTGCCCCATCATAGAGATGTTACATTAGACGAGATGGGTCAAGATGAACAATCTATTGAAGTGTGGCTTTGATACCACTCCTGTGGGAGCAGACACTGATATCACTCTATGGGCGGAAATAGATATCATATCTGATACCACTTCTATTAGAAGAAAAACAAATTGTTATAACCAGGAGGATCGTGGATTACTTGGAGAATGGAGTTACGAGCAGTTCTTTGTGTGTGAAATCAGATTATCAGTATAGGAGTCATAGACTGCCGTGAAAGAAAGATTGCAAAAGGAATTAGGCGTTTGAGACAGCCATGCAATCCTCTAATACTGATAACCTGATATGAAGAGAATGTAGAATTAATTCAGGCACAGAGAGAGCCATACAATTCTCTTCTTAATAATGTTTGTGTGAGAGCAGCGAGAGATATCATTCAACAAGAATGCTAAGGTGTAGAGCAATAGCGAATCTGTATATTAAAGTTGTAAATACAACGATCAGTCCACAATACAATTGCGCTGATAAGCGTGCGAACCTACTAGCATATTCAAGACAATTGCTAAGGTCCTAAAATAGTTCTCTCTCTCTCTCTCTCTCTCTCTCTCTCTCTCTCTCTCTCTCTCTCTCTCTCTCTCTCTCTCTCTCTCTCTCTCTCTCTCTCTCTCTCTCTCTCTCTCTCTCTCTCTCTCTCTCTCTCTCTCTCTCTCTCTCTCTCTCTCTCTCTCTCTCTCTCTCTCTCTCTCTCTCTCTCTCTCTCTCTCTCTCTCTCTATGATCACCAACTCTGAGGAGTCAGCTACTCAATGAAAGGCGTTCTTCACTATATGATCTTACGTATCATAATCCTCTCATCTATCTCTTTCGCCCTCGTTCAATTACATGTATATATACATATCAGCTGAAGAATCTTGTACTAGCCTAACTTTACAATTACAAGATTGATAATAGTTGTAAAACTCTTTAGTTCGTTGATGAAGCATGAAAGCTTTCTGGTCTGATAGCGAAAGTTTGTGTATTTTTGGCAGACTGGAAATGCGACACCCTTTGGCGTTTTGGCCTTTGCCTTTACTTGAGGGCAGCCTTCGAGATTTGTAAGACACCTTCGGCATTTGGAAGACACCTTCAGGATTTATAGGACACTGTCTTTACCTATAGGACACCTTCGGCTTTTTGTAGGGCGTGTTGTATTTTTCTCTTGTCAGAAAATCTGTGTAAAAACACAATGTCGGGTTTTTCGCCTGTGTAGAAACCCGTATAAAACTGTACTGTCGCCTGTCAAAAAACTTAGTGTAAAAACACAATGTTGGGTTTTTCGCTTTTTTTGGCTGTGGAAAAGTACGAGTAAAAAACCAGATTGTAGCGACAATTAAATCTTCTGCAGGTTACATTTGAGAGAGTAAAATTTAGAGAAGGAAAGAGGGTTGTTGGGATGAGTAGGAGTTAGATTGAATTCCGACACAATCTGAAGTCATCACTGAACCTTTTGATTAGAGAGCGAAAGTACATGTAAAAAAGAAAGTGGATTTTGATGCAGAAGATCCAATGGACAAAGGGAAGTTTGATGCTGAAATTCCTAAGAGAGTACCAAAATGGTACTTATCGCTCACAGGTGATGCTAAGAAGGGAGATACTCCCGAATCTAGAGAACAAGGAGAGCTTAGAAGGTCAAGCAGAAATCAAAAACCTCCTACAAGATTAGAGATGAATCTAGCCCTAGTGGGTTCCGTGCTCAAGGCTCAAGAACCAAAAACTTTTGATGAAGCAAAGGAGCACAAGGGGTGGCGTGCAGCTATGGAAACATAAATGGAGGCCATATCAAAAAACAGGACATGGAACTTGGTTGAGCTACTTGATGGTAAGACGCTTGCAAATGGATTTATAAGATCAAATATGGAGCAGATGGGCAACTCGACAAGTACAAAGCACGGTTGGTTGCGAGAGGATTTGAGCAGCAGGAGTTTAAAGAAACCTTTGCACCCGTAGCTAAGATGGTAACTATACATTCTATCATTTCTATTTTTGCTTTCTATGGTTGGAAGATCCAACAAATTAAATCTGCTTTTCTTAATGGAGTGCTAGATGAAGAGGTGTACCTAGTACAACCTCAAGGATTTGTTGAGCCAGAGAGAGAGCATATTGTTTGTAAGCTCAACAAAGCTATTTATGGACTGAAGCAAGCACCACAGGCATGGCACTCTTGCATTGATGAACACTTCAAGCGAAGGGGAATGGTAAAAAGTAATGTTGATCCTAATCTTTACATTATAAGACAAGATTTAGATTTAGTGTTCATTTTTTTGTACGTGGATGATTTAATTATTATAGGAAGTAATGAGAACTTAATTAATTAAATCAAATCAAATCTTTCCAATGCTTTTGACAGGAGCAATTTAGGATTGATGCACTATTGTCTTGGCATTGAAGTATGGCAAAATGAAGACGTTGTCTTTTTTACACAAAGCAAATATGCATGAGATTTGTTTTATAAGTTCAATATGCAAGATTGTAGGCCTTTGAGCACACCGATGGATGTCAACACTTTGCTTACTGCACATGATGAATATGGGAAAGTGGATGCTTACTTGTACAGACAACTGGTGGGTAGTTTGATCTATTTGACACACACACGACCTGATATTTCTTATGTTGTTGGTGTTGTTAGTCAATTTAGGCAAGATCCTAGTCAAAGCACACTGGAAGTCTGCTAAACGTATTCTCAGGTACATTCGAGGGGCATTGAATTTTAGTTTGAAAAATGATCAGCCTGAAGCGCCAATGTTGGTAGGTTACACAGATGTCGATTGGGCAGGTAATATTGATGACAGAAGATCTACCAATGGTCATACATTCAGTTATGGTACAATTGCAGGTCCATGGAGCAGCAAAAGCAACCTACAGTAGTCTTATCTTCGATGGAAGCTGAATATCATGCACTCAGCAATGCTACACAGAAAGCAGTATGGTTACAAAGATTGCTTGTTGATTTAGGTCAACCACAGGTGGATGTGACTACTATCTCTTGCGACAACCAAAGCTGCCTACATGCTTGACCAAGCACATCGAAATACATTATTACTTTGTTTGAGAGAAAATTCTTGATGGAGCCATTGATCTTGTTTTCTGTAAATCTGAAGTTCAAGTGACAAATTGTTGGAGGGTTTGCGGATCTCAAGGCAACCCTAACCCTAGTTAATAAGTGAGAGAGATTTGGCACCCTGCGTGTGTAAGTCCAACTCGATGATCACATAGTTATTTGATTAATTAGAAAGTCAATAAAAGGACTTTAGGCCTTTTTGCGGGACTTTTAATGTCGCAGGGCCTAAGTGTCAAGTTAGTGAATAAAGTTGAGTTTCCCTCCAATTTGGATGGTTCCCACTCTTTTTTAAATTTGAATAATTAGGGAGGCAGAAATGGACCAATAGGATTCAGAGGCTAGGGTCTTCCTCCCTACTATAAAAAGGGACCAACTCGAGTTCCTACACACAGATTTGTTCTCTTCTGAAATGGATTGCTGCAAACTGAAAAAAAAAGGGCAACCTTCAAACTTCATCCAAGCATTAAAACCTATAAATGACTACTTCCAAACTTTTGCCCAAGCATTAAAACATCATTAATATTGTAGGTCAACCTTCAAACTTTAGTTCAAGCATCAACGACCCCCAAAGAAAACTTTCAAGCTTAGCCTAACAAAAGAACATACTTCATTGTCATTAGAGATTAGAACTTGGGTGAGGCAAACAACCAAGATCTTTTCATGTGAGAAGTTGGCACTCGAACCTATCGGAACCCCACAAGCCCAGCTCCTATCATGTAGGACCTCTACAATAACATAATGTTGAAATTTTCTAGGCATTTTGCATGTAAAAGTGCATATTGGAATGATTTGAAGAGCAAGAAAATGTTGTGATACTCAAACTATATGGGCAAAAATTTTCCAAAGACTTCATTTTTATGGCAAGTGGAAAAGCGCACTCAAACCCATCCTAGTGGTTCTCCATCATGAATATGTCATAGAGTAAAATCAAGCCTATCACATTTGAGATTGAATAACAAAGAATATGTAGATTATGTTCATTACTTCCACATCACTATTTTGCAATAAGGAAACAAAAGTGCCAACTTTCTCAATCAACAGGTCAAAATTTCACGATGGCGACCCCAGACCTCAAATTTCACCAAGGCAAATCAAGTGGGAATTTGAACTCAATGAATAAACTAGTGTTGGGTAGGTATTTTTGGGTTCCTTATTTTACTTGTTTTTTTTTAACCTGCCGGTTCTTATCATTTATGTAATGGATTTTTGGTGACTATTCTGCCCATTTTTTAACAGATTAAAAAGCAGAATAGTCACCTGTTTTTTTTTTTTTAAAATTTAGTGCAAATTCTGCCTGCGTCTGCCACGTGACAGCATCGGATTGGTCTCAAAAATTTTTAGTGCTGATTTTGCATGCACCTGCCACGTGGCAGCTAAGGATTGGTTTAAAAAGGGTCCAAAAATCCATTACACAATGGAAGGGGCCGGGCAGAGGCCATTTTGCCCGGTTCGGATTTCGAAAAAAATTTAGGCTCGGCCCGGCCCCTCCGAGCCTCACCTAAAAAAATTCTAGAAATCCTTACCGGGCAGAATGGTCTCTGCCCGGCTCCTTCCATAATACTTTTTGTAAAGCCCAGTATAAGGGCTCATTTTGGGTGCGCGACTAAGCTGACTTACCCGTCGGTTGTGTCGTAGATATGTGGGGAGTGATTCTTTGGGTGTTATCTATGGTGTGGGGTGCTGGTTAGTAATATTGACATAAATCATAAAACCCAGTGGTTATCTATGGTGCTTTTGGTGCTGTTATCTATGAGCCTATGGGGTACAAGAGACTTTTTTTTTTTTTGCACAGGGTGCCTTGCAATCATCCCAACCCACAAATTTCTTTTCCGTTTGCGTGTGCTTTTGCTTCTTTCGCTGGTGGAGTATTAGCGTTTGAGATGGATGATGCTTTATATGTCTGCCTGTCCTTGTGGAGTGATTTGTGGCATTTCCACAGAATTGACGCAAAGCAAAATGGTCAGGCTCAGCAGGAGCCATCGTTTTCGGTTTCTTTTTTAGCCCAAATGATGAAGCATGATCGTACACGCCGAGGGTCGGGCTCCAGTCTTTGTGTGTAAGCAATCTGTTTCTCTGTTCTTCACTGTTTATGCTCTGATATGATTAAGACTACTGCTTCTCGATTTCATTTAGAGCAACATAACAATGGTGATCATCCAGGGTTGCAATGCATGTCGTGAAAATAACTGTCTAAGTCGGATTTGTGCAGAGGTTTTTGCGATCTGTTATCAGATTCCTGCTTTTAGAAGAGAAATTTGGTGATCGTTGTAAGATCAAGCAATGACGCCATAGCTGATGCTTCAAGGGTAGGTAGGGTAGAGTAGGCTAGGGTAGGACCCCCGGCCCTCAGCTGCTGCGCACCCCCCTCGCTGCCCGGCTCGCGAGAGTGAGGACTCAGGCCCTCAGCCCGCGAGATTTAAATGTTTTTAGTTTTCTGAAATACAATCGACGGGCCTAAAAAGTACAACCAAAAGGTACAGAGAAACATAAAGCAAGAAGTACAAAAAATAACAGACAGACGTGAAGGAGTATTGCTTCCATGGATGGAGAGAGAGAGAGAGAGAGAGAGAGAGAGAGTCATTTCATAAAGTAAAGGGCTAAACGCAATATTTTGAAGAGGAGAGGGGCTTTGAGGTTTGGGCTTTAGTGCATTGCTTTTTTAAGTGCATTGGAAGAGTGAGAAAAAGGACATTGCTCATCCGTTATGGAGGACTGCAATGGAGCACATTGGAGATCCCATCTTGGAGTACATTCATTATCTAACAATGATGATTCCACATTGTCGTTTTTCGATGACCATTTCAAGGAGTTTTGAAAGTGAAGGTGAGCTCATTTTTTTTCTTTTGAAGCTCAATGTGTATGTTCTTTGACTACTTACGAGCTATTATCGAAGAAACTCGTTGACCGAATTCGTGAAGACTTACAAGCTCAATATGCTCTCATCGTATGCAATTGATGAGGATAAAAGCTTTACCTATCCAAGACAAGTTGTTTTCAATTTTTTATAACCTATCGTAGACAACTTTCAAGCAAATTTATGGAGGTTTATAAGCTCATTATGCCTTTTGTGTGTAGCCTCCGAAACATTTATATCTTAGTTTTTCAAGCTCCCAGTTTTTGCATGAGCTTCTTCAACCAACATCTTCTCACGTGCCATAGACAAAAAAAAATTCGACAATGAAACACACATCTTCAAAACAAAATGAAATGATTGAATGATTAGAAAAGCATATCGACACAAATGAACAAAAAAAGCCAAAGACACTTTATGTTGAAATGTTTTCTAAATTGACTATGCACCTAGAGCATTTATCTCACAATCTGCATCATCTACCATGAATCCGTCTGGTTGCCAATCTGCTTTCAATCCGCACATCTTCTCCTTAAGTTGCCGCAACCAAGGAATGATACCTTGGGCCTTTGAACTACTTGTGAGCACCCATGCTACAAGTATACCATTTTGAAAAGCATCAAATGCTAAAATCGTAAAAATTTGATATTGCACACAACAAAATGTGGTGAGAAAGAGACAATCTCATTATGTGACAAGAAATTCTAGTTCATACAAGTTAAGGGAGCAATTACATTCTAACCTTAAATTTGTTTTTTCCAAATGTAGCATCCATGGCTAGGATGTTGTTATGGCCAAGAGAGAGCATCTTCTCCGTTTGAAATTTTGTTTGGATACGCAATATGAACGACATACTTTCTTTCTTGCTAAATGTTTGATGAAATAAAATTCTCTTCGCATTTTGGATTGTCCATATGTGGACATTACACGCATTATCTTTGTGCAATTCAAATGTCCCCTGAGACAATTTCATAGAGAGGTTTAAGATATCTTGTTTGGTGAGGAAATCATTCTCTGCGGAATAAAGCTAGTCTCAAAACTTCTTTTACTAGCGAGCATTGCTTTGTGCACATTGATTATTTGAGTTGGGTTTGTCTTTTCATAAAGTTTGCACTATACCCAACGCTTCTTTGTTTCGACAACTTGGGGGCAAATTGAGCTCTAGAATGATGTGATGATACATCTAATGGACCATGACATCGTTGTCCATTTCTATCAACATGTCGTCTATCAATGTAACACACCTCTGCCACATCAAGCCATTGATATAGTTGCTTCAACAAACAAAACCTAACAATGGAGGATGAGCAATTTTTTGACATACCATTTACGTTGTAGAAAGCTATCTGGCTTTGGATGTTTCAAATCCCTTGTTGCATTTGATTTTATACGAGACTTTTAAAAATTTGTGGGAGCCTTGTCATTTTTTTCCTCACCCTCAATGAATTGCTCTACTCATGA
Organism: Diphasiastrum complanatum; assembly: GCA_029204225.1. NCBI lineage: Eukaryota > Viridiplantae > Streptophyta > Lycopodiopsida > Lycopodiales > Lycopodiaceae > Diphasiastrum > Diphasiastrum complanatum. The sequence continues at coordinate 73,794,605 of CM055095.1, read as the reverse complement.
GTATGGAATGTATGCAATTTTGGACTCGAATGACTTTCTCTCACAATTTTGGGTTGTAACTTTCTCCCATTCCAAATCTATAAAGCAAAATACGCCAAGAGTTGGTTCTTGCACAACTCTAAAAGGGGGCTTTGTGGATTCAATTTGTTGAACTTTGTTGCTACTTTGGCATTTTTTCTATTACTATTTGTATTCAAACATTATTCCTTGATCATATTGCTTCCACTTGCACTTGTAGAGTAAAAGGTGGGCCTTACTTATACGTTTATCTTCTTGTTAGACTTTTGTAAATTTTAAAATGGACATTTGCTAAAAAGATTATCTCCAATATGATTTTTGGTTCTCCAAACTTTTTGAATCTAACAACAAATCTTTTTTTGCCAAACAGTTTACAATTAAATAGTTAAAAATACTCAATCAGTCTAATATAGGATCTATGCTTACCACATTCTTACTCACTCACCTTTGCAGCTAATGGTCTTATATCTCCTTTTTCACAAGAATGAAATCAAAACAATCCTCGATCTCTTATTACACTATGTACACCCTAAACTTGATACACAATACATTATTAACAATTCGTGGGATCTTAGAAAATCAAATCTAAGCCTAGCAAGCTCAATTCAAGCACAATATATTAATTGGAGTATTCAAGGAAAAATGTGATATAATCACATCTTAATGCTTACAAATTCTACCAATTAATGATACAATTATCTACAATACTTATGAATTCTACTACTTCATAAAATAAATAGAATTAGATCCAACCTTTCAATTACGTCAAGAAACTACTCTTGAACCTTGAACCCTGAATCCTAAACCCTTACTCAATATCACATAAAGCTCACTTTTAACGCATACACGACACCGATTTTAGAAATTTTCAAAGTCCATAAAAATTAATGAAATTGCAGATAATGAAATCAATGGGAGTGCACCGTTGCACTCCCCCTGATGCGCGTCAGGGAGTGTTGCGGTGCACTCCTTAAGTAGAGCTGGACCTTAAGGGGTTTTTTATATTAAAAAAAGACTTGGCCCCAGATCTTAGCTCTAATGGACCATCATATCTATAATAGAAAGCCCCATCCTCAAAAGCTTTTGAAGATTTGAAAAACCCTGCTCGAAAATTTCCATGGGAAGCCCTAAGGCCCAAGATTTTTCATGCCATAGAAATTGGTCAGAGGTCCTTTGATTACATGGTACAGACGACTTGAGTTGTCATGTTTTGGGCTTGGCCTAAAATTACAAACCTAGGGCCTAGCATCTTGAACAGGAAAGTCCCTAGGTTCAAGACTTTCCACAATAGTAATGCCAAGTGCTCGTGAGTATTTTGGAGGTGATTGTAGGAGCAGAATATGCATCCACCTTTATCTCTCCTTCAGAATTTGCCATTCTCTCTTTGGAATGTGCATTCTCTTTCTAGAATGCACATTTTCTCTCCACCTTCTCACGTGGCATTACATCGTGGAAGGGCCTCGGGCCTTCCATGCAAGTTGAGGCTGTGCCCTCGAGGTCCCGCTCTTGGATAAAGGCCCTCCTTGCGCAGAAGGCGCTCGACAGGGCCTTGCACCCCCCTAAAAACCATGCAAAGGCTTTTTCTATGATATAACAACTTAACTTGTCCATTATGAGCGTGGCCTAATTTTGATTGGTTTGCTCCATAATCCCCATAGGCTTTAGAAGGTCTAATGGTATGGGCCCATATCTAATTTCCTTCAAAATGCAAAGGGAAAATAAGGTGATTAAATATTAAGAGAAGATTTGCGTGTGCTCAAACTTAAGAAAGCACTCAGTAGTTTGGAAAAAGAAAAGATTGCATTTTCATATTCAAACTCATTTAGTAAAGATACACTGGCTTTTAGCAAAAAGTCATCACATTAACCTACCAAAAGAGACCTACATATCCCTCATGTAGTGAAAAGCCTTGGCTTGAGGACTTTCCATGGGTTCATATTGCCCTTGATGCCCTAAGGCCTGGCTTCTTGAACAATCGAAAGTTGCGAGGTTTGGGGCTTAGCACAATATAAAAAGCATGTGGAGGCCCATTAATTGTATACATAGTAAACAGTTGTGTACTTGTTTGTTGTAAGCCCAACAAAGTATCACCAAAAGGTCTCTCAAACCATGGCGAGTTCCAAGGTCCTGAATTTTTCACAACATAAAATCGTGCGAAGGTCTCTCTATCATGTGATAAGCACACGGGCTGTATGGGGTATAATGTCTTGGCATCAAATTAGTGGCCTCTATTTGCATTTCATAATTTCCTCCAAAACCAAAAGAATTTTTTTTTTTGTTTACATATTTGTTTTGGTTTCGAGATCTCAAAGATGAGCTTTATGAGATACAAAATTGGATGCCAACTTGGGTCCCTAGCTTGTCAATGACCTTGGATGCTAAAGTGGATTCATATTTTATGCAAAGTTTATAATTCAGCAATGTAGTTTTCTTCTCTTCATGATTTACATGTTTTGCAAAGTCACACAGTTTAGATTTCTAATGCTCAGCCTTAACAAATCGTTCAAGCAAAGAGCATCCTAAAAATAGCCGAAGGCCGACAACATATTTTGGACCTTCGCATTTTTCCAAACTTCGTTTTTCCTTAAAACATTTTTTGTTTTAAGGCACTGTTGCCTTTACACACCTTAGGGATTTTTGTGCCTTAATCGTTTTAAGGCACTTTCGTCTTTTTTGCGTTGTCGGGAAAAAAAATACCAGTCGGGTTTTTTCACATTTTTGCACCTTAAAAAAAAATGCGACATTGTGACCAAATTTCAATTTAAAGGCACTGTCAGGTTTTTCGCATTTCTCTGCCTTCGCTTTAAAGGCACCTTCAGATTTTTGCACCTTTGAGATTTACATGCTTTCTTTGTTCAAAGGCACCTTCGCATTTTTCGGGTTTTTCCAACAGTGGCAGACTGACGTCGCCAACTTATCATCAGCCCTAAAAACAATTGGACCGCTAAGTATCCCAAGGGCGGTTACCCACTTTGTACATATACAAAGACTGGCGTAGATAGCATTCAATGCTTGTAAGATATTTTGAAGACACTTGTAAATATATACTACTAGCTGAATCAAGCATTTCGAGTGAACCCGACCACCCCAAGTCCTGATCGGACAAGTGTCCTTGAAGCCGTTTTCTTTTTTAACATTATAATCAGATTTCTTCTGTAGCCAGCATTATCACGCTCAGAAGTTATCACTTCAAGCCATTGTACTCACTGTTGATATTAATCATAGTACAATTTTTATCTCACTAATGTATTGTTCATTTGCGCAATTTTGTATGAATGATTCATCTTGAATATTTCTGCTGCTAACTGTTGCGTTTCCATTCCTACATGCCTACACTCAAGCTTCCGTTGCAAGTCATCCCCATGTTTTACGACATGGTATCAGAGTGGTCATTTCAGTAATATGCATTTCTATTGCGGATTATGAGTCTTGTTTCTACCAAGACGTCTCTTTAGCAAACGCGCAGCCAACAATATTCCGACAATCGTTGTTTCTACCAACAATCTCGTTCAATCAGAATGGATCCATCATCTAGTTCATCTCACGTTGACAAACTCGATGGAGATAACCACCATCTCTGAAAACTCAAGATGAAGGTTATACTACTAGCCAAAGAACTGTGGGACATCGTTGATGGCACATATTTCAAAACCAGAAAGTGATGCAGCCAGCATCACCAAGTGGAGACTGAGAGATAGCAAAGCATTTGCCATGATTACCCTCAACATTAAGGATACTCAGACCAGCCACATACGTGTTGTTCAGACTGCTAAGAATGCATGGGACATCTTAGCAACTCTCTACAATATCAGGAATGTTACTTCTAAGTTACACTTGAGGAAGAAATTCTTCACCCTGAGGATGTCTGACGTAGAAAGTATTTCGAGTCATCTCAACATGTTCAAAAATCTTATGGAGCAGATTGCAACTGGCTCAGTCATAGAAAATTTTGATGCACTCATGACTCTATTATCAAGTCCACCTGAAGCCTACGAAAATTGGGTAATGGTTACCCAGGAGCACCTCACTCTATCAAGAGTAATATCGTTGCTTCTACAAGAGGAGATCAGAAGATCAACATCCTCCTCAGGCTCAAGATCGGATCCTCAAGCTCTATATTCAAAAAATCAAAAGTTTAGATCCAAGAGGTCTACACAATCAGACTATCCTGACAATAAGAGCAACATGCAACGACTTGTATCAAACACACCATCAACTTCAGAGTCTTCATCCTTCCAGGCAAGACAGCGACACTAGTTCCATGACTACAAGTCATATACCCATCCTACAGTTGTGCAACTTGGAGACAATTCGACTCATACTATCGACGGTGTAAAAACAATCAAAGTCCAATTCCAGAAAGGTAATGTAATGTTTTTGTCCAATGTTTTTCACATTCCAAATCTGAAACTTGCTCTCAGTTAGCAGAATCATAGACTCGGGTTCAGAGGGTTAAATTTGATAGACAGGGCTGCACTATTTTTGACAAATCTAGGAAAGTTACTGCTTTCAGGAGAAGGTGTGGCAATTTGTACAAAATCAGCAAGTAGTCAAGCTCTTTTTACTTAAACTTCTGAATCAACTGAGATGCTTTGGCATTTCAAATAGACCATTTAAATTCCAGTTGTATTCAACAAATGCCGAAACAAAATTTAGTACAAGATCTACCCTTCATTAGCAAATCGAATTTTTCATGTGAAAGCTATATTTCCAGCAAGCATGCTAGAACTCTAGTCACTTCTGATTCAGTTCGCTCTTCTAAAGGTTCATTAGATCTTGTACATATGGACATTTGTGGTCCTATGCAGACTATTTTTACAAGGGGAGATGTCTATTTGCTGACTATCATTGATGGCTCTTCTCAGAGAACTGCAATTTATATCTTGAAGAACAAATTTGAGACTCTCAAGTTCTTCATGTAGTTCAAGGCATCATCAGAAAAATCAACCTAGAGAGGAATCAAAGCCCTACGTTTTGATGTAGGGGGAGTATTTATCTCCACTGAGTTCAAAGCCTTTTGCAAGGCCAATCGAATACATCTACAACAATATTCAGCCAGCTACTCACCTCAGTCCAATGGTAAAGCTAAACGGAAGAGTTGGACACTCATCAAAAGTGCCAAGAGCATGCTGGCCCATGCCTCTCTTCCAAAGAAATTCTGGGCAGAAGCTATTACTATAGCAACCTACCTTCAAAATAATAAAGTCCTACAAAAATGATTTAAAACCATCTATGCAAGTCTTTCTTTTTGAATAACTAGCCTTAAATCTAGTTTAGTGCATTGCAATATATGGTGATTAGCAAGTGTTAAAATGTATATTTAAAATCAGTGTAACTCAAATTTGTAACTCCATTTGCATTCCATGCTCAAGCAAAGTTTTCTAGGAAATTTTCATCATTGAGATTGGGGTAATGTTTCTTTTCTATGTTTGTTTTTCTTGGTCAACGTTCTTATGAATGGAACTTGTGTGGCACAAAAATGAAGCCACTTTGGAGTCTCGAACAAGGGTCTAAAAGTGTCTATGATTTCTAGCATGCAAGTAGAGATTTCACTGTAATTGTTAGCCACATTACATCACATCTACTCTAAATAAGGTAGCTAGGAGAGGAAGGTTGATTAAGAGGGAATTGATGCCATAGAGGAATTTTCTTCATTGTCTCTAGGGTAGGGATGCTCTGCCATATCAAAGGGAGACAAATGTTGACAAAAAAAAAAAAGGACGGAAGAATTAGGCTCGAGGGCTTTCCATGGTTTGAGATATTGTGTGTGTGGCTTCTTGAACCATGGAAAGCCAAGAGGTTCGAGGCTTTCTGCAACATAAAAGTGTGTTCAGTACATGGTAACTTGCCTGTTGTAAGCTCGACAACAAATTCTCAGCAAGGTTTTTCAAACCGTGGAAACTCCCAAGGTCTATGGTTTTCCACAACATAAAACCATGCAAAGGCCCATTTATTGTGTTAAATATGACTTTACTTGTATGCCAACCTAATATGTATTAGTTTGTTCCAAACAGCGGACGAGCTTTATGTGGTCGAATACCTCAAGGCCTTACTTAAAGTAGATCATTTATGTGCTATATATCTGCTTTTAAATACAAGGGCAAAAAAATCAAAGATTATCTGTGTATTTGTTTTGTTTTTTTCTAAAATCTCAGACATGAGCCTTTTTAGAAAGAAAACTACAAATGAAAAATTATTAACAAGGTTTTCCAAACCATGGAAAGTCCCATGGTCTAAGTTTTTCTACAACATAAAACCATGTGGAGGCCCAGTTATTACATGATAAAAATAGATTGTTTGCCAACCAAACATGTATTGATCTGTTCCAAAAAGCATGTGGGCCCTAGTTTTTCTCTAAAATAAAAAAAAAAAAAGATTTTTTTATGTGTTTTTTTTTAAAAGATCTCAAAGACGAGCTATTTTAGAAACAATGCTACAATGTATGAATGCAATGTAATACCTAATGGCTTTTCAAAATTTGTTTGGGCATGGTACACACTTTGGGTCCCATCTCAACAATTACAAGGGGTCTAAAATTTTTGGGGACACAAAGTTGAGACATTCAATAAGATAGGGTTTAAAGATTGTTCTGTGATTGATGTATTCTGTTATAACTCAAGACTTAGTTTTGGCAAGTTTTAGATGTATAGGATTAATTAAAACCCTATTGGCTAAGGCTTGAGCTAGTGCACTCAGATCTATGTGGACCAATGAAGGTAATGTCATTCGGCAATGCCTTTTATATAATGGCTTTCATTGATGATTACTCAAGGAAGATTGGATCTACACGATTAGACAAAATTTGATGGATTTGGATGCTTCATAAACTTCAAAGCATTGGTAGAGAATCAATCGAGAACCAAGATCAAGGTGCTTAGATCTAATTGTTGTCCTGACTATCGATCCAAAACTTTTATTGATTTTTGCAAGGAGCATGGAATTAAACCACAATTTGCACAGGTTGATATGCATCAACAAAATGGAGTAGTTGAAAGGAAGAATCACACACTTATTGAAGTTGCTAGGATGATGATGACACACATGGGAATTGTGAGTTTTTTTTGGGCCGAAGTTATGAGAATGGCCGTATTCTTGCAAAATAAAAGTTCCAACCATTGTTGTACCCAATTGCACACCAGATGAGGCATTCAGTGGTAAGAAGCCTAAGATGGATGGTTTGCATGTATTTGGATGTTGAGTTTATGTCCATAAACCTGAGAGTGAAAGGAGCAAAATGCAAGTGAAAGCTTTGAAGTGCATCTTCACAGGGTATGAAGAGCAAACCAAGGGATATGGATGCTATGATCCACTTGGATGACGCATGCACATAAGTCATGATGTCATATTCGATGAGATCCATGGTTTGGCATTGATGAAAGGGCTAATGATGAACTATCCAAGCTTCTCATTGAGGACGAAGCAATGCCACCACCACAGGTTGATCATCAAGCTGAAGAAGAAGGTTGTGGTACTCCAATTGTAGAGACAAGATGAAGAGGCAACGACAAGCCTATTGGACCAGAAAAGATCGAGGTTTGCGATAATAAGCATTTTTTGGTTCTCTGTCCCTTGATTTTGGTAACATCCATAGAAAATCCACAACGATTTCATTATAAATACATCTCAACTATTATAGTGGGATCAATGACTTGACTGACATTTTCATAAGTTAGTGAATGATGACCTTAGCATAATGAATAATCTAGGCTATGGGTATAATTAAACAAAACAAAATCTCCAATTTGTTGCTGATTACTAGTTTTAATATTTTATACTATATAGGGATGTAAATTTGGAGTACTTAATTTGTATTTGAACTTTTATCTCTATTGGTCTGCTTATGATTCATGAAGTTGGGACTTTGGCATTTTTCAGATTACATCATTCATGTTTGTTCAATTGCATAAGGTTTTGTTCAAGCTCAAATTTCTCAATGTACAAACATGTAGGCAAATCAATGCATGTGTCATGAACACAATAGTTACTAGCAATAGTATTTAGAGAATTGTAAATAGCATTTAAAATTTGTTTTTATAGAAATGGAAGGCTTAGAAACTCTAGAAAAATTGATTCCCCCCCCCCCAATTCGAACCGCTTTTTGATTTGAATCAGCCTTATGTTTGAACCAGATGATCAGCCCAATTTAAATCTATTGGAAGCACTACAAGGATTTAAGAAAAGCAAAACAAGGCCACATATTTGCAACAAAAGAGATTATTTCATAAGCACCAAAGACCATAAAATAGCAAAGCTTTAGAATCTCACACACTAATTGCTTTCTCCTAAGGAAAAATGTACATATACACAATTTTGGAGACAACCCTGCTCCAAGTTGTCACTAGTGGGACAAGTGCCTAACAAGTGGCAGTCTAGTTACCATGTACAGTTGGTTCCTAGTCTACTAGCTACACCTCAAGTTTAAAAGACCCAATAATTCTGCTTTTATACTAACAATCTTCCTAAAAGTAGACTTTATTTTCCAAAGACATATATAGCATATTAAAGTTAAGCAGCTTAAACACATAAAGCGTTGAGCTAAATTTATGAAACTTTTTAGTCACAATTGGCTTCGTAAAGATGTCAGCCAATTGCTCATATGTACTACGATGAACAACGTCGATTTCCATGTTTTGCACCCGTTTGTGAATAAAGTGATGTTGATAGTGAATTTCTATGTGTTTCATCCAGGTATGATAAACATAATTTTTTGCCAACTTAATGCCACTTTGACCATTACTATATATTGTTGTCAGATTTTCTTTCTTGTTTCAACCCAATTTTCCTCATAATTTGTCTTAATCAAATAGCTTCATGTGTTGCACTGCATATTGCCTTATACTCTACTTCTATTGTAGATAGGGCTACACTATTCTACTTTTTGCTATTGATGAAAAGCAAATACCATCAAATTTAAATCCATAACCCATGATGGATCTTCGTGTTAGAGTTAATGTGCACATTGTTGTCCCTGATGTTGTTGTTTCGGATTAATTAGAAATATTGGGCCATGCTTGCCTTTTGATACTAGTGGCCTTTACCTATATTTAGCAAAGTCAAATTACACTTTAGTTAGACTCAAGTTCGAGATTCTAGTGCTTGATTTGGACCATGAGTTTTGCTATAGATAGGTGTTGAATGTTTTTGCCTTATATAGAGTCATCAATCAGGTTAGGTTGCTTTTTCATTGTTGGCATAGAGACTTGATGCCAAAGTCTATAAGTATGTAATGCACCTTAGCAATGTGACATAGTTGAAGTTTATCTCATCACTTCTGTTCTCTCTCATGTATTTGGCTATTTGTTAATCACAATAAGAATCTTATCTTGGTTACTTGTATGAGCAAGTTAGTTCTTTAACACTTTGATCATCATAGTTGCCTCTCCAATTTGCATCAACAAAGCCTTGGAATTTGAGGTAGATTACTCTACCTATTATACCTAGACCATAATTGGAACTGCCCTTAACATACCTCAAAACGTGTTTGGCTGCCTTTTAATGCACTTCAGTGAGTGCTGCCATGAATCGACTAATGATGCTAACAACATAGCATATATTTGGCCTAGTTGTAGTGAGATATATCAAGCTTCCTAGTTATATAAGGTATTACCAAATGACTTAGAGTAGTCAAACTTAGAAATCTTTTTACTTCATGCAACCCACTAAATGACTCACTACTACTCATGCATGGCCTCCCTCTCTCTCTACATGCATGGACAAGGCTATTTGAGGGAGGAGGGGCGCCCAAATTGAAGAGGATGAAACAGGTGCATGCTGCCATGAGGGAGGAAAGAGGTGCATGCTGTTAGGGGAGGAAACTGTGCATGCTACCAAAAGAGAAATAAGGTGTATGTTGCCAAGGAGGGATTGCTGGCCTTATATGATTTGGAGAGTACTCTTGCTAGAGAACCTATCATGCTGAAGGACTATGGATGAAATTTGAAATTAATTAACAATTGGATCTTTTCAGTTCCTATGTGACTAAGGATTGGACAACTATTGTTGTCAATTACTTGTACTATTGTCACTTGAATAAGATCCCAAAGGGTGTGTGTGTGTGCGTGTGTGTGTGTGTGTGTGTGTGTGTGGGGGGGGGGGGGGGGGGGGGGGGTGATCGGGACCCATTTTGCCCCTCTATGTTGTGTCTTTTCTTTGTCAATGGTAATTTTCAGCCTACATGTCATTGTATGACCTTGTATGATATTGCATGTCACCGTCTTGCATGTTGCATCCTAAACTTGCATGATACGTATTCCTTCTGATTTTAATCTATACGAACTCTAATTCAACTTGCATGCATTGCGATCCTTGCACTTTCTTGAAGATCCTAGCTTACCTTTTGGCTATGTTAATTCATCAATTTTGAGGAGCTTGCGGTTTTATTGGTATAAGAATCTCATTTGGAATTGATTTGCATGCATTTGTTTAATTGAATTTGGTGAAAATAAAAAAAATTCAAATTTGGAAGGGCATTGTCCCACAACCCCGACAATTACCTAAATTTGAGTAATGTATGTCAATCTGTTTGGGCCAAAAATTCAGCCATGTACTCCTTCCTTCTAGGCACAAGTATGATCCAGTTTTCATTCGAATCAGATAAAGAACTCTCAAGTTATAGAGGATTCTACAAAAAAGTACATATTTGGGATTGAAGTGCATTGGAAGGTTGCACTCTTTGATCGTTAAGCGTACTAACATGTCTAATAGGTCTAAACGACTGCCTATGAGCAGGGAACAAGGGGATAAAGCAATTATGCCAAACTCTTTTCTGTTTGGACTATTTTGGACTTTTTGTGATGGCACGTCTAAACCAACATTTGTGATGGGCAGTCTAATGATGTGGTCCATTACAAAAAGTTTGATGAATGTCAATGCTCTCCTAGCTCTTCTCTAAAAGAGTTTGATATCAACTTCAATGAGTTGTCTTCTCTCATCTCCTGTGACAATGTCTTACAATTCCTTGTGAATCAAGATGTTTTTTATCTTGAATTTCCATACAAAGTAGTTGGATATCTTGTCCAACTTGCTACATTCACCCAATTTTGAGACTCTCATGTTTGTAATTTCAAAATTGCTCAAAACTACAACTCAGTAGACTAAAAGAGGCCTTATGAGTACATAATGATGTGCAAAATTGATAATTTTGACCTATCAAATCTCTTATCGGGCCCCTCCATGTCACTTAAGTGGCAAGTTTGCCAATTAGGATACTTTTTCATAGCATATTCTACACTTAATGCTTTTTGAAAGGGGAAAATTACTTTGGAGATTTAATGAGTCCTTTCTTTGTAGTTAGCACTCTATTTTGACTTCCATACTATAGGTATACTCTAGGTGCCCTTTGTTTGGAAGTCACATCCTTTTGTTTAACCATAAATGACTCTAGATAAAGAAAGTTAGTTCCCTCGAGTATTTCGAATTGTTTTTTCAAGTTAAAAAAATTCTCACTTTAAAACGAATTTCACACATCAAGTCTTTTTCAGTCTTTTAGAAAATAGTTTCAATGAAAATGAAGGGTTGTTTGTCCTTCGAGCCATTTCAACTCCAATCTACTAGTTTTGCTTGATTTAATAATCTAGGGTATTCAATCTCCAACCGTTGATGGCTATAGACCTTGATCCAAGGGCTCTGGGAGAATTTGTGTATTATCTTCCACACACCAAGGACCTTCACACACTAAGTTCCCACACGAATTGGGTGCACTAACAAGAGAGAGAGAGAGAGAGAGAGAGAGAGAGAGAGAGAGAGAGAGAGAGAGAGAGAGAGAGAGAGAGAGAGAGAGAGAGAGAGAGAGAGAGAGAGAGAGAGAGAGAGAGAGAGAGAGAGAGAGAGAGAGAGAGAGAGAGAGAAAAGAGCCATATTTATAGAAGTGTTGAAAACCCTCAGTCCTCCAAGAAAATAATTATTCAAGGTGTCTAATTGATCAAGATTGGCAGGGCAACCATGGTTGTGGCTTCAAATTGCATGACAAAAATATGTTTACCATTAGAGATAAAAAAAAAATTGATAAACTAAAGAAAATCAATAGTCATAGCCCAAAACTATACACAATTTTTTGTAGACCGGTCATAAATGTTTCTTGGTACTAGTACTCTTAGAGCATCTAGAGTTCTAAGGTATTAACAGTTCATCTAATTAGAATATCAAGAGATCCATCAAGATGAAAATGATTTGAGCTCAACTCTGAATATCCTAGAGGCTCTCTTGAGTTTAAAAAAAATGCCCTTGTTCCTAGCACCTCATGCAAAAAATTAGTAATCATCCAATCTCAATAGATTTGTCTCTTTTATAACAATAGGAGATCTAGTCTGAAAACCATATACAAACACTTACAGACTATAATATGTAACATAATATTATCCACTAAATTAAGCAAACTCTCCATGAGTAAACAATTTCCTTCATGAGAATGACTATGAAACACCAACATTCTCAGATCACTGGAGTAAATAAATTTAGATTTTCAAAACACTGATATAAATTCTTGACTCATTTAATAGAGGGAAAAATACTCAACATATTTAAGAATCATCACATTTTCTTATAATCCTCTGATAATAATTAAGTATCTATTTATAATCCTTCAACCATAAACACTCACATTCTTATGATTCGTCAATCATAATTCACTGAAATCCAAAACCATATATAATCATAAAGAAGTCTAGAGTATATGTCTAACACAACTCAAGAAATGGAAGAACAATTTCAAAATCTTTTTTCCTAGAAAAAAATATTGGATTTTGATAAATCTTTTCATATCGGATTTTTAACAAAAATACGGGTTATCCAAGTTCTACAAGCAACAAGTAATAAAAAAAATAGAAGACATACCAAAAAGGAAAAAGGTATTGCTAACTATCATGAACTACAAAAAAATTTCGATACCCAAAGTTCTATTGAACTCAATGTAAATTTAGTTGTCATCCTTGGAATCAAATTTGCTATCCAATTGAGCTCTCTAGGATACAATCACTAATGAACTGAGTCTATTCCTCGCCTGAGGAATACTCTAAACCAAGAATAATGTATATGCTATGCACATAATTTTAAAATAGTATAACTTTTTAATCGTAGCTCCGATTGAGACGAAAATGGTGCCATTAGAAAGTGCCCAATGAAAGCATTCCAACACATGATTGGGGTTGCTGCTAGTGAGGCACATGCCACATCGACTAACTAGTGGAAGTCTATGTGAGAAATATCAACTAGTTTAGTCACATTTTGGTTAATTGGCAATTTAGGCCAATATGCATTCTTAGACTTTAGAGACAGATCTTTCAAAGTTATTTTAGTCTACATGTTTTGAGTTACAACTTTTGAAAAGTGAGGGAATGTAAGTAAGCGAGTTTGGACCCATTCAAATTTGAATGATTGGTACATTGAATCTAGTCCATACTGTGAGTAGAGTTTTGGACCTAGAAGTTTCTAAGGAAAGAAATCACATTCAAAATAAGGCATAGACTTGTTATAAATAGTGTAGAAGCATGGGAGAACATGATTCTCTCTCTCTTATCTCATTTCAGGCTCATACATGAGTTCTCTTGGGTTCATCTATCCATTGGTGCACTATAGTGACGATATTTTGCTATCTTGTGTGTAGAATGCAATTTTATGTTATGTATTGGATCCACATGTGTGAAACACAATATCTTACTGCTACTGTACAAAAATCAACTTCATTATTTCATATATGTGATGTTTGATCAAAGATCTTCTTGAGTTTTCATCTCTTTCATCAAGTAGATCTTGTTGAGTTTGCATCTCTTTTATCATGTAGATGTTGATTTTCTACATTGTCAATGATGCTAATTGTGTTGTGTTCCATAACCAAAGATCAAGACTCGATGATTTTGGATCTTAGTGATTAAAAAAATATTTACATGGTATCAGAGCTATCGTTGTAGGTTATTGAAGGATCAGCCATATTTTGGAGGAGTTACCAATTCTAGAGTGTGCTAGATTGATTTCAACTCAAAAATCAAGCATTTTGCATATGTAGAATTGATCTTTTAAAACTCAATTTAGATTTATGAAATTGAAGTAGGCCGATTTCACATGTGCCTTACTGGATTTGGCCGATTTTTATTGTATTAGGAAAGCTTCATTGGAGGCTACAAGATTCTATATCAAGTTTTTGGCAATTGCATTTAGAAATTGGAAGATTCAATTTTTTGTGATTTTGTCAAAAATCTAATTTTGTTTGGATCTGTATTTTTTGAGGTTGATGGACTTCAAAATAGTGTGTTTCAATCTTAGGAAGTGGCAAGATTCATTAGATTGTGAGTGGATCATAGGTTGATCAAGATTTCTTCATTCTATGTGTTGATTTGCTAGTTATAGTGCTAGAAGAGAATTGAGAGGTTCCATATCTTTGTGATTTATTTTTGGAAACATTTGTTGTTATTCAACTTTTGCATTGGAACTGGTTGAGAGAGAGAATCAGGTCATTGCAACATGGCTACATCAAGTGTATTCATGTTGGAAGACAATGATAGCTTACCTCATCAAACTACTCTACATGGAAAGTGAGAATGGAATCACTTCTTGAGTTGCATGAGCTGTTGGACATTGTTGTAGGAGTGGAGGAAAGTCCCTTGGTACAACAAGATCAAATGAGGTATGACAAGAGAGCTAAAGAGCTCTACACATGATCAAGATAAATGTTACCAATGAGCTACTCAAGGAGATTGGTAAGTGCACATAATCTTTGGAGACTTGGGAAGGGAAGCTTTATGAATCCAAGTCTACATCTAGGGTACTACCCCTAAGAAGACAAATTTTTCAAAGTTTGCAAAAGAAGGAAGAGAGTGCTCATGCCTTTGTATTGAGAGTTAAAGGACTTAATGATGAGCTAGCATGCATTGATGATAGCATTTAAAGTGGAACTCGTGCAAGTTGTGCTTAATAGTTTGTTGGATGAGCATGGTAATCTCGTTCAAAGCTTTGCAATACAAAAGACTTTGCCAAGCATTGTGCATTTGCAAGAAGTGTTGGTGAATGAAAAGTATAGGCTTCAAGCAAGAGGTGGATCTATATCGACATCTCATGATGGAGAAGAGAGTATGTTCATGAAAGGCAAATTCAAGGGAAAAGGGAAGAGCAAGTGGTCGAAAGAACAAGATCATGGTGAGTCTTATTCTTTTGATAAAAAGAAAGATAGTGCTTCTATTGTGGCATCAAGGGGCATTTTGCTAGTGATTGCTAGAAGAAGAAGAGAGATCAAGGAGAAAAGCAAGGCAATTTCACTTTTGATAAGGATGGTATTGGTGATCAAAACTCAAATGATGATATGTTTTTGATGTCTTCTTGTTTGCTAACCATTGATAGAAATATTGATCCATGGTGGATTGATAGTGGCGCAGGCTTTCATATGACATGTCACAAAGAGTACTTCACTTCTTTGGTGTCTTATGAAGGAGAAAAGAAGGTCATCAACATGGCCAATGGTGGTAAAGTTGTTATCAAGGGCATTAGTACTATTCCTATGTTTCTCTCATCTACAACTAGGAATGTTCATTTGAAAAATGTTTTGTTCATACCTAAGGATGTGCTTAGTGTGTGTCAAATGGTTGACAAATGGCTCAAAGTGAAATTTGTTGGTGTTTTTTGTTTGGTCAAAAGGAATGGAGTCTTGATTGCTCAAGGCATGAGACAAGGTAAGCTCTACAAACTTGATGGATTTGTTGGTTCTAACCATGGTGGTTTGAAGGCAAAGAAGCAAGTAGGTGAGCATTGTTCAATGTCAAAATCACAAAGGTTGTCTTATTCTAGATCTAGCTCAAGATCTAAGATGCCTTTTCATTTAGTACATTTGGATTTGCATTGTACTAGTTCTTTGAGTATTGGAGGAGCAGAGATGCTTGTGACTTGCATTGATGACCTTAGTAGATATTGTTGGACTTATCTTCTAAAGAGTGAGGATTTCATATTTGATGTTTTTCTCAAATTAAAGAATGTTGTGGAGAGTCAATTCAACATGAAGATCAAGTGCTTGAAGCTGGCAAATGAAGACCTATCGACAAAGTTCAAAGAGGTTTGTGTGGCACATGGGATCAAGAGGGAGCTTTCAAACTCAAAGTCCTACATAGTGTGGAAGAGAGGAGGATCAATCTTTTTGCCACGAGCTAAATCCATGAGGATGAATGCAAATCTTCCTAAGTCATTTTGGGATGAAGCCTTGATGTGTGCTAACTTTGTTTGTAATAGGTACTCAAATGAAGACTTGGATGGTAAGAGTTTATTGAAGTTCTTTTTGGTAAGAAGCCAAGGATGGAGCATTTGAAGATCTTTGGGAGTACTTGCTATGTCAACCCATCTTTGGGATTCTTGAAAGGAATCTTTGTTGGATATAGTATGATCAAGAAAAAGATCAAGAGGTTGGTCTCAAAGGGCTTCAACAACACAAAAGGGAAAGTGGTTATTTGGATTAGAACTTTATAAAGGAGATCTATACTTAGGATGAAGATTATTCTAAAGTTGGATCAAAGTTCTATGGTCAAAACTATGCCAAATCTAGTTGAAGAGGGAGTGTGAGAAATATCAACTAGTTTGGGTCATATTTTGGTTAATTGCCAATTTAGGCGAATATGCATTCTTAGACTTAGAGATAGATATTGTCTAAAGGTTTTTGAATTATCACTTTTGGAAAGTGAGGGAAAGTAAGTAGGCAAGTTTGGACCCATTCAAATTTCAATGATTGGTACATTGAATCTAGTCCATATTGTGAGTAGGGTCTTGGGCCTAGAAGTTTCCATGGAGGAAACCACATTCAAAATACGGCATAGACCTGTTATAAATAGTGTACAAGCATGGGAGAACATGACTCTCTCTCTCTCTCTCTCTCTCTCTCTCTCTCTCTCTCTCTCTCTCTCTCTCTCTCTCTCTCTCTCTCTCTCTCTCTCTCTCTCTCTCTCTCTCTCTCTCTCTCTCTCTCTCTCTCTCTCTCTCATTTCATGCTTATACATGATTTCTCCTGGATTCATCTTTCCATTGATGATATCTTGCAATCTTGTGTGTAGAATGCAATTTTATGTTATGTATTGGATCCACACGTGTGAAATACAGTACCTTACTATTATTGTACAGACAACAGTTTCATTATTTCATATATTTGATGTTTGATCAAGATCTTGTTGAGTTTGCATCTCTTTCATCAAGTAGATGTTGATGTTCAAGGTCCAAGGTTTAAGATTTTGGGTTCAAGGTCTAAGGTTTAGGATCTAGGATTGAGGGTCCAAGGTATAGGGTCCAACGTGTAGGGTCCAAGGCATAGAGGGTAGGCCACCCCCCCGTAGACATTCTTAGGGCCACATCTCCACCAGCTGCCATCCCGCCATTGTATGACATAGACATGATTGGCCCATGGTACGAGGTGTGAAGATTAGTAAAATAATATCTTCTTATCTCGAGTTTTGGGGCCATGAGCATGTTATTTCCATTTGTAAACTTTATTGTACATAATGGTGTGTGAATTGAGCACATAACCTTCTAGAATAGGTTGAGTTTGAGTTAGGTAGATTCAAATTTGATGTCATGCAAAAGTTCAGTTTACATGCAATGTCGTTTAGTGTGCATCCAAGCCACATGCAATCCGTGCATGCAACATGCAAAGTGGTTTTTATGATCTACACATGTCTAGGCAATTTTGAGAGTTGACATGAAGTACATGCAATATCCATGCATAAAGTTACACATGTGGATCCTTGGCAGTTGAGTTAACTTAGTTAAGTGGACTTTCCATGCAACTCCACTATAGGAACTCGAGCCACTTTGATGTAGGGAAACCTTGGCATGTTTTGCCATATTGTGAATATTGAGATTTTGGTGTTTTGGACTCATTCTCTCTCTACCGGAGTTTTCTAGTGTTGATTTTCTCTCTCTACCCGAGAGCAGCCTATTTTTTCTCATACTGAGCACTTAGAATTATTTCTGACATTCATTACTCATAGTGAGAAGTTATTTTTTTTAGTATGATGTATGCCATTGTGCTCTTGCCTTAGATTTGTCAGGTAATCTGTTCTTTAATCAATCTTGTGCAATCACAACACCTTAGTAAGATCATGTAAAGTGGTGAAGTTTCACACATGCTAAAAACTTCACATGGTATTAGAGCTTCATGCTTTGAAGAGGTGAGGGAGTATACATCAGAACAACAGTGCTTTTGCTTGCAAGACCTCGGATTTAGGAGAGGAATTCAAACTCGCTAACAAAGAAGCCATCTATGAATCATAAGTGGATCAAATCAAGCCTGATTTGCTTCAGCTAAGCCTTCTACGGACAGAGAGCTTCACACGTGTGAATCAGCTCTCTTTGTTTGAGTGCTACTTCTCAAGGAATGATCCAAATTTGATGTTCTATAGCTTGTTGGATAGGTATCAAAGAGTAGAATGTGTTGCTTGAGTTTCTAAATCAGTTTGATTTGTTTTTAGAAGAGTTTTAGGCAATCAGAGAGCTTGAGAGAGTACTCATCTCGTGGATATGCCAAAGTGAGCACACATCAGTTCTTTTCACCAATTTCTTCAATTTTCATTGTCAATCAAGTAGAATTGGATAGAAGTGAGTTTTTATGAGGTCTTAGACTTTTTTATTTCACACCAAATTGTTGTGTCTAAGTTGAAAGTAAGTTCTTAGAGAGTTTATCGATTCTTTGAAACTCGTGGGAGAGATAGACTTCTACTTGCATGTGCTTCATTTCTGTGATTGAAGCAAGATCCAAATCAAGATAGATTGATTTTTTCTGCTGAGAGTTTGATCTCACATTCTGTTGCTAGATTTCATAGGTTGGATCAACATTATCAGTGTTAGATCCTAGGTTGAGATAGCAAGCAACATTTTCAACTCCATCTTGTCATTACTTGAATTTCTCATAGAAAAGATGTCTTCATTTGGTTCACATTTCTTGGAGCATAGTGAGAGATTAACATCTTCCAATTATGCAATGTGGAAGATTAGAATGGAATCATTATTGATTCCATAGGATGTAATGGACATTGTGAGTGGAGCTGAAGAAGAACCTGCAGCACCTAATGAAGTTGCAGCATTGCCCACGACTTTGGATCTCCAAGCAGCTATGATACCACTAATGTAGATCCTGGAATTTGAAGAAGTTGGAGACTTCGAGCACTTCAAATTCAGAGCTAGTCGTGATTCGTTGATATGAGTCCAGAAGGAACCAATTTTTTCGGGAAGCTACTGCTTTATTTAGGTCGATCAGACATCCTCCGAACGATAGATAGCTACTGCGACAAATTGCATACATTGAGTAGAAGAACTCTATATTACCAAAATCAAGTATACAACAATGATCCTTTTAAGCAAGAGAACTGTCTATTTCTCATATCAGCACGTTGGCACAAGGAGATATTCTCTCTCACGAATAGAAACTAGCTACTGCTAATTCTATGTAAGTGTGTGTGTGGTGATGTGTGTCCTGCTACTGCATGACTAACACTCATCCACTCCTTTCACACACACTTCGTGTATGCTTACAATGTTTGTATCTGATCTCCCAATACATATAGCATGCTTGGTCTAATTACAAGATCTGATTAGCTAAGCATTACAGGATAGTTTTAAGCTAAAACATCAGCTAACTACACGTGTAGGTACTTTGCTCGGCTACGTGGCTTAATGGCTTGAGTCGTGGACATTCAAACTGTCATGCTCATCGGGCCTTAATCTCGAAGTCGACTTGTTCAATGTTTTCCGGGAACTTCGATGACTTCAGATATATTGGTGTCTTTAGCAACTCGTTGATGTCGGGCACTTTGACTGAGTCAATGACTTAGTTGAGTTTGGTGCCTTGGCATTTTATTGGCATCAGAGGACTTCAGTTGAGTCTGGTGCCTTGGCAATTCGTTGGCGTAGGGGAGTTCGATTGAGTCAATGACTTCGTTGAGTCCTGGTGCCTTGGCGATGTGTCGGCATCGAGGACTTCCACTGAGTCGATGACTTCGGCTAAGTCACGAAGAATGCGAAGAATGCAAAGGTCTTCACAAAACTGATACTAAGTTAAAAAAGGCTTCATGTCAACTTTTTCAGGAATGAGTGAAAAGTGTGAAATGAGCGAAAAATACAAAAAGTGTAAACTGTGCGACAAACAGTTCAAATATGCAAACTGTACAAGAACTAGTTCAAAACTGTAGCAGTCTAAAAATGCAAAGAAAAATACTAAGCTTTAAAAGTAGAAACACAAAAGGTTTCTTCATATTGTATCCACGAATATTAATGCTACTGCAAAATTGATGATCAAAGATTTCGAGAAACTTGGTCAAAAGAGCAGAATGCAGTTGGATAAGATTGCAGTCTCAGTTCGACGAGAAGTTGAAAGCTTTGGAAGAGGTGCAAGCTCATAGTAGCAAAGCAAACGACTAAGTTTTCTAAGACCTTTCCTATTCGAAAAAATGTCTGGTGTTCAATTTGTGCAGGAAATCACACATGAACAAATGTCCAACATTGAAACAATGTATGACGAATACTATTTGTCATATGTGTAATTTTTGCTCATTTAATCCTTAGATTATCCAACAAAGGTATGCTAAGCTTCAATATTGGGACCTACTTATGTAAAAGGAAACCTGAAGCTAAGGCTCACAACTTTGCCTTGGATTTCCTGAATGACAGGCTTTTCCAGCTCCACCAGGACAACAAGCTCGTTCTGCTAATTTATTGGTACCAGAATCTTATAATGGTAATGAGCAATGGAATCACAACAATGATCAAGAGATTGGTCCTTCAGAGTAGTATGCTATCTATGTTGCCGCACAACAAGAAGCAGTGAGACAATGGCCAGAGCACCACTTGGATGCTTTGCATGCGGAGGAAACCATAGAGTTGCAGAATGTCTGAACAAAGGAAAGTTTGTTCCATTTTGTTGTGAATGCGGTTATGCACATTGTTACAAGGATTGTCCAGCAAGACCAAAACCACCACCGGTTATTGCTCTAGTGAATATGATTATGATCAAGCAAAGACCAACATCTCAACCTATTGAACCAAGTGTACCTTTGATTGTTGTTACCAGAACTGAAACAGAAAGAGGTTCTAGTTGATCCAGTACCTGCTGAATCTATACCAACTACAAATATACCTAAAGCATTTGGGATGTATCTGAATCTCAACTCAGAAAAGAAAAATATTAGAATATCATATTAGGGTCCTTTTTGGACTCAAAAAGGCCTCTCACTAATTATAATTAGTGGTTAATGACGACACTGTGTACCAATAAAAGAGGTGGACAATTGAGATGGATGGTCCATATGACATGGCACATTCGATGGACTAGATGAGATCTCCAAAATCTAGCTCACCACTACCACACTCCAACTATATTCCCCTAGCCCTTTATTAATGACAATGTCACACTCACAAGCAAGGCCCAAATTCAAATTTTGAATTTGTGAAGGGCTGAAATTTTTTTTGCCTTCATTGGTCTTCCTTTGAGCTTTATTTTGGTATAAAATAAGTTGCAAATTTTTTTATTCTTCATTTGAAAGTTTAAGTGAGAGAGCGCGGGGGGGGGGGGGGGGGGGGCGGTTCTTTGTTAACTCCTTGTACTAAAAAGATAAAATTGAAATGAAATGGGGAGGGGGTACACCCTCCCCACCCCATTCTCACCCCGCTCCCCCTGCACGGGCCGCGCTGCTAACTCCTCACAGCCACATTTCATCCGTTGGCCCGGTTCGCCGCCCACCACCCCACAGCAAGCCCACGCTCCCTGCGTAGCTCCCAACCACCCAGAACACCAGTTGTTGTACCTTTATGGGTGGTTGGGCGGCAAACCAGGCCAGCAGCCCAGCACGACGGCCGTGCAGGGGGAGCGTGGTGAGGGAGGAGGGAAAGGGGGGGGTCAGGGCGTGTAGGGGAGCGGGGTGGGGGAGGGTGTACCCCCTCCCCCTTTCATTTTCAAACTTTTTTTTTTTATAAGGTGTTAACGTGTAAATCAGCCCCCCCCCCCCTCCCCCGCTCACTTTATTTAAACTTCCATAAAAGAATTTGCAATGTATTTTATACCAAAATAAAAGCTCAAA
>CM055095.1:73486752-73762559 GCA_029204225.1 Diphasiastrum complanatum | reverse complement strand
TTTTTGTATCATATTAACTCGAGTTTATTTGGAAAAAAATAACAAAATTTGAAAAAAAGAAAATAATTGTGGATAGCCCAAATGCTCTGATTTGGACAAAATTATAAAAGTACTACAAGCCTAATCATGTTGAAAGTGTGAAGAGCTCGAATAATAAAGCATTTGCTTAAATTTGTGAAAATTACAGTACTAAGGACCATAAATGGATCTTTGAATGATCCACATGGTTGATTGTATGCTTGTTAAACAATCTATCAGAAACTAGTCATTAGAAAACAAGATCTAGTTTAGCAGCTTGATAGAAAACAAGTAGAGACAATCAAAGCATTAATCAATAAGTGTAATCCAACTCCACACGTGTGGAAATAAGGCTGTAGTACGGCCTATAGACAATGTTTACAAAGTGCCAAAGCTGGGTTTCATTGGAAATCAAGAGTAATCACCATACAATGAGAGGAAACACGAGTTTCTCCTTGAGGCTCCAAAAAGTTTCTATCTTCTCACTATGGAGAATGGGAATACATAGTAAAACACACTTCCTTTGCTAAGTTAGGTAAAAATCCAGCATGTAATAAGGAAGTAGACTCCACTTTCTTGTCCTAATGTGAAAACCCTATCTTAGATCCAAGAGTCATGCTTGGTAGGTGCATGATAGGTACAAATCTCATCATAAATGATGGTCTAGATCCTACAAAGTAGGAATCACTACCAAATGGACACAACCACTCCTCTTGACTCGTGGTAATCTACTTTCGGTGTGTATGTACAAGTGGCACTTTGGCCATTCAAGTAACCAACAAACAATATTGACAAAATGTACAATATTCTACATGGCTAGATTTGCCAATGTAGGCAATTTTTCACACTCCTCCTGAAATCTAGCCTTGGAGATCACAATGCTTTTATCAATATTTCCAATTGAAGATCTAAGCTTGACAAATGAATCTTTAGGTAAAGATTTAGTAAACAAATCAGCCAAGCAACTTGATGATGGCACGTGTTGGAGCTTGATCTCTTTAGCTTGCACTTTTTCCCTCACGAAATGATGAGCAATTTTGATGTGTTTGCTCCTTGCATGGACTATTCAAAGAATGAAGCTTAATAGGCCGAGATCTACCATCTTAAACTCTTTTGCTAAAGCAATTTTTACATTTCTAATTCCATCTAGATCATTACCACTCAAGATAATGTCATCTACATACAAAACAAGAATAATGATCATGCCATCATGAAAACTTATATACAACGATGGATCATAGGCACTCATTACAAAATTGATGGAAATGAGAAAAGAGTTTAGCCTAGAGTACCATGCTCTAGGTGCTTGCTTGAGCCCATAAAGGCTCTTCTTAAAAAAACACACCTTTCCTTCATGCTTTGCCTTGATGAAGCCCTCGGGTTTCCTCATGTAGATCTATTTCTCCAAATAACCATTGAGGAATGCATTTGTGAAGTCAAGTTGGAATATCTCCCAATTGAAGGTTGTAGCAAGACTAATGATCAACTTGATAGTAACAAGCTTAGCCACAGGAGCAAAAGTCTCATCATAATCAATGCCTTTGGTTTGTAAAAAACCTTTGGCAACAAGCCTAGCTTTATGCTTGCTTATTGATCCATCTTGATTATACTTCAATCTAAATACCCACTTGCAATCAAGAGGTCTCTTCCCTTGAGGAAGATCTACAAGATCCCAAGTATGATTCTCAATAAGAGCATCATACTCTACTTGCATAGCATCCATCCAACTTTTTGACTTACAAGCATCTGCATAGCATGTTGGCTCATCTAACATTGAAGTAAGAAAGGTGTAAGATGTGAAAGATGATGAGCCTTCCCTTTGATCACCGTGACCATCATAGGTGAGCCTGAATTGCTCGGATCTTGCCCTTGTAGATCTTCTTGGAGTTCTTGGAGTTCTTGCATCTTGAGGTAGATCCTTAAGTTCTTCTTCACTTGGAAGCTCCTCCTCCATCCTAGCATGATCCTTGGCATCAAGATGATTAGTAGCATTATCATCCAAATCACAAGCATGTCCTTCATAAAAAATAACATCCCTACTCACTATCACCTTGCTAGTGATGGGATTGAAGACTCTATTACCTTTGTTATTCTCACCATATCCCACAAAGATGCCTTTGATGGATGTTGCATTATCCTTCCTTCTCTTATCCAAGGATTGGTGTACATAGCAAGTGGATCCAAAAACTTTGAGATCCTTGAGATTGGGCTTCTCTCCAAATAGAGCTTCAAATGGTGTGATTTCTCCAATGGCTTGGTTTGGCAATCTATTGCACAAATAGTTAGCACAAGTTATTGCTTCACCCCAAAATGGTTTGGATAGAGAAGCATCTAGCCTAAAGGCCTTAGCACACTCACAAAGAGATCTATTTCTTCTCTCACTCACTCCATTTTGTTGAGGGTGTCTGATTGATCAAGTTCTTATTGAGTTTACATCTCTTTCATTAAGTGGATGTTGTTTTTTCTACATTCACAATGTTGTTGATTGTGTTGAATTTCTAACCAAAGATTAAGGTGCACATTTTGGATCTTAATGATCTGAAATTATTCACAATGAGCATCCAACAATCCATTAAGAATAACTTGAACAAGCTCTTCTTCCTTAGCGGCTCTCATCAATGCAAGCTAACTCATCATTCAAAGCTTTCACTCTTAAAATAAAAGTATTCAGACTTTCTTCACTCTTTTGAAAACAAGAAAAGATTTGTCTTCTTAGAGTCAACACTCTAGAAGTATACTTGGATTCATAAAGCTTCTTCAATTAATCCCAAACATCCTTTGATGAAGTACTCTTACCAACTTTCTTGAGAAGCTCATTGGTAACATTCATCTTTATCATGTGTAGAGATCTTTTGGCCCTCTTGTCATACCTCACTTGATCTTGTTGTGTTTCTGGCCTCTCTTCCAAACCTACAACAATATCCAAAACATCATTCATCTCAAGAAGTGATTACATCCTCACTTTCCACAATGAATAGCTACTTGAGGTAAGCCTATCATTGGCTTCCAACATGACTCGACTTGATGTAGCCATGTAGCAATGACCTGATATTCTCTCTCAATCTATTTCAATGCACAAAGCACTCCTTTGAACAACAACAAATGTTTTCAAAAGAAATCACAAAGATTTGAAACTACTCAATTCTAGCACTTATACCAAGCAAATCAACACATAGAATCATGAAATATTGATCAACCTATGATATATCCTCAATCTAATGACTCTCGCCACTTCCTAAGATTGAAACACACTCAAATGAAGTTCAGTAATCTCACAATCTAGAGATCCAATCAAAATTAGGATTTTGACAAAATCACAAAAAATTGGTTATTTCAAAATCTACATGCAATTGCCTAAAACTTGATATGCAATCTTGTAGCCACCACTTAGGCTTTTTCAATGCTCTAAAAATATGCCATTTCTAGTAATTAATGTGTGAAATTAGAATTGATCAAGATTACAACCCTAAATAGAGTTTTGATTGACAAAAGATCCAATCTACATATGCAAGAAACTTGATTTTGGTGTAGAATCCAATCTAGCATGCTCTAGCAGTGATATCTTCTCCAAATCATTGATAGATGTGATTGCTTCATTCATAACTGAAACAAAAGCTCTAATACCATGTGAAAGATTTTAGATCAATTAAGATCCAAATCTATAAAATGATCTTGGTTTGAAAGACAACATATCACCAATTTTGCTAATGTAAAAAAACCAACATCTACACTATGAATGAGATGCAAACTCTAATGAGATGCAAAAATGAATCAAAACATAAAATAACGTTGTTTTCCATACAAAAACAGTAAGCTACTGGATATGAAAATAGCATTTACTGAACATTCTACACACAAAATTGCAAGATATCACAAGTATAGTGCACCAATGGATAGTAGAACCCAAGAGAACCATGTATAGGCATGAATGAGATAGGAGAGAGAGAAAAGTCTCCTCTTCCCATGAGTTACATCCTTTTATAACAGGTCCAAATTTAACTTTGAACTTTTATAACAGGTTCGAACCTAACTTTGAACTTTGGTTTTCCTCCATAATGAAAAACCTAGCATTAATGAGGACTAGATTCTAATTCAAACTTGAATATCTAAAACTCGTGTTCTATAGTTTCCCACACTTTCCAAAAGTGTTTCTTCAAATGCTTTAGACTAATATAATTTTGAAAAGTCAAACTCTAAGTCTAATATGAAATTGGCCTCAAATGCTATATAAACAAATGTAGAAAATTTGACTAAACTAGTTGAAATCTCTCACAACTAGAACCACCTCTATTTTTTCCTTGTCTTGAATCTAGCCTTACCATTTGTTATAGCTCCCATGATCACTAATAGCTTTGAAGGTTGATGCACACCCCATACAAGTGACAATGCACTATATCGGCCCACCATCCATAGGGTCACTATCGACCCACCCCATGCACTATAGTTACTGAGACATCATCATGCCCTGTTAAGCTTCCAATAATAATTGATGTCCCATACCACTAGTTATCGCTCTCAACTCTCCCTAGCACACATCTTTTGGCCCAGAGATACATTCTGGCTATTGCACAGTCTCTTCATCCACCAACTCTCGAGTAGACTGAGTAAACAACAAAGAGATACTCCATAGAAACAACAGGGAATTCGGGACTGGTGATTATGTAATCTCCTCTTTGATTCTTTTTTGAGAGGCAGATAAACTCTTTCATTTGTAAGTTTTTTGCTCTTTTACCTTGTACTTTGTGTAAAGTCTTTAATCCACGAGAAAAAGAAAAAAGACTCCATCGTTGACATATCGCTAATCACAAGGCTAGATGAAATTGGAAACAAACTATGCACAATGCCAATTCTATGTTTTGTGACCAGTTTCACCATGTTGGCTTATGATCACAAAATTATAGCTCCTATGTGTGGGTTACTTTCTTATGACACATGCATGTCATGTAGAAAATGATGCCCATGCAAGACAAAATCATAATGCCAATAGTTGATTTTTTATTTTACACTTTTCCACCCACCATCAATACTGGAATATCCCACATCTCCTTTCAACCAAGGATCTCATTTGATATTGTAGTTATCTCCTCTATCACATGGATAAAGTATTGATATGAGTGCATCTAGTGTAAATGTTTTAGATGATGATTATACTACCAAATATTATCATTGCAAAAATACTACTCTACATACATGATGTATTTTCTAGTGCATGCTCATCTTTACTTATTAACAAAAAACCACTTAAGGATCAACTTTATTTCAAGCACTCAAGAAACCAATGAAAATTTTGCTCAAAAACCTTCAATTTGGTTTTGAAAGAAATATCAAGATAACTATTTCAAAAGATGTCCTTTATTGCATGGTGTGTTGGTAAAGTCATCCTTTCCTCTCCTTGATGTCACAGATTAAACTCCAATGGGCTTCATAAAAGAACAAAAAAAAATGCTACATTATCATAATAAAAAAAATTAAAAGATTATATAAAAGAATGAAATTTCATATCTATTGTATATGATATCAACCTCTACAATATGTCAGTTGTTATGTACGAAAAATGAAAAATGATTCCATGAATTATTCCTATGAAAGTGAACGGTCTACAATTTTTGTGAAAAATAAAATCTCTGAAAGACTTCACATAGATTGTATGCATGTGCGAGATTGTCGCATGGAATATTGTCAATCAAACTCTATTTAACAAGTTTGTAAAGCTATAGACCTTTCTAAAAATATTTAGCATACACAATCAACGCCAACAAGCAAATGACTATATTACGTATTCGAATATCAATTTGTAGATCAAATCCACTAGCATATATGAAGATTTGTGATTAATGTCCTTGAAACAACTTCATGGTCATTGTTTCATCTACCAATTTGAACAACCAGAGACATTCTCTCCAAACTCACAAAATTCATGATTGGTAAAAGCAAAATTAGTCGTCTATACCAATATGCACACACATATGCATGCCCGCGAGCGTGCATAGACACACATACACACACACACGCACATGCGCTCGTGCATGTGGGACACACACACACACACACACACACACACACACACACACACACACACACACACACACACACACACACACACACACACACACACACACACACACACACACACACAAATTGATATTTTTACTTTTGATTTTAAAACACTCGATACTTCCATTTGTGAACTCTAACAATACGATGGCTGGTATCCCTCTGTTTAATGATCTTCTACTCACTTATGGATCATCCTTCATCTCCATAGCATGCGTGCTTGTATCTATAAGTATCTTAAACTACTAAAGTTTAATCACTAACCTGCTTAGTTTACAAGTGTACAACACACTTTATAAGAAATCTTTGAAAGAGGAGCAAATCTGTGATTGTCTTCATGTTCATTTCTTTGCAAACTAGCATTTGTTGGCCGTATGGCCTGGTTTGTGGCAGTGATCGCAGGAAGAAGATTGTTGATTTGAGGACTTAGTCTTCTCGAATCTTGTCTTATTTTTGTTCTTCTTCTTTCCTTTCATGAAGAGAGCCTTCTCTTGATCACTGCTTCCCTCTCCTTTGTCTCTCATCAGTCTCTCATCAGTGACAAGACTGACTGCTTTGTCGAATGTCATATCTGGTAGACTCAGTATGAGCATTCTCAACGGCTGATAGACGTCGGTAGAGATTTCATGAAGTACATCAACTGCTGTGGTGCTGGGACCTGGTGCTCTTGTCCTGATGCAGCGAGTTTCACAATCAACTGCAATCCATATGGTGGGATGGCAACCAGTTAGATCAGCACGTTGAGAAGATTATTGTTTCACACTCAATATTCTACTGCATAAGCTTGTTGATGACATTTTCTTACGATTGGTTATTGTAGTCATAATGTCTAACCTGGTATAAGTTCTTACATTCGCTTATGGCGGATTGTGATAGGACCCTATAATGTAAGGACTCATATTGTAGAACCCCCTTAACATCATTCTTTACGGATGATTAAGGAAGAACCTACAATATAGAACTTCATAGCATCATGCTTTATAGTTGGTTATAGAAGGACCCATAATGTAGAATCTCATAGCATAGTTCTTTATACATATGTTCGTTGGGTCCGAAAGAATGTGATAGCGGACCAATTTGCCAAATTTGCTCCTGGTGCATATGACAGTAGTAGAATAATAGAAGTATGTCTCATGATAGAGCTAAAGGTTTCAAAATATTCGACATTTGAAATTTGTGACAATCCTTTTGGCACAAGTCTAGCCTGCCTTCTATCTATGCTACCATTTGTCTTATACTTTATTCTAAAAACCCACTTACAATCAAAAGTGTTCTTTCTAGTAGGCAACTGCGTTCAAAGCTTGTAAAGAAGGTGAGTGACCATGGTTAAGAATATATAGATATCTTTGTCTCTTTCCAAGTGCAAGAATCTTTTTTATATCAAGAATTGTGCAACCATTCACATCAAACTCAACTCTATTTTCTAGATCTACAATTCACTAATAGACAAAAAGTTCTGTTGTAGATTTGGTACATGTAGTACATCAGAAATATATGTGACTACAATTCTAATTTTATAGTGCCTTCACCACTAATGTGATGAGTGCTTATTATCTCCTAAGTGTACAAATTCCTTCTTGCCATAGGGCTTGTACTATAGAAACCATTCTATGTGGCTTGTCATATGTTGAGTAGTGGGAGAATCAAGATACCATGAGTGGTAGTCTTGATCCTCTCCATTCTTTTTCATGAATGCAATGTGTTGCTCTTCACTGATAATTTTTAATTAGCCCCTGTTGCATAAACTTGTTGCTGCTCAAATTGCTTCTTTTCATTTTACCACTTCAAAACTCTACAATCTTTGATTTCATGGATGATCCCGTTGTAGAATCTATAGAAAAGTTTCTTCTATGAATTTGAGGAGGACGATTGACTTATGTTAGACTGTTGCTTCTGTGAATTCTTTTCCCGCTAAGGCTTTTTCTTCTTCTTGCTTTTAATTCCCTTCTTACTAAACAAAACTTGAGAGTCAGATTTGGAATAAAAAGAACTACATAATTTTCTAATTTCCTCTTGGAGTAGCAAGGCATACGCTCTCGTCAAAATTGTCTCTGCTTGACTTGAGATTATTGTCACCCAAGTTTCATAGGATGATGATAAACTAGCATGACAACAATGCCATAAACTTGTGATCCAATAGCTTCCATTTTCTCAAGCAAGCTTTTAAAATTATTCATGTGAGTAGAAATAGATTCATCTTCTTGAATATGAAAAAATTCTTTCTCAAAAATAACTTAGTAGACACATCTCTAACTTCACAGAGTATTTTTTAATTTTTTTCGAAGTTTGGTTTATCTTGCACATTTAGGATGATTAAGGCAAAAGCATTTCCATTCTTTTGTTTCCACTTAGCAACAACTTGAAAATTTATTAAGGGCTGAGTTTCAATACCCTCTACTATATCTCATAGCTTCTTAGCTAGAGAAATGACTTTCATTTTGAATTTCCACATATTTATCAATCATAAAAATTAATTTTCTAGAAGAATCCACAAGCGTACTTTTCTATAAACTAGCAACATGTTTACTAGCTCTTTACTAAGATGTTTATAAGTGAGAATACTCGCTTCGATACCAAGTGCTGGGTACTAGCTATATTACGAAGTGTTGGAATATAGGTGAAATTTTATATTTTGTTCTACTATCAAAATAAAAGATTAAATACCTTAATTTGATTGATTTTGTAAATTTCTAATGTACCCAATAACACTACAATGAATATGATACAACTAGATTAGCAACACTACAAAACAGACATCTCAGACTATCATAGTATCTATAGGTGTTGTAGACCATAGCAGAATCCCTTAGTCAGCAGATTCCATTATCCACTCAAATCGAATAATCAGAACATTAGATATGTGCAAAAATTAAGAAATAGAACAAAATCTTGAACCCTATAAATTCTTGGAATAGTAGTCACTTATTGAATTAACCAAGTCGTGTGTACATTATAAGATCATATCAGGAGGTAAGGTGTAATTTCATTCAAATCAAGCGTAGCTGCATGTAGCAAAAAATAATGTCTAATGTTTGACTATTTAATACACAATGAATTAACTATATCCTCGTACATTTGATCTTCTACTCAGAAGAAATTGTTGAGAGATGAGGGCATTTGTAACTATATGTAAGTTTCATGCTTGTTCTTAGGTTGCGTATGTTTTTTGGTTGCATTCCCTTATGGCTGGTTATGCTTCTTGGTTTCCAAGGGGAGGCTTGAACTTGAGACCAAAGAAACTTTGGATGCGAGCCAACCAACGAGCCAACCCCATTGGGTCTTATGGATGGTTATGGTAGGATTCATAACGTAAGGACTCTGTGAGGATTCGTAGCGTAAGGACCCATGTGGAACCCCCATAGAATGTTGTTATATTTCCTTACAGTTGATTATAGTAGGACCATAATGTAAGGACTAGAATCTCATAACATCAATCTTTATGGTTGATTATGGAAGGACCTCACAACATCATTCTTTACGGGTGACAAAGGATTTATAGCAAAAAAGATAAAGTCTCAACTAGTTCTATCAAGATTAAGCTTTAGGATGATTGAAAGATGATCAAATTAAAAAAACTAAGTTAATGATAAACCAAACATTGAGTATATTATCGAACAAAAATCTATCTTTAAGAAAGCCAGTTTGATTCTTGAAGAGGCGTAAAGAAAAAAGAGGAGCAAGTATTTTGGTTATGACATCAGCAACTATGTTGTAAGAAGTGTTCAACATAGTAAGAGAGTGATAGTCTGTGCATTAATTTGGAGCGTTTATCATTCAGGTCTCTCGATCCCTCTCTCTATGACTCACCTCTCACACCAACCCAATGATTTGATTGAAAGG
Source organism: Diphasiastrum complanatum (assembly GCA_029204225.1). Taxonomy (NCBI): domain Eukaryota; kingdom Viridiplantae; phylum Streptophyta; class Lycopodiopsida; order Lycopodiales; family Lycopodiaceae; genus Diphasiastrum; species Diphasiastrum complanatum. The sequence goes on along the minus strand of CM055095.1, from coordinate 73,752,647 downwards.
AACACTTGTAGGTGTGCTTTTGCTCATAGTATCTCAAAGGGAATTCTTGACTGATGGCAATCCTTTTTTCCTCAATTGATGTGACTCTTGGACCTTACTTTTGCCTCCAATGCTTATAGTTACCTTAATGATTGATAAACTCTTCATATTCTCAAGGCATACAACAAACTCATAATACGATTTCATTTTCTTTGAAATGCTAGAAGAATTTATCAATGATGCTAACAAGTGAAGCACTACCTTTGATTAAGCCTTTCAAGATGAAGAGATTGCACACCTCCATAACATGTACGTTGTATGTGGATCTTCAAAGGACAGAGAAAAGCATTTACAATTTAGAGAGTGCGGAGATTACAAATGTCTTTATAAAGCTTTACATCAATGGCTACTATGTGAGAGAGAGAGAGAGAGAGAGAGAGAGAGAGAGAGAGAGAGAGAGAGAGAGAGAGAGAGAGAGAGAGAGAGAGAGAGAGAGAGAGAGAGAGAGAGAGAGAGAGAGAGAGAGAGAGAGAGAGAGAGAGAGAGAGAGAGAGAGAGAGAGAGAGAGAGAGAGAGAGAGAGAGAGAGAGAGAGAGAGAGAGAGAGAGAGAGAGAGAGAGAGAGAGAGAGTTTTTGCAAATGTTGGCTAGCGCTATGATTGGACTAGCATCGCCTTCGCTGACTTGGCCATTTCCCTTGGGTTGCACAAAGCCCATTTCAATCCATCATATATAATGTAATAAATGTTGCACTGAAGCCCCTTGCAATCTGCTACATAACATTATCAATTAGTATTGAAGTCTTGAAATATTATGCCTGATATTTCAAGAACTTAGAGAGAGGCATAAAACATAACTTAACTCCTCTTTTTTGCAAATGTCGTGATGTATCCAAAAGGTGCCATACTAGATAATTACTTTGAATACTCTTGAAAAGTAATGTTTTGAAAATGCATCTTGACATTCAAAATCTATAGTAACACATTTTGTACTATACCGACAAAATCTCAATATTTATGAAACTCAATAATATCGATGTATGGAAATGCACTGTCTTCCTAAGAGATGAGGGCCGCTATTGGTTCACAAGTTACTACATTATGATGGTCCTTCAATATCATTTTATGGACCCAATTGATTGAATTTAGGCCTACATACATTCGATCTCCTCACATTCGAATTTGATCTGTTGGGCCTCTTCTAGAAACTTGTTGATTCTAGATAAGGATGGAAGATTTTCACACTATCCCCAAGAACCACTTCTTGGAAGGTTCTCTCTCTCTCTCTCTCTCTCTCTCTCTCTCTCTCTCTCTCTCTCTCTCTCTCTCTCTCTCTCTCTCTCTCTCTCTCTCTCTCTCTCTCTCTCTCTCTCTCTCTCTCTCTCTCTCTCTCTCTCTCTCTCTCTCTCTCTCTCATGGGCTATGTTACATACATATATCGCTTCATTCGTTTCGCAAGCCTTTGTGGAATGTAAATGTCGCGTACTAACCTTTTTTACTAGTGGGCGCAAAAAAAATGCCTTACTATGATAAAAGACCCCACATAATAGAAAAAGTTTTTTTGAAAAAAATGGTGGAAAAGTTGTGAATCTTTCAATGGCCAGGATCTGCGCACATTATGGACAGTCAATCTAAGGATGAGCAGCAATTTGCACTTAGTACACCTAAGTGTCCTCTGGTTCTATAAAGAGGGAATTCACACAACCCTATTCACTTTCCCTCATGCTTTCTTGCTCTCTCTCTCTCTCTCTCTCTCTCTCTCTCTCTCTCTCTCTCTCTCTCTCTCTCTCTCTCTCTCTCTCTCTCTCTCTCTCTCTCTCTCTCTCTCTCTCTCTCTCTCTCTCTCTCTCTCCCTCCCTCATTCTTGCTCTCCTAGTGCTCCACCGTACGGTGATTGTGATTGAAGAGAACGGTCGTGGATGCTATTGGAAGAGCAATCGTACTGCAAACAAAGGTGAGAACGTTTTGAATGGTAGCTCGCTGATAAGGAAGGATGTATGCTAAGGATGAATGCTCACAGGGTGTTGTGATTACCGTTGTGTAGTAGCAAGGTTTGACTGGCATATTGTGATTGGATACTACTACTATCAATCGTTGTCCCAACGAGCAAACATGGGCAATTTTTCCGGTATTTTTTCAACCTTTTTGGCTTATGAAAAAAACTGGACAACAAACCAACTTTTGAGTATCATTATCAAACATTCTGGAAAGAGACTAATTGCTGGCTAGCGCCCTCTTTGAGGCGGATCTGGCCGCTGGCCAGCGCTGTTTTTTAGCTTAATATGGCATGAACTTCAACAATTTACCATAAGCTCTTTGTATGAGCAAAGTTGCAAGCATTTTTCAGTACATTATGCGTTTAAAAATGCATGAACCGTTGTCCTTCCAGTTGGTTTCTGGATTTACCAGAAGCTGTAGCATGAATATGGTTGATGAGAATGATCTTACTATACTCGATTGGCTATAATCTGTACGTGATATTGCTCCATATGATTGCTCTTTTGGTTTGATAATGAGTATGATGTTATCTGTCTCTGATAAACTAGTATGTTGTGATTACGGAAAAGGAAGTAGTAAGAAGGTGGTTGGATATGCTAGTATGCTCTTGAGTAATAATGATTACCATTGCTAGTAATAAGTATACAGTGGGAAATGCTCACGAAGAATGAAAAGCTATACGATTAATCTTCGGATAAGAAAGTAGTTGGCTATTGATAATGACTCTGTCGGGCTTCAAGAATACTCTATACTTAATCCAATACTTTCGGTGTGAATGCCTTGGCGCGTGGGTGATTCGTTTAAGCAGCTGAAGATGGATAGTTCACAAGAGATGACTTTACCTCTCATTCAGGTATGATGCTTTACGGAATATCACCAATACGGTGGGTAACCTAACTCGTTACTATGATTTTACTCACGTACTTATGATGATATGCAAACCTTGCATGTAATGGTTTTTTAAGTAATAAATCCAATATAGGTTGATCTTGCATGCGCAATAGGTGACATGGGAGTGAGTTATAAAAATTTCTAATTTCTGCATCCAGTGTCCGGTTAATATAAGTAAATTCAAGTACGTATATAGGGCTCGACCATGGTACACTTAAATGGCATGGATTTGCCCATGTTGTTCGACGCTTTGACTCCCGAAAAACTGATACGGGAGACCTGTGGGGGCTAGTATAGCACGGTGGTGCTCTAGTACCTAGCGCTGTGACCATCTTACCTCGAGGTTGATAAAGATGGCATAAGAGCTTTAGGTTTCTCTTCCATAGTATTGAGATTGATTTCTACCACTCTGAGATATTTAAATATGCGATTGCATGTTGAAATCCACTTTCGCTTTGTTGAGTAAGACTTGAGTAAATTCATAGCTTTCATATTGCATCTCAAAGGTCCACGAGAGTTAAATCTTCTAATTTTGCTCTACTTTTAAGAATTAAGTGTTCAAGTTACAACAAGGCTCTTGTTGTTTGGAAAGTTGAATCAAGCTAACCTTCAAGTCCTTCAATCCTTTGGTTATCTCGAGGCTAGTAAAAATGGCATCAAAGCTTTAGAATTTGCTTCCATAGTATTGACAAAGGATTTACAAACTTGATTGTCTAATTGATTGCTAGTGCTTCGAGGTCTTTCCCCTCTATTAACCTATCTAGTGGCAATACTTGAGTAAATTTAAAGCTCTTCAATTGCATATAAAAAATTCACAAGAATTTAACCTTGAGATCTTGCAATAGAGTCTTTAAATCATAACAACACTTCTGTTGTTTGGAAGCTAGCATCAAGCTAACTCTCACAAGAGTTTAATTCTGAGATATTGCTCTATTTTGAAGAATAGAGTCTTCAGATTACAACAAGCTTATGTTGTTTGGAAGGTGGCATCGAGCTAACCCTCACACCCTTCAAAATTTTTTGTTGTCTAATGTGCCTAGAATTTGAAGACACTTGATTAGCAATCGGCTCGATTATAATTAGCAAAAAACCATCGAAGGCATCACAAGCATAACGAGCCTATTGAGAAACTCTTTTAACTCAACAACCATGGTGATCCTAAACTTGAGATGTTCATGGCTACGTGACACTTCTCTATATTCAAAATCAAGTTTCTACTCTTCATTTAAAAAGGAAAGCATGCATCATTACTATAGGTAATTATGAAGGGCAATCATTGTTGTGTCATCGATGTAGCATAGGGGTCCGTCGCTCGGAGCGACAACCTCGCTTTCACCTACATAACAAAGAGAGAGAGAGAGAGAGAGAGAGAGAGAGAGAGAGAGAGAGAGAGAGAGAGAGAGAGAGAGAGAGAGAGAGAGAGAGAGAGAGAGAGAGAGAGAGAGAGAGAGAGAGAGAGAGAGAGAGAGAGAGAGAGAGAGAGAGAGAGAGAGAGAGAGAGAGAGAGAGAGAGAGAGAGAGAGAGAGAGAGAGAGAGAGAGAGAGAGAGAGAGAGAGAGAGAGAGAGAGAGAGAGAGAGAGAGAGATGGAGAAACCAAGAGAGTTTTATTAAGAAAAGATGGAAGATGATACAATACAAAGGAAATGGCTCATTCTTATAGATTTTAGAGGTGAGTCTCCTTCACTCTCATTGGCCACTTCATTGGGACAAGGATTCTAATCCAAGCCTTTAAAATAAACACAACTTAAATCTATTGGTGCTAAGAAAGCACAAGGGCACTCACATGATTCATGTGAGTTTTAAGATGGGCCTTTTTAGCTTTTTTATTTGCAACTTGACTTAGGGCCTCTAATGTCATTTTAGAGTTTTAAGCCCCTAGTCTCTTATTCCTAGGAATAACAACTTGCTACTTGTGCTCATTGGGTTGGGCTTACACGCGTAGGATGCCAGTGCCCTTGCACTTATTACTCTACTTACAATGTACTGTGCCGGGGCCCATTAGGTAAGGCTTGGCCAACAATATTTTAAGTGGTGGGACCCACTTGTTTATTACTGTGCAGGAAGTACCTACAATAGGGTCCACGACCCAAAGTAGTGCCGGTCTTTCGGCACTAGGCTGCAACTATCGTGAAGGGACGTTGTTGTCGGTTCTTTTATTGCTGGGACATGGGTGTTTCAGAAAAAGCGTGGATAGAATTCGCTTACATAAAACTTGAGGCTTTATTAGTGGATGATCAAGAACCGGGACTTGCCAGATTTTCAATTATATCCATAAGGGTCTGGTGGCCATTCCGGATAATTTTGTTCATCAACAATTGGGTAGTTGAGACATTCCATCAGAGTATCCCAAGATAAAATTGGATCCTCATAGATTGGCACAACTGGTCCCAACGTCATAGACTCTCCCAATTCGTTATGTGGATACGACGTGCTTGTTTGACTACTTTGTCGATCTAGGTAGTGGTATGCTTGAACCTAACAACTTTCCTCCATAGTCAATCTTACAAATCGAGGACAAGGTGTTATCGTTGTATGCGCTGGTGCTTGCTGGACTGGAGGCCTAATTGGGCTTGGATTCCCTGGATTTGGCCTTTGAAGAATGGATATACCCGGATTTGGCATTGGTTTGGGCTGCTGCATTATGGAACAATGAGACTTTGGTTGAATCTTGCTCGTTGAGGGACAATCATCAACTTTAGTCTTTCCTTGGTCATCGCACTTCCCCATTGAAGGTTGCGTGATGGCACTTTTCCTTGGATCTTGTGCTGAATTGCCTTTAAGTTGCCATGTTGACGCTAGTCCCCTTTGTAATTCATCACTAAGAATTCTTTGCAGTGATTGCGCCAAGAGACTTATCCGTTGGACTTCGTCGGATGGCAATTTCTTGACTTCCTCAATTACCATTGGCATGATGGATTCTACCATCTTTGTCTTCTGTGATGGTTTTACTTGTTTGCCCAAGGGTATCTTTGCGTACTTTGGGACTTTTGCCAGATTGTCCTCTTCGTCACTCATTTCATAACCCGGTGGCACCAAGATTTCTCTTTTATAGTGCGTTCGAGGTGGAAGGGTCACCACAGGTGCATGTCGGTCTACATAGGCCAAATGCCTCCTGGCTATTTGTAAATTTCTCATCGGGCAATCTCGTCATGGATGATTAACTCCTCATTGTGATCACGAGGGATCAAATGTTGATGGATCCCCTCGATGTGGACATTCAGCACGATGGTGTTTTCCTCCGCATCTATAGCACCTCACTGAGTGCAGTATGCCATCGCTTCTAAGTTGATAGGCATACACCAGTAACATTTTCCCCTTATGATCTTCCACAAAATAGATTGGTAGGCTGTTATGGTCCTCCATTGAGTTCGGTGACATGCAAGAGGATATAACCAAAACTTCTACCTTGCCACTGTTTGTTGAAGAGACTCATGATTTAGATGGATCAATCTGACATCCATCCTTCTAGTGAGCTCCTTGTTGGCTTGATTATGCTTCTGACCATTGAACCGCTGGATCTTGCTGTTGACGAACTATATTTTGTCCTTTTGATAAGTACGGATTTTTGATTGGACACCTGGTACTTGGATGATCTCCAAAGCAGAAGGTACATTCGTCCTTTTCAAGATACTTAATAAAGCGAGCATAAGCTTGCTGACAGTTTGAAGTGCAAGGTTCTTGGTCTTCTGCTGCACTTGATCTGCTTGACCTTGCTGCACTTTGTTTCCTTGCATGGGGTCCATTCTTGTTGGATCATCGCTCGTTGTCAACCTTTGTTCCTCTGATTTTCCATCTGGATAGGGAAAATCCTTCTTCCCAAGTGAGATTTCCATCAAGGCAACATCTTTGCAAAGTTGTGCAAGCGACGCATAGGATGCTAACTCTTCCATGCCAGATCTGATCCTTTGGGGCAGTCCGACATAGTATTTTGTCATGATGATCTGTTGGGAAATGGGGGAATCACAATCCTTCACTAGATGATAGATCCGATAGGTGTAGTCTCAGATTGTTTCATCAGGGAACTCTTTTAATTTCGATAATCCTACAAGGGCGGTCTCCATAGTTCAGCACTAGAATGTCGTAAAGTAGATGGTTGGTGAATTGTTTCAAAATTTGCTCAATGACTCTGGTGTTCCAACCCCCTTTTTTTTTGTGGGAGATGGAGAAGAAGAAGAAGAGAAGAGAATCGGTAAACGGTGGATTAGTATGGATTAAAATAGAGACAGAAATGGGTTTATCTAACAGAGATGGAGATAGAAGATGGAATAGAGATGGGACAGAAGAATGATGGATGGATAATGGTTGATGTGGAGGGAACTGATCGGCTTGATCTGAGGTTCATTCACTTGATTCAGTCCAAGGATGTTGGATCTTGATGGATAATGTGACTGCAACCTAGATTTGACAAGATCTGATCAGTTTCAATTGGCTAATAGTGTGATTTTAGCCCTTTTTCTTGGTTTTTTGTGGTTTTATTTTGAGATTTCTTTAAATCTAAGTGAATCTAATCTTCAACCTTCTTACAATAGCTGTATCTAGACCATTTCTAGATAATGTGAGTTCTGCGAGAATTCTTGATGGACAGATTTGTCAGGATCTTGAAAAAACTCAGTTTTTAGGCACTTTTTCTTAGATATTTCTAAATCTAACCATTATATCTTCACAAAAATTTCACAGTAGCCAGATCAAAGTTATAGCTATCCAGAAAACTCTTTGCAAAGGTTATTGCCCAGCAGATCTCAAAAAATCATGGAAAAAGTGCATTTTGTTGGGGGTTTTTTTGCAAAATTTTAAGATTTTCCTCGTAGACTAGTATGCACTTGCATCTGAGTCAAATTCACCTGCTCACCAAGCTGCAAGAGTTACTTCCCAAGAAAACTCAAAAAAATCTTGAAAAAAATGCATTTTCTGGGGTTTTTTTTGTAAAATTTTAAGATTTTCTGGGAACAAACCCTCGCAGACTAGTATGCACTTGCATATGAGTTAGATTCACCTAATCACCAAGCTGTGAGAGTCACTTCCCAAGGAAACTCAAAAAATCTTGAAAAAAGTTCATTTTTTTGGGGTTTTTTTGCAAAATTTTAAGATTTTCTGGGAACAAACCCTCGTAGACTGGTATGCGCTTGCATCTGAGTCGGATTCCTGCTGCTCACTGAGCTGCGAGAGTTACTTTCCGAGAAAACTCAAAAAATCTTGAAAAAAGTGCATTGTTTTGGGGTTTTCTTGCAAAATTTTAAGATTTTCTAGGAACAAACCCTCATAGACTGGTATGCACTTATATGTAAGTCAAATTCACTTGCTCATTAAGCTGCGAGAAACTTAAAAAATCTTGAAAAAAGTGTATTTTTTTGTGGTTTTTTTTTGTGAAATTTTAAAATTTTCTGGGAACAAACCCTCGCAGACTCGTATGCACTTGCATTTGAGTCAGATTCAACTTCTCACCAAGCTGCGAGAGTTACTTCCCAGGGAAACTAAAAAATTTGCCGTCTGAGAAGGTTCTAGGACACTTTTTTGCTCTTAGGAACCTTTACAGACGCACTTTTTTTGGGATCTAACTCTCGCAAACTTCTCTGTGTCCTTGTCTCAGTAAGATAGAACTTTAGATAGCTCTGCGAAGGTTAGTTCTGAATTTTGAGTTTTTTTTTTTTACAAGGGATTTTTGAATTTTTATAGATTTTTCTCTGTTTTTTCAAAATCTATTGGGAAGTAACCTTCGCAGGCTTCTATGCAGGTTTGGGACAGTATCCTGGAGCTGCTGCCAGTCATGCAAAAGTTAGTTCTTGCTGGTTTTTGAGAAATCAAAATCTGATGAGATTTTGCCTCTCTTTTTCCCTCCAAAAACGGATTTTGAGTGTTTTTTTGAATTTTTATGGGGTTTTTGGATTATTGGAAGGGATGGGTGCTTGGAACTGATCCTCCCACCCCAAAATCTCTCCATACAGTGCAAAAAAACAAAAAATCACAAAAAACAGCAAAACTAACACTACTCACACTATTCTACCCCTAAAATCCGATTTTTTTGGGTGAAAATGAAAGCGTAGGGGGAGAGAGAGAGAGAGAGAGAGAGAGAGAGAGAGAGAGAGAGAGAGAGAGAGAGAGAGAGAGAGAGAGAGAGAGAGAGAGAGAGAGAGAGAGAGAGAGAGAGAGAGAGAGAGAGAGAGAGAGAGAGAGAGAGAGAGAGAGAGAGAGAGAGAGAGAGAGAGAGAGAGATGCTATGTGGTGAGACGAGAGTGTGGCGGTCCCCGACAACGGCGCCACTGTTGTGTCGTTGATGTAGCATAGGGTTCCATCGTTGGGAGCAGCAACTTCGCCTTCACCTGCATAACACGAAGAGAGAGAGAGAGAGAGAGAGAGAGAGAGAGAGAGAGACAGAGAGAGAGAGAGAGAGAGAGAGAGAGAGAGAGAGAGAGAGAGAGAGAGAGAGAGAGAGAGAGAGAGAGAGAGAGAGAGAGAGAGAGAGAGAGAGAGAGAGAGAGAGAGAGAGAGAGAGAGAGAGAGGCCTTGGGGGCTCGAGCACCTACCCAAAGCTATTCTATCCCAACGTAGGGGGAGAGAGAGAGAGAGAGAGAGAGAGAGAGAGAGAGAGAGAGAGAGAGAGAGAGAGAGAGAGAGAGAGAGAGAGAGAGAGAGAGAGAGAGAGAGAGAGAGAGAGAGAGAGAGAGAGAGAGAGAGAGAGAGAGAGAGAGAGAGAGAGAGAGAGAGAGAGAGAGAGAGAGAGAGAGAGAGAGAGAGAGAGAGAGAGAGAGAGAGAGAGAGAGAAACCAAGAGAGCTTTATATTAGAAAGATGGAAGATGATACAATAAAAAGGAAATGGCTCTCTCTTATAGGTTTTAGAGGTGAGCCTCCTTCACTCTCATTGGCCACTTCATTGGGGCAAGGATTCAAATCCAAGCCATTAAAAGAAACACAACTTAAATCTATTGGTGCTAAGAAAGCACAAGGGCACTCACATGATTCATGTGAGTTTTAAGTTGGGCCGTTTTAGCTTTTTTATTTGCAACTTGACTTAGGGCCTGTAATGTCATTTTAGACTTTTAAGCCCTTAGTCTCTTATTCCTAGGAATTACAACTTGCTACTTGTGCTCATTGGGTTGGGCTTACCGGCGCAGGATGCCAATGCCCTCGCACTTATTACCCTACTTACAATGTACTGTGGCGGGGCCCACTAGGTAAGGCTTGGCCAACAATATTTTAAGTGGTGAGACCCACTTGTTTATTATTGTGTAGGAAATACCCACAACAATCTTGAGACCACTAAGACCTGCAAGAAATTTGAAAGCAAATCCAAGCTCATTGGTTAGTGAAAGAAAGATTTGGATTGAATAGGATCTATTTTGTTAGCATAAAGATGTTTTTTTTTTAAATTATGTTCAATCTTGTAGCGAATCACAATCTGCTGCAATAGTAATTTGGATCATGCGATCTGGATCGTTAACGTTCTGGGCCACATATTGTGGGTCCATAACACAAAAAAAAACTCAATTTTTTTAATAAGGGCTGCGAGTAGGCAACTCATGGCCCACAATTTTTTTTTACATTTTGAGAGGAGAGAGAGAGAGAGAGAGAGAGAGAGAGAGAGAGAGAGAGAGAGAGAGAGAGAGAGAGAGAGAGAGAGAGAGAGAGAGAGAGAGAGAGAGAGAGAGAGAGAGAGAGAGAGAGAGAGAGAGAGAGAGAGAGAGAGAGAGAGAGAGAGAGAGAGAGAGAGAGAGAGAGAGAGAGAGAGAGAGAGATGCATGCCATCTTGAAGCACTGTTCAAGGTGTGATCATCACAATGGCAATGACAAGGTAGTAGTGTTTCTCTCCAAAACAATTTTAGGTAAGTTTTGGCTTCATATCTTATAAGCTCATGGAATGAGCTATATGCAATCTAATAAAATACGTTTTGGTTCTAAATCATACGTATTGAACCCTACAGACATGAGAGGAGTTGTAATAGATCCTAACACCATAGTAGGGCAAACACTAACTGATCCACCCAACCTTGCCTACTCCCTGATATAGAGTAAGCCCCTCCTAGCCCAGTGTGAGGACTGGTAGCATGCTACTGCCAAGTGTCGGCCATGTGGCACTGACGTGGCCGACTGCACGTCAGGACTCAACTGGGAGCCCTATCCTGCTGACAGGGTCCCTAGGCTGTGTTAGGTCCGCCATGGCTATGGACCGTGCTGGGGCACACTACTCACACTGTCTTGCCCTGTTGGTCATGTACACTAGACACGACCCTGACTGTGGTATCTGACCTATCTGTGTTCTCTAGGGTTCGACACTGGTTACGAGCTCGTAACACTCCCTCCCCCTTAAGAACCGTCTTGGTCCTCTAAGACAATGTCTGGAAAAATCTTGCGAAGGACACTGCCTCTTTCCCAAGTGGCATTCTCAACAGGCTGATCATTCCACTTAACCAGATATTCTCGGTATAGAGTATGACGAGTCTGCGTCTCTCTACTATCAAGAATCTCCTCTGGTTCATGTGGAGGTTGTTGAGGATCCAATGGGAGAACTAGAACACTGTCCCCTACCAGATTGTCTGATCTGGTTAAGGCTTTTCGTAACTGACTTACATGAAAGACTGGAAAAACCTTACTGCTGTGTGGGAGTTCTAGTTCATAGGTGACCTCGCCTAGTCTCCTATTGATGGTAAAGGGACCACAATACCTTGGAGACAACTTAGCACACACTCCTGATTTGAGGGTTTTAGAGTCAACTGGGACTCTCAAGTAGACTTTTTCACCAGTGGAGAACTGCACATCCCGTTTGTGTGGATCTGCATAATGCCTGGCTCGATCCTGGGACTGTCTAATGCTATGCTTAGCATGTTCTATCATATGGTTTAGGTCCTCTAAAAAGTTTCTGGCTACTTCAACTTTTTCTTGTTTAAACCCTACAGCTGTGGGTGAGCGTGGCTGAAAACCGTACATCAGCATAAATGGGCTGTATCCCGTAGCTGAATGTTTGGTACTGTTGTAAGCAAACTCTAGTATCGAGAGATACTCCTCCCAATTAGTCTGCTTCTTGCTGACGTATGCACGAAGCATATCCTCCAGCACTTGATTTACCCTTTCTGTTTGACCGTCCGTCTGTGGATGGTCGGTGGTACTCATATTAAGTTTAGTATGGAGATGATGGAATACTGCCCTCCAAAAATTTCCAGTAAACTTACTGTCCTGGTCGCTGACTATGTCGGAAGGTAGTCCATACAATTTAAATAGCCCGTCTACAAACAACCTCGCTAACTCTGGAGCTCTAACGGTTGTTTTGGTCGGAATAAAATGAGCCATTTTGGTCAGACGGTCAACTGTGACCCATATAGCGTCATTACCCTTTTGGATTTTAGGCGGGCCTACTATAAAATCCATGGAGATACTCTCCCATTTACCAGCTGGTATTTCTAAGGGATGCAACAACCCTCCTGCCTTTAAACGCTCTGCTTTATTTACTTGACATTTCTAGCAACTGGTTACATACTGGTGGACGTCCTTTTTCATACTGGGCTAGAAAAATTGCCTACGAAGAAGCTCATAGGTCTTCTGTATGCCTGGGTGTCCTATGCTAGGATTGTCATGACATTCATATAGGACCTGCTGCCTATAATCCTCTGAATTGGGGACACATACTCTATCTCTATAGAGCAAGTACTCATCCTGAATGGAATACTGTTTCCATTTGAATCCTTGAGTCAAGTGACCCTCAACCACTGGGGTTTGCTTGGGTAATACAGGCCCAGAATCCTCAACGTCATCTGACGACGTATACTTGGACTCATCATCATCCTCAACGGAAGCTGCCGTATTCTTGGATGAACTGGCACCAGCCCCGGAAATTGGTTCTGGAGTCTGTAACTGTCTGCTCTGGACTGAGTTCCAGATAGCAGAGAAGAATGCATCATGCTGGCATTTCTCTCTCAAGGACTCGAGTAACTCATTACGAATCTGAGTAAAACTTAGTTCGTTTATCATAGGCATTCTGCTAAGGGCATCTGCTACTGTATTGAATTTTTCACGTCTATATCTGATAGACATGTCAAACTCTTGCATCAACTCTGCCCAACGAGCTTTCCGACCTCTAAGCTCAGGTTGATTGCAAAGGTATCTGAGACTCTCATGGTCTGTCAGGACCTCAAAGTTGGCACCATACAAATAATGCCTCCAAGTCTTAAGGGCATGGACTATAGAAAAGAGTTCCTTTTCATAGACACTGTACCTAGTCTGAACTGGCTCGAGTTTTTTACTCTCAAACGCAATTGGTCGTCCACCTTGAGTTAGCACAACACCTACTGCAAAGTCGCTAGCATATGTTTCGACCACAAATGGCTGATTGGGGTCGACGACTTTTAAAACCAGTGCTGTAGCTAAGGCTGCTTTGAGAGCATCAAAGCTCTCCTGCTGTGCGGACTCCCAAATGAACTCCTTTCCCTTCCCCTTAAGGAGATTTGTCATAGGAACTGCTATATGAGCATATTCCTTGACAAATCGTCTGTAATATCCCGCCAGACCAAGAAAGATCTGAAGTTCCAAAATATTCTGAGGTCTCAGCCAACTGAGTATGGCTTTAACCTTATTTGGGTCCATCTTAATCCCATCTGAAGAGATAATGTGACCCAAATATGCTACTTCTTCAACGAAGAATTCACACTTGGATTGTTTAGCATAGAGCTTATGCTTTCTGAGCAGTCGAAACACCTTTATGAGGTGTTTTAGATGCTCCTTCCTCGTTTTGCTGTAACCGAGGATGTCATCTAAAAATACGACTACAAACTTACCCAAGTATGGTCTGAGGACACTGTTCATCAAGGTCATAAAGGTAGCTGGAGCATTTGTGAGCCCAAATGGCATCACCTTAAACTCATAATGACCGTGACGAGTCCTAAAAGCTGTTTTCGAGACATCTTCCGATTTTATACGGACTTGATGATATCCCGATCTGAGGTCCATTTTATTGAAAAACTTAGCCCCGTCGAGTTGATCAAACAACTCGTCTGCCCGAGGCATAGGGCATTTATTCTTAATTGTGACTTTATTGAGGGCTCTGTAATCTACACAAAGATGCATAGACCCCTCTTTCTTTTTCACCAATAGGACTGGTGAGGCCCATGGTGAACTACTGGTCTGAATTTGGCCTTTCCAAGATAGTCTATTAACTGCCTAGTTATTTCTTCATCCTCTGTTCGGCTGACCCGATACGGAGGTTTAGAAACAGGTGCTGTACCTGGTACTAGGTTTATTACATGATCTACCTCTTTGCTAGGTGGTAAACCATGTGGCAAATCTTCAGGAAAAACATCTTTAAATTTAGACAATAAAGTTTCTAATTTACTGATTTTCTGCTGAATAGAACTGGAAATAGAAACTTCAGGAATAAACTGAAAGTCACATAAGAATACTTGATGGTCTTCGTCTCCGATTAGCTGTCAAAGCTCTGAACTGCAGACCATAGGGCTGTTGGGAACATCATGATCCCCATGCAACTGGATCTCTCGGCCTTTTTGCTGAAAGCTGAGGGTGTTCTCCTGATAGTTTCTGTGGAGGGAAGGTCCTAAATTGTAGAGCCAATCTCTCCCGAGAACAATGTCTGTTCGATCCAGGTGCATTATCTGAAAGTTTATTTCATCTTGGTACCCCTGAATACCAAGATTTAACTTACTTACCATAGTTTCCCATATTTTTTTATCTTCACCCTTAGCTAATGAAACTATGTACCTATGCTGACTAGGTACTTCTGGTAGTTTAAGCTTTCTGAAATTATGGGTTGCCCCATCATCAACCATGACTCTTACTGACTGGTTACCAACTTTTCCATGCATACATACTAGGTCATGCGGCCCAAAGCTGAAGGGTCTCGCTAGCATTGCAGAGGTCAGCTGACAATAGTGTTCATGATCTTCATGATACACTTTGATCTCGGAAGCTGCCGAGTCACTAGGGAAACATACAGTCTGAACAAGATGAACTTGTTTTTTATCTTTTTTATCTTTTTTAGTGAAAGGCCCCTTGGGACATTGTCTGACTGTGTGTCCATAGCCCATACACACAAAGCACAAACGTTCTTGTTTGGCTTTCTCAAAATCATCTGGTTTTAAGGGCTGTATGAGTGAAGGGCGTTTCTGAGGAGCTTCACCTTTAAATTTATCTTCTTTCTTTCTTTTTAAAAATTTCTTTTTAAATTGAAAGTCTTTCTGAGAAGGCTGCTCAGAAAGTGGCTGTTGTCTCGCCCTCTTCCTACCCACTGAATCATCATAGATTTGAGCATATCTGAGAGCTTGCTCAAGGGTAGTAGGCGAGTTTCTATGGACCTCTACTTTATATTCATCTTTGAGGCCACGGACAAATCCCCTGATTTTCTGATAGTCATCCATATTTTTAATCTTTAAAATTGCTTCTCGATATTGCGAGATATATTGGATGAGGGACTTGTCCATTACTGTTCTTTCCCAGGCTTCCCAGGCTCTATCAAGTTCATTCTTTGGTAGAAATTCTCTTAGGAAAGCTTCTTCAAAAGCTTTCCATGACCGGGGAGTCTGCCCAGTCTCCTGGAGATTTAACAACCACTTATAGGCCATAGGCCCTAAGGAAAGACTGGCCTCAATAGCTTGCAAATGGTCAGGGGTTTGTTTAAGAGCATGAACGTTCTTCCATTTGCTGAGGAAGGTTTGTAGAATATCTGCATTTCTATCCTTCTCTTCCCCATTAAAAGTAGGAGGTTTTAAGTCTTTAAAAACACTAGGGTGAGACCGTAAAGTCTCACCTGAAACTGATGGAAGTGGAGAAGGGGATAACTGGAAAGTGGAGAGAAGGCTTCCTTTTGCGGAACTCAAAATCAAGTTTTTGAGTTCAGCGAACGAGTCGTCCACACTAGACTTGAAATTGGCTAATGCCAACTTCAATTCATCCACTTCTGTTACCAATTGGAGGAACTGCTCCTTGGTAACCAGTTCGTCAAGTTCTTCGGCGAACTGTTCATGTTCTTCCACTTCCATGGGTTCCTTACCTTTTCTGTAAGCCAAGGCTTCTATTTCAAGTTCGTCGAAGCCTCTCTCCGGGGGTTGATCAGGTCCCTGAGGAGTGGTCATCTTCGGAACTGAAAGAGAGCTACCTTAACTTCTGAAGGAAAAAAAAGTCTAAAAGACTAATTTACAACTTCTACAAGGGAAAGGAAAGATGACTTCTGTTTCTGAGGACTGTACTTCCAAAGAAAGAATGAAGAGGAACTCTCTCAGTTCTTTTACCCAAGATTTCAGACCTGCTGTCCCGGAAAATGCCAGTTTGAAGCTTCAAAACAGTGCCAAATTTTTCGGTTCTTGAGTTGAGTAGCTAACTGATCTGATTTCAGGTGTGGGGCTCCATCAAACCGAGTAAAAACCGGAAATTTACAAAAGGAAATCCGGAATTTTTGAAGTCCCTTCCCTCGCTGGTTGGACAACAACCTATCCGGCCCGATTTGTCCAATTTACAACTCTAAATCACTTCAAATCTCCGATTTGACCCAAGCCTGTAGGTCGATGGTCTGAAGCAAGTAAGTTTGAAGCTCAAACTCCTGAGAATTCTGAACAAACAGGGATAAATTTTCACCTTTTCTCCTCCATGTCCAGCGTTGACCCTGCTAAGAAAATTTGTTTGGAAACCCT
Organism: Diphasiastrum complanatum; assembly: GCA_029204225.1. Taxonomy (NCBI): domain Eukaryota; kingdom Viridiplantae; phylum Streptophyta; class Lycopodiopsida; order Lycopodiales; family Lycopodiaceae; genus Diphasiastrum; species Diphasiastrum complanatum. The sequence continues at coordinate 73,736,157 of CM055095.1, read as the reverse complement.
TCAAATTTCCTTGGATTTCTCTGAAATTTCAGAGGTAGATTTCTGATCCCACAGCGATGGACCTGCTCGCTGGTTTATACACTAATTCCTTTCTAAAATCTCCTATCAGATATTTGAAATCTGATATAGATTGCTGTCTTTCCAGCGATTTACCTACAGAAGGAATTCTACTTCCTAAAACTGTAAATTCTCAGTGAATTTCAAGGGTTTGAAGGCTTTTCCTACAACGATTCTCCTCCTCTAATCTTTTCTGAGAAACTGAAAAATCTTTCCTATCTTCTGATAGCTTTCTCTACTGTTGTCCTGAACTCCCTAGGATGGAGATGGCTCTGATACCAGTGTAATAGATCCTAACACCACAATAGGGTAAACACTAACAGATCCACCCAACCTTGCCTACTCCCTGATATAGAGTAAGCCCCTCCTAGTCCAGTGTGAGGACTGGTACCATGCTACTGCCAAGTGTTGGCCACGTGGCACTGACGTGGCCGACTGCACGTCGGGACCCAACTGGGAGCCCTATCCTGCTGACAGGGTTCCTAGGCTGTGTTAGGCCCGCCATGGCTATGGACCGTGCTGGGGCACACTACTCACACTGTCTTGCCCTGTTGGTCATGTACACTGGACACGACCCTGACTGTGGTATCTGACCTATCTGTGTTCTCTAGGGTTTGGCACTGGTTACGAGCTCGTAACAGGAGTGCACTCTTGATCTCATATACGAGTTCATGGACTGCATCGACGAGGTGCTTCACATATCAGACTTGGACGAGGACATACATTACTCCTCTTCTTTGCAATGTGACTTGCATAGGAAGGAAGAGATCCTCAATATTTAAAAGACAAGGTGAGACTACTTCCACAAACCCATCCATGTGGTAGCCCACATGCTATACCCCTCGTGGTGCTCTACCAGACGTCGAGGCGACACATAGCTACACCGAGGATGGGTGGAGCACATCGAGCGTGTATGGCCTGGCGCGTATATTGCAAATATTTTGAGTAGTCTACATATTTACATTCTTTCGCGTATGCATTTTAGGGCCTGACACATGTTCTTTTTTTTTGCGAACAAGCACGACTCTGAAGAGCATAAAGCAAGATATGGTGAAGCTTGAGGAGGGTCTATGGCCTTTTTATCGAGAGCAGTGTCAATTGAGGAAGGATCAATTAGAGCCTACGACATGGAGGAGCTTTCATGTTTGCATTACTCTTGACTTTCAGGGTTTGGCAGAGAGAGTCAAGATTGTTCTGTGAGTGGATTTGAAGCGTATGGGCAAGCCATGAGATGAAGAAGAAAAACATATTCTCCATTGAGTAGTGCAGGCGGTTGGTATTCATGAACACCAGCGGACGCATGCTGAGATGCACATGTACAAAGGGTGACTGCTTGGATCAAGGTGAGTTAGTTAGTGACTTGCTATTGCTTGATGTACTTGCATTTCAAGACAATTATCTAACAAATGGAACCATGCTTGTTTGTTTCTCAAGTGAACCTTGACTCATGCATGATACAGACGACAACTACTGCTCCTCGAGTACCACTTACGAAAGAAGAGCTCGATGATGAGATCTATCATGACCTGCACAAGCAGATAGATGTAGAGGCATGATTTGCGTGACGCAACAGGAGAGAAGTTGAACACTAAAATAGATGGGAGGAGGGAGATGATGAGCGGAGTTTGGGCCTAGTTACAAGGAGGAGGAGTGGATGGAGGAGGGGGGTACAAGGTAGAGGATGAGGGTGAGTGTGAGGGGGGGGGGGGGGACATATATCATTTATTTGTGGACCTCGACGTTGAGACACAAGAGGAGCCAACCATTCTTGCACCTATGCTTAGAGGGTGAACTAGACGTTCTGCGGGGGGGTGGGGGGCCATTGTTTGTAGAAAGGACTAGAGCATCACAAGCAATTGAGGACCAAGTCGACCCTAAGTTTATAGGGCCTTCCTAAACTACGAGATCATAGGTGAGAGGGCGATCTGGAGGGAGCAACAGAGGAGGAGTAGTTGGAGCCAACCGGGGGGAGGGAGAGGCGTAGGAAGAGGTAGGGGACATGGTGGAGGCAAAGGCTCACCATGATGCATGACACCCTCATTGTCATCTGCAGACTCCCTATTTGGTAGTTTCACATACTCCGATGATTTGGACTATGATTTAGAGGATGAGTGTTAGCTATACAAAGTTTATGAGACATTTACATATTGTTTATCAGACATTAATGTACTTCATTGTGGTGCCTTGAGCTCGACATCATATATTGTCATGGAGAGAGAGAGAGAGAGAGAGAGAGAGAGAGAGAGAGAGAGAGAGAGAGAGAGAGAGAGAGAGAGAGAGAGAGAGAGAGAGAGAGAGAGAGAGAGAGAGAGAGAGAGAGAGAGAGAGAGAGAGAGAGAGAGAGAGAGAGAGAGAGAGAGAGAGAGAGAGAGAGAGAGAGAGAGAGAGAGAGAGAGAGAGAGAGAGAGAGAGAGAGAGAGAGAGCATGTGTGTGTGTGTGTATTATGCTTTCACGTTGGCACTCTATAATGTACTCATTTTTGTTGAGCACGTTGAGCTGATTCACATTTTTTAGCAAGGTATGAGATGGGTGCTTATGTGGATTATTCTATTATCAGAGTGATCCATCCGAATAAAATCGATCTTTAATCTTCATCCATTTTATTATCAAGTTCTACAGTTTTTATTCGTGTTTCTACATAGTCTGCAGAAATACTCGAGAATCGGTGGCTCTCACATATCAACGACGTCGACGAAACTCGAAGGAGTCAACCATGTTGAAGAACGACAGTTACTATTCCGCTTGATATGAAGCTAAAGACTTGCCCTAACTGCTTTGCAATTTAATTTCCGGGAAGTTCTAATTGGATGGTTGACAGCACATTATAGCTAACTACCAATTGTAATCTATGACCTAATTATCTGTCCTACTGGATGAGCTTAACTCGCTTTAGTATAAATAGCTGATCATCAAAGTTATATAGCTCAGTTCATTTTTTATTTCAGGGCTCAATTAGAGTATTACCATTAGCGCTTACTGCTTATCAGCGGAAGTGCACCAGACAGAGTTTTCAGTTACTCAAAGATAGCTTAACGTATGTAGTTTTCATCCTCTATTGTTTTGTGCTCTCACCTGATTTGTAGATGCTACTCTAAATCGATCTATTTTTATTGCGTTCAATATCATGTCTTCGTAGTTATTTGTAACTAATAAATCTCTCATTATTTCGTCTGTTATGTTGAATATTTCAATGCTGCAATATTCTATACATCACTTTGCACTCTAAATTGTTTGGCTACAAAATCACTTTAGTAGTAATGATTTCAAAGCTAGTTGTCACACTAGGCATACCTCGTCAGCTGAGCTTCCACCCCCTACTGCTGTTCGCACTGAACTTCACATTCCCCTAGCCTCTGATGCTTCCCTCGCCTCTGCTTCCATTCAAGGACAGTCTATGACCATTGGGCCTACCATTCCCATCACAGCTGCCCAGGCTGCCTCACCCCGACACACTGAACCCACCTCACCAAACACACAGTTCTTTATGGATATGTTCGATGATTCCGACCCCCTTGGGGCCACCAAATTTTTTGAAATGCCCTAGAGCCCTGCGCCCTTTGAACTCCAATCCCCTAGAAGAGGATTCGGACATATCCATGAATCTACTGTTGGTGTTGAAGATGTCAGCCAGCAACCTCACACGGATGATAGCCCAGCCGCACTTCGGGTCGACAAAGCTGTGAAATCACCGAAACAGTTCGACGCCACAGTGCCTGAGGGATTTGAAGAGGAGGAAATTTTTGAAGAAGAAGAACTTGTGGCACCTATTCCACAGCTACCAAGGACAGTACCATCAGGTCCTCCTGCTTGCTGCCGCCTCCACGACCGCGATTTTGGTGATGCTCTAGGTTTGGTTTCAAGCCTTGCACAAGTCATCCAATCTATGTTGGATAAGAAGAAGGAAATGGAGCAGAGAATCTCCGAGATGGGGTCTGAAAACACTCTGATCAGCCAGAAAATTGTCCAGTTGGATCGAGAGTTAAAGATTGCCAAACAACATGAAGACTCAGGCTGAAGCCGAAAAGAAGTTGGCCCAGCAACAAGCTGATCGCTTGGAAGACTACATCGGCTCCCTACAAAATGCCTTGACAACCGCACAAAATCAGGTGGATAAGGTCGTGCAGAATGCAAAGTAACAGGTGCAGCTGCTGAAGGGTCAATTACAGATGGTTGAACAAGATCGCACGCGAATTCAAGGTGAATTGGATGTGACCACCCTTAAATGTGATGCGTATCTTCAAACACAAATACCAGACCATCCGGTCACACCGACGGAGATTGAGTATTTGTTCAAGAAAGTGGAGACATACAAAGTGGCCCTTCGGGGATTTCAAAGCCGTTTTGACATGTTCAAAGGAGCAGCTTCAATCGAGTTGGCAAAGGCTAAGGAGACCATCACCGCCTATGAAAAAGCAGCCGCTCAAGTGTTGGAAGCCGAACCACAAATCCCCGTACCGGTCATGTCGCAATTCTCCCCTCCGTGCCAAGAAGCTGTACCAAGGGATACATGGGTAGATTCGAGCATGGACCAAGGGGAGCTCCAGATATAGCCTAACAACCACCAATCTTACCGGCAGTACAAGCAGGTCCATCCTCATCAAGAACCACACCTCTATTCAGAAGGCCCATCAGCATCGAGGACCAGATCCAGACCTTCTTAAAGCAAGATTCACATGAGTCCTCGCGTGGTGGATGGGTTCTGAAGTTTAAGACCTCTGAGATAGAGGCCAACAAAGAGTTGGATAACATACCTGCATTGGGAGAGCAGCCGGCATGGAGAATCACTGTTTTTAAAAAAACTCTAGAATCAATTAGGAGTTACGTCGCCAACCCTCGCCAATTGCGGGTAGATCCCTATTACGTGCCAATGCTGCGAAGAAATAAATAGAAAGATTTGGGGTTGGCTATGGACAAGATCACCATCCATATGCCCAATTGGCCAATCATCCATCAGCCCTACAGTTGGACAATCTCAGTGGATTTCCACCGTGCCTTACAAGCCTATTAGAGAGAATATGTCCACTCTCGTGATCCAACGGTGTGACAATCGACAATGTTTGCTAAAGATCTAACTCTGTTGGCATCAGTGGCAACCAGATGGGACGATTGTCCCCCTCCTCTGGCATTCGATCCAAATAAGCCGATGGCCTCAGAGCAAATCAAAGATCAGCTGCCGGTTGCTCGTTTATATTTTCGTGCGACAATGATGGGAGGCTCTTGGGAATCACACTTCACATCATGGACAACCTCCAAGTGGATTTCCGGAGCCCACCGTTGTTTTTTGCCACACAATTTGGATTTTAATACTGCATGTCTCGACTTTATGGAGAAGGTACAGTACCATTTAATCAAGATTCGGCTCGAAGCCAATAAAAGTCCCCAATAACTGCATATTGCAGGTGTCGTGGGACCGCCACCAATTTTGGTGGAGGATAATATTGGAGGGTTTGCGGATCCCAAGGGAACCCTAACCCTAGTTAATAAGTGAGAGGGATTTGGCACCCTGCGTGTGTAAGTCCAACCCGATGATCACATAGTTATTTGATTGATTAGTTAAAAGTCAATAAAAGGACTTTAGGCCTTCAACTTTCAATTTACCTACGGGTAAATCCATCGTCATGCCTTGCCTTTCACCACTGGCTTCTTCTCTTCTTCTTCTTCTTCTTCTTCTTCTTATCGTGTTGGAACGGGCCTAAATGTCAAGTTAGTGAATAAAGTTGGATTTTCCTCCAATTTTGATGGTTCCCACACTTTTTTAAATGTGAATAAAAAGAGAGGCAAGACTGGACCAATAAGATTCAGAGGCCATGGTCCCCCTCTCTACTATAAGAAGGGACCAACTCAAGTTGCTCCTCATGTTCATTTCCTCATTTCAATAAAGCAGATTGGTTCTCTTCAGAATTGGATTGATGAATGTCCTTGCTCTTCTTCTTCCTTCTCCATCTCTCATGCTTTCTTTGGATTTTGCTAATTATTGGATCTGAATGTTATTGGGATTGAGTGTTATTATATTTTTTATGAGAGAGAGAGAGAGAGTAAGCTATCTTTGTTGTGGATCGTAGTGTTAATGGATCTTAGTGTTAATGAGTAGGGTTAATGGATGTAGAGTTAGATTTAGATCTTCCATTCATGCTGAAATTTGAACTAAACTATCGCTCTCATGGGAACGAACCTACCTGTGACAACTAACTCCGTCTCTATGATGCTAGATTGACTAGATCTTGGATTCAGGTTAGGCAAGGAAAGAAAACCACTACATACTCATTTTGTTGCCAAAAATTTTTAATTTTTTTTTTGCAACCCTAATGAAAAATTCTGGATCACGTTTCGGAACATGGCCTACATCTTTGATTATGTTATACATTTTTGAAAACTAATATTGAAAGCTCACATGTTCGAAATTAGAGCTACAAAGAAAGTTGTTCTTCTTTGACTTATATCGTGTCATTTAATGTGGTGCTGGAATTGAGAGTACAATACTTTTGCTTTGAAGGTTTAATATTAGAAAACTCCACGAGTGAGAGTTAAAAAGTAAATTCAAGTGGAACTACGACAAAAAAGATGAGATACCAAAATAAATAATGGCAATGGCAATCACATGTATTGTCTTGTACATATCTTATCACATAGTTCTATTTAGCATGATTGAGCATATTGCTCTCAAGACAAACTAGACTATCGTTCTAGCTATGACGAAAACCTATGGCAATTTCACTTTCATTTATGTAAACTCTCTTCTTCAAGGCCTCTTAATTGTTCAAAGCTTTGAAACATGTTGGACAACGAAAGGGCCTCTTTTCTTGGAAATCATGACTAATGCTAAGCACTCTTCACATCCAATTGAAAGTCAACACATAAGACTCAATGGTCATATGACATGACACACTTGAAAGTCCATATTAAATCTGGACCCATATTGCACCGTACCCACTAACCTCAGTTTTACCCTACATCTATATTAAATGAAAGTACTACCATTTTAAAATCTTTACAAGTATCAGATAAAAATGTGTTATGTTTGAATAGTTATAATGTCATGTCATTCCAATTGCCCTTCAAATAATTGATTAACAAAATAATATAAAATCTAAAGCCACTCCCCAATTGCCATATGAGGTTTTCATTGAAAAAGTAGTTTCTCCAAGTGGAGGGTAATCTCAAAAATGGATCCAAAGAGGGTTTTATTGAAAATATCAAATTATTGCATTGACAAATAGGTTTTGCAAAAGATAAAATCAAGGACACCAAAGATGCTAGTCTCACGATTATGAGAAGGGAAGTATTTGTTGACTTAAGAATACAAAACTTTTTAGTTGATCAATGGAAGGTCATAAACTTGCAAACAAAATGTAAAAACATTTTCAACCATGCGTATGAGAAGTATTGTAATTGAGATTTCAACAAGTTTAGTCATATTTTGGTAAATTGTCAATATGAGGCCAAAACTCATTTTAGACATAGAGATAAACTTTTTGAAGTTATATTAGTTTAAAATACATTCAATAAACACTTTTTGAAAGTGTGGGAAAGTTGGTAGTTGAGTTTGAGAGAGATTCAAATTTGAACTTTGGGTACATTGAATCTAGACCCAAAAGTAGTAGGGTTTACATTTTGGAGGGAAAGCCAAGTGGCCAAAGAGGGTTTGGACTTGTTATAAAAGGATGTAACTCATGGAGAGACACATCTTTTCTCTTCTCTCTCTGATTTCATCATTATACATGGTTCTCTTTGGGTTCTACTATCCATTGGTGCACTATCTTGATGATATCTTGCAATCTTGTGTGTAGAATGCTCATATTTTGCTATTTTTGGTTCCACATGTGTGAAATACAGTAGGGTACTGTAATTGTACGAACATCAATCATATTTTATATTTTCATGTTTGATCAATATCTCTTAGAGTTTGCATCTCATTTTGTATGTAGATGCTGATTTTTCTACATTTGCAGATTGTTGGTTTGCTCCTTTTTGTAACCAAAGATCAGGGATATGGATTCGATCTTGAATGATCTGAAATCCTTCACATGGTATCAAAGATATTGTGTTTCAGGTTATGAAAGGATCAACCACATTTAGCAAGGATTTGGAGGAGTTACCAATGCTAGAGCATGCTAGATTGATTTCTACTAAAAAATCAGCATTTTTGCATGTGTAAAATTCATCTTTTGTAGGTCAAAACTCAATATAGGTTTATATACTTGATCAATTCTGATTTCACACTTGGTACACTGTAATTAGCCAATTTTTGGTGCATTAGAAAGGTCTCATTGGAGGCTACAAGATGATATATCAAGTTTTTAGAAATTGCATGTAGAATTTGAGATATTCAATTTTTTGTGATTTTGTCAAAACCCTAATTTTGATTGGATCTCTAGTTTGTGAGGTTACTGAACTTCATTTGAGTGTCTTTCAAGAATCATTAGATTGAGGATAGATCATAGGTTGATCAAGATTTCACTATTCTATGTGTTGATTTTCTAGTTAGAAGTGCTAGAAGAGATTTGAGAGGTTCCATATCTTTGTGATTTCTTCTTGAGTTTATTTGTTGACATTCAAGAGAGTGCTTTGTGCATTGGAACAGGTCGAAAGAAGAAGATCAGGTCATTGCAACATGGCTACAAGTGGTGGATTCATGTTGGAAGGCAATGATAGGCTTGCCTCAATCAACTATTCTACTTGGATGGTGAGGATGGAGTCCTTATTGGAGATGAATGAGTTGATGGAGATTGTTGCAGGTATGGAGGAGAGGCCTCAAGCACCTCAAGATCAAGTGAGGTATGACAAGAGAGAAAATAAAGATCTACACATGATTAAGATGAATGTTACCAATGAACTTCTCAAGGAAGTTGGTAAGTGCACGTCATCTTAATTTGGAGCTAGTCAAGAGCATCAAAGGAGAGATAATTGTCAAAGATGTTATGAATTTGTTTTTGCAGCTTATTGAAGACTCAAGTAAGGTCAAAGGAGCATCAAGGAAATGTTTTTCAAGTTTACTTTACTTGTTCTATCTCATGTTTAAGCAATTTCATGTGGATGTGTGCAAATTGTCAAGATATGGACAAACTAGCTACATTGTCTTGCAATATCTTATTGTTAGAGTTGTACTACCATTCTTGGCTGGTTTTGCTGATGGAAATGAACCTATTGGATGTTCATTATGTCACTCATTCATGGCCAAGTCATCAAGTGTTGATGATATCTTGTGACAAGATGGAGATGGAGGCTCATTCATGGAGTTTTATGGTGGAGAAATTTTCTTGTCAATAAATGGTAGAGCAGATTTTTTAAGGCACATAGAAATCTAACATAAACGTGAAGTCATGATCTATGTTACAAAGGAGGCCATTGATGAGAGAGAGAGAGAGAGAGAGAGAGAGAGAGAGAGAGAGAGAGAGAGAGAGAGAGAGAGAGAGAGAGAGAGAGAGAGAGAGAGAGAGAGAGAGAGAGAGAGAGAGAGAGAGAGAGAGAGAGAGAGAGAGAGAGAGAGAGAGAGAGAGAGAGAGAGAGAGAGAGAGAGAGAGAGAGAGAGAGAGGGTTTCTCATAAAAGAATATTTCAAACTAAGAACGATCTGAATGGTTAATAGATAGGAGAAAAAGGAGAACACCACTCCACTCCACTTATGAAAAAATAATCACTCCAGAATATATGTGCATGCGTATATCTATATATACATACATAACTAGTAGGAGATAAAAGAATATTTCAAACTAAGAACGATCCGAATGGTTAATAGATAGGAGAAAAAGGAGAATACCACTCCACTCCCACTTATGAAAAAATAATCACTCAAGAATATATGTGCATGTGTATATCTATATATACATACATAACTAATAGGAGATAAAAGTATTTGTCAAATGTAGCAAACATACATTTGAGAAAGAAAAAACCACAATTCCTCCTATATTGACAAAGGTGATTAAAGCCAATAAAAGACAAGTTCATTTTGAATGTAAACCCACAAAAGCTTCAATCCTGCAATTTACCCATGCATAGTGACAGACCAAAAAATGACTTGTGCAAGCTTTTAAAACAAGTTCTTTGACAATGTTTTGTTTTCTTTGATTGTTGTTATTTCAAAGTTTTCTTGTCAATATATGCTAGACAAAAGATTTTGTGAGGCGAATAGAAATATTTTACATAATAAAGGTTTTGTCTAATCAATTGTGAGGCCCATTCCATATTTACCACTAGGTGTTGCTAAAGCCAAATTCACCAAACTATCAATGATACTTTTTCTTTAAGAGTTTTAAGTAGGTTTGACTTAAAAGAACAAATGCTTAGGGTGGTGGATCACCAAACCATGAAGGGCGCTCTTAGTATAGATACTAGCAAGAAGGGTCTTAAGAGACATAGATCTAATAGGAATTTGGTCAACAACCTATGAGCACAAGGCGATGATACAAAGGAGGTCATTTGGTGTTGGAGGAGGGGGGGGGGGGGGATTTAGTCAACCTATTGTGTGGATGAACAACTGAATGAAAGTTTTCAACAAATTAGGTGAAGTGCAAGGGATTAATCAACAAATGATGAATTGATGGTTAACTAGGATAGGGACAAGTGAATGGAAGAGTGAGTTGGCCTTGTAAAGCATATTGCCAAATCTTTATCCATTTTGAGTTAAGATGACATGTTCAAGAGGTTATTGTAGCAAGACACTTAAAGTAGAACTATTTAGTGAGGCTCTACTTCTAGAAATATCAAGGTAGAACTAAGTCTAATAAAAGCATTACCTTACAAGGTCAAAGGAATGTTGGAAAAGTAAAAACACCTCATGATTCTAGAAAGTTGCTTGACACGCACCTTGGTGGTTGTGAGCGTATCACGTAGACTCTTCCAATGATTCTTTGTCACTTGTATCTATGGTTTCCTTGTCCTTGGATGCTTTCCTCACATCTTTTTTAACCGCCTTTCTTGTAATTCTCTCACCCTAGTTTCCAACTATCATGGAAATGAATCAGTACTACTGCGAGATAAGTCACATACATCCTAGTTTATAATGAGAAATTGAATCAACTGTATCAACATGTCAACATGGTAAATATAAGTTTTTGGTATGAATTCCGTCAACCTACTACATGATTATTGATAAACAAAGTTGTTTCAAAAAACGCTCCATCAAGTGGACACGAGACTACATAGAAAGGACATGTAATTGCATAAAAGCGTCCGAGCCAGTCCCAAAAGCATCACAACAGATACACAAAGCTATTTTTGATGCAAGCACACGAGAAATTTTCCCCTTAAACTTTGATGGTGCCTGAGCAATTGGAGGTGCATGGAATATATGCCCGTGCTTTGGGGTTCGACTAGTTGTCTTCAACGCCCTAGATAACGCCTGCAAATATTCCCCATCAGATCTGACCAATTGACATAGAACTAGTACTTAACCAGGGAATTTCACTGTATAGTGAATGCACCCACCTTCTCAGCTCCCATAATTTGGAGTGTGCTTGAAGGATACTTGGCTAGCTCTAGAAGACTTCCTGCATGAGCTATAAGTTTGGCAGCAACCACCTCACCAACTAGTGCTGTCAAATTTGTATGCTATATCCAAAAAAAGTTAAAATACTTTAACACTTGTACATTGAAAGGTATTGTTGAAACATACATGTCATTTGAACGTTAAAATAAAGTAAAGCCCTTCCATTTGAAGGTGGTTGTGGAGGTTAGATGGTCAAGTTAGAAACATCTAAGTTATACTCTATGTGCATTTACTGCCTCAAGGTCGCAGACTGTATTGTCAATGTAATATGGTGGTGTTAGCATAGAAGGCTTAGAAAACTAGGAACTAAATTACAATAAGTGGTCATCAATTCATTGACAATGTTGTAACGGATAACGGAGGCACAAAAACTTGATTGTAATTATATCAATGTTCCACCAGCATGACACACAAAACGAATAGGTTTCAACAAACCACAAGGTTCTTTCATCAAGGCCCTTATGTCATGAATTCCTCTCCTCTTGCTTAGGCTTCTGTCCTCTCCTCCCTTGCCCGTCTTGTTGACTCATCTCGTCTTCAGACCAAACTTCAAGATAGTGTGGCTCTTTTTCGCAAGGTCAAAGCGTTGCTCTTTGGTTATAACCAAGCTCTTAGCCGCCACTCTTCTTGTGCACATCGTTGAGACCCGTCGTCTACCTTCTGATGCTAATGTATTAGTCGATCTCAAACTTCATTGCCAAGTTATCCTTCGTCGTTTGAACTCTCATGTTGTTGTCGGCCTCATGCTCCGCTCTAAGTTCCTTTGGCTTAAACAGGGAGCACTCCCTACCTCCTCATTTCACACTCTTCGTTCTCGGCGTTCTGCCTCATTTGTCCATTTCATGTTTGATGGTAACTGCACGCATTCTAATTTCCCTTGTATGATTCAGGCCTTCGTCTCCTTGATTCAAGGTTTTTTTTCCTTTGCTTAGCCTGAGCCTGATAGGTTGTTTCCTTCAGTGCCTCAGGTCGTCCACTTGTTGTTGAAGCTGCTGCCTTGCTGGCTGCTCCCTTTACCCTGGAAGAGTTGCACGGTGCCCTTTTTTATCTCCCTCTTGGGAAAACCTCTAGCCTTGATAGTGTAATTTCTGAGTTTTACTTTAAATTTGGCCGCATTTGGGACCTAGTCTTTTTCAGGTATTCCTTATGTGCTAACTCTTTTGGTTCCCTCCCACTCTATGTCTTTGAGAGATTGATTAAACTTATTTCCAAAAAGCCCCTTTCCGCTAGAATTGGTTGATTTTCGTCTTCTTACTATGCTCAACACCTCCTATAAAATTCTGGCCAAAGCCATGGCCTTGCATCTCTCTCTCCTCTTGGGCTGTGTTGTCCATGAAGCAATTTGACTTCGTAAAAGGATGTTACATTATGGATTCTTGGCTGTTCGAGACCCCTTTTGGCTTGCACCTTTTTACTAAAAAATGCACAAACTGGTTTCTTTAGTCTATTGCTCGCAAGCTAGACCCTTGGAACTTCCAAGTCATGTCCTTTGCATCTAGGGTTTTGGTAGTCCACCACATTTTGGCACTTCCTTCTCTTGGCCTATATTGCTTTCGCTGTGGTCATTCCTCCATTGCTTAAGCCCTTCCCTTCCTTTTCTAAGCTGATTACCTTTGGCTACTCCTTCCACTTTAAGGGTTCCTTTGTTCTCTAGAACCTTGCTTCTGCCTTCTTGGATTTTCAGCACCTCCTTTCTTGGTCTGACCACCGAGTTCTCCCTACCGACGAGCCGATATGGACCTCCTCTCTTTCCTCCCAGCTCTCCTCCGGTCTTCACCTCTCACCCTTGTCTCTTTCTTGCCCTAGCTTGCAAGGGCTCACCATGTTTTCTCAAGTTGCATCTTTGTGTTACGTACCCGTAAGGGCACGGAACAAGTTACATGAAGTGACAGTGTCTTTCATGGGACAAAACGTTGGTTTGGAGCTATAGGTCTTTTGGGTGCCATGTGTCAATGTCCTATTCGCGAGAGGCGACCCTTTGTTATGGACCCACGTCAATGTGCACAACTTACACATGTCGTTGGTCATGCATGACTCCTATGGTCAGAGATGCCTCAAGATGTAGGTAGGCAAGGGTAAGGTATGGTGGTATGGGACACCATGGCTTATCGGAGATCCGAGCTTGCTTGATGGTGGTCTGTCCAGGTGGGATCATCTCCGACCATAGGACTCACGCATGACCAATGACACTCGTTAGTTGTGCACATTGACGCGGGTCCATAACAAAGGGTCACCTCACGCGAATAGGACATTGACATGTTGCACCCAAAAGACCTATAGCTCCACACCAACGTTCTGTCCCATGAAAGAGATCATCACCTCAGGTAACATGTTGTGTGACCTTACGAGTATGTAACATTCCCTCCCCCTTTAAGAGCCTGCTTCTAAAGGGAGTAAGCTAGGGAAGTTTAGTCTTAAATAGTCTTCTCTCTTAAGTTTCGTTTAGTTTAAACTTTTTGTTGATGTGTTAGGAAAGCTTAGTTTTCATCGTTGGATCGATGCGAACAACTTTGTTTTTCACAATGATCGGTGGCTCTGATACCAAATGTTAGAATATCCATCGTCGTTTCGGTCATTGCTAAGACACAATTATGTGACGAACGCTACATGATTATTGTCCACAATCCATAGAGGTACTGCCAATAGAGGTGGCATGAGCTCGTCATTCATTCTCTCCTGGAGAATGAAGAGCTCTTCCACTGGTGGTCAGATCAGGACAATTATGTAGGCCTCATGATGTAGGTAGGCAAGGGTCGAGGGTAAGGTATGGTGGTATGGGACACCATGGCTTATCGAAGATCCAAGCTTGCTTGATGATGATCTATAGCTCCAGTGCACGAGGGAGAGGTGGCAGTACCTCTATGGATGGGCGGTAACGTAGCGCTCGTCACATGATTGTGTCGTCTTTGCAATGACCAGAACGACGATGGAGATTCTAACACTTTGTCTATTCTCGGGCTTCATGTTGCTCGTGACTCTTCTTCCATAGACAACTGGGGGCCGCCTTTGGACTCATCAAATATTCTCTATTCTCCGCTCTCTCCCGATTGGTAAACTCCACTACCTCCCTTACCGCATCATTACTAAGTCCCTCCCCCTTTTGGCCGAATGGCCCTTCCTTTTTTATCGCCTCTGTCTTGTTTGCCAACTAGAGGAAAAGACTATTGAGCACTTGTTCTATCATTGCTGCGAGATTTATGGCTAGAGGTGATATATCTTCTTCATCATTGGCAACTCTCCATCTCCTTGACACTTGATACCATCTTGTTGGGTGATTCACAGATTTGGCATTCGTCACTTGTTGTCTGGCATTTGTGTAGGCTTTCCGTACTTTGGCAGATATGGTTGACAAGGAATAGGCAGGTTTTTTATGATGGTTCTTCTCTGCTCTCAGTGGTGGTCTGCCTACGGTTAGATATGTACTTTTGTAATGCTATGTAGCTTTATTGGACTGCCTCCTTGCGTGGTGTGTGAATAGTCCTTTTGTTGTTGTATAGTACACCCGTACGTGTTTTACGCTGTTTCGGCCTTGGGTTGCCACTTACTTTTTGTACATTTGTGAAAATATAATAGTCTCTTAAAGCTTTGCAAAAAATCAAGGACCCAATTATGGTAGATGCCCATATTTTAGGAATGCACTAGATATAAAAGTGATTAGAAACTAACAATATCACAATGGGCCCTAGCAGTTAAAGAGGCATGCCCGGGAATGTGCATGGGCTTTTGACCTAGCCCAATGGTAGGATGCCATCCTACCACATGGCATTGTTGCCTAGGGTTGCTGCCCGACAGGCTATAAATTAGAAGTTAACAATATCACAAGGGTCCCCTAGCACTTAAGGAAGGCATGCCGGGGGGCATGTGCATGGGCTTTCGACAATGGTAGGGATGTCATCCTACCACATGGCATCTTTGCCCTAAGGCTGCTGCCTGGGCAGACTGTGAATCTTTTGTTACGGGCACTATGAATGTGGCCTACCTCAATTTAGGGCTACACCCAAATTTTTATGGGCACCTTGATTTTGGTGAGCACCGTAATCACACGCACCCATCCTCACGAGAGATGGTATCAGTTCTTTATGAGCAGGTGAAGCCGGTCTGGTTTGCTTATGGGACAACCTTCTTGGTTGCTCGACGCCACAAGAGGCACGACAAATCTTAAAAAATGATAAGGGTGGCCCGATGCTTCTTAGATAGAGCAAAGGGGGGGGCTATTCATTGTTTAACAAGAGAATTTAGAAACCAACATAACAACTAAGAGGTGAACATACAAATGGGAAACTAAAAGAAACAAGGCAAGTCGCGATTACCCCTGAGGAGTTGACAATAATCCCATTTGAAACAAGCAAATTTACAGAAGCTAGTTTGATAGACAGATCGTTACTAGATTGATAACAAGTTATATAGATTACACTATGGTGTATTTTTGGGGCTGAAAGTTCAACGCTTGTGGAGGCCATGTCGTGAGCTTCAAGATCGACTACACTAAGTTTAGCTGAGATTGTACTTCTCGCTTCATTTTCATCTTTGTCTTATCCCAAAAAGTGATATTCCTGCAAGACTGAAACAACCAAACAAACAAATTTGTTTGCATTGCATAAATTGCAAAGAACGAAGCTTTGAATCCGTACGTACAGAGAATGCATTTGATGGACGCCTTACATATGACTATCATCAACAAGATTTGCCATCACCTAACCACCTGCCAAAACTGAACATCAGCAACTTCAAAGGGTCTGATTGAAATAAGGTAGAACTTAAACATAATGAAGACCATTGAAGAGGTAACATGACATAATGTAGATGGTAATTGGATGTTCGTAGGTCTCAAAAAAAAGTTTCCATAGCCTTGTGAGTCATGTTAGCCCTAGTGCTATTCATCCTGGTGTGGATAGGACCTATATGATACGACGACTTTTGGTGGTCTAAACTTAAGAAAAAAGAAAATCATTTTGTGACACATTGTTCTAAGTGCAATTTTAACTAAGTTCAAAAGGATTAAAGTGCATGGAATGATGTTATGCGCGGTTACCCATACTAGAGGGGGGATAGAAGAGTATTTCTATGGTCTTTATTAAATCTTTGTGACATATGCAACAATGGCTCATTTTATTCCAACATTTAATGAGCTTGATGTGTCTGGTACTGCTGATTTGTTTAGGCAACATGTGTTCAAAATTTATGAATTAACTAGATCCATTGTGTTTGATAGAGACCCTCATTTTACTGGTAGTTTTTGGATTGTAGTATTTTAAAAGTTAAAGTTGTCGTTGATAATGAGTAATATTGATAATCTTAAAACAGATGGACAAACGGAGAGAGTCAACCAAACTTTGGAAGACATGCTTAGCATGTATGTGAGCGAAAAGCAAACTCTATGGGAATGTTACCTACCATTGTTGAAAATCCCATCGATCTTGTAAGAAATCTCTATTTCCTCTTTTTGAAAAAACTATATCGGTATGCCTCCTAGTTATGGACTTGGCTCATTACATTGTCGCGACCATTCTTTTCTTCGTTATTATGCATAAGCAGGCCTAAGGGCCCTTTTTATTCATATATTGGCCTTGGGCCTTATTTGGTCATATTTTTAGGACTTGGTCACGTTGATTTGGAGTGGGAAATTGTCCATCAGTAAGGAATATTTGTTGATGAAATTGTAGTAAGTAATGACGACAATTGACTAAAATCTCATGTATAGACTATCTGGAACATGTCATTTTCCGTTAATTGATGTGCAAAGTGTGTTCTGGTATCTTATGTTTGAAAGTGTACCATACGTTGCTCTTAAGGGGTGCTTGATGAATAAATGAGTAATCCTATGTTTTCTCTCAGACATTTGTCAGAGGGCATGTGAGCTAATAACATAATGACAATGAGCTCGGGCTTTGTACGTGCAGTCAGAACTAACTGCTGGTCAGCGCGAGACAGTTAATATAGAGCAAAACACAGATGCAACGCTCATTGGGATGATTGTATTGCTCAATCGTCTTGATAAAAATCTCAATATGTGTGCAAAGCGAGTGTAGAAGTCACAGATGGGGAAGTCTCTTGAGCTTGGAAACCTTCAGAATAATCTGGAATGTGCCAAGTTAGTAGAACAAGGCGCATTTTCTTTTTAAATCCTATTCCCTCCCTTTTTTTGAATCCTCTATTTGATTCAGGGAAAGGGTATATATAGGGCGGCATTGTATTCCTTTATTCAATTTATGGTGACTGCTCCTCTTTAGCCTCCTTAAGCATTTTCTCTTCTTGCTTTCTAGCTTAAGTCATGCTTTCTAGCATAGTTAGTGAATCTTAGCTTGTAACTTGGTATCAGAGCACTTTCTTGCAGATTGGTGGTGGCTGTCCAGCACCCTACTACCCATCACTTTTGTCAAATTTTTTGGCAGCTTTTTATTGTTTTTGCAGATTTGGTAGATGTTGTGTAATACCAGGTCCTCATCAATTTTGACACTTTTGGTCACCAATTTGTTGTCCATTTTTTATATTGATTGGAGGCTGCCCAGCGCCCTACATCACCATTATTTTAAGCTATTTTACTCATCATTTTTCAGATTCGGTAGTTGCTGCCCAGCGCCCTACTACCATCTCATTTTCAGCGGTTCTCTTCACCGACTTGTTGTCCGTTTCGACTATTGATTGGAGGCTGATCGACGCCTTACTTCAGCTCCTTTTCCAGCCTATTTTTTTCAGCATTTTGTGGATCTTGGTAATTGCTACCCAGTGCCCTATTATCTCACCATTCTCGACGGATTTCTCCATCGACTTGCTGCTCATTTTGCTGATTATTTATTGGCTGTCTAGCGTCCTCTTTCAGCATTTTTTTCATCTTATTTGGTGCGAGTTGAGGATTCGGATTGGTGGCTGGTTGTCGCATCTATTCAGTCATATCTTCGGCTTTTACCTCTCTTTGTTGGCACTATTGATTGGATGACGGCACCCACCCAGGTATTGCTTGCGCCCATTTGCACTTCCTTTTTGCACCATACTGCTCTTTTCCAGCCCCCTATTTGTCATTTTGATGCCTCACACCCTCCTCCTTCCTTTTTCCACTTTGTTAGAACCCTTCTACTTATTGGCCTTGCACATTTGCTGTCTATTATTCTACTTTCTCAGCCCCTTATTTTTTGATTATTATCCATCTTGATTGGCTGTTTTTATGCCATTTTTGGTGATTTTGGAAGTTAGACTAAGTTGGGGTGACGACAAACGTCTTCTCCTCCAGGTTTTGTCTCTTCCTTAGTCCTTACGGCGACTTCTTCATCAGAAGACCCACCGTAGAGCTCTTTAGATGATCGTTTTACACATATTGATGCCCGCATGGATCATCTTGAGAGTCTTATTGATCACGTTCTTTCTAGCCTTGAGACTATCCTACCACATACCTTTATTCCTATTTTGAGTATGCCTACTCCTGCTCCATCTCCATCTTCAGGAGGTGCTTTTGGTAGTACATTTGGTCTCCCTTCATATAAAGTCCTCAATCCAAGGATCCTATTCTAGCATGCCAATCACAAGCAACACAAGGGAACTTGATGGTGGACAAACCAACCCAACCAAACCTAGATCGTACGGATCTAGCCCCCAAGCTATGGATCAAGCACAAAGAGGAGTGTGACATCACACCAGCAGCATCATGCCACCGGTCATGCTATCAAGCATACACTAGTGAAAGCCCAATAGGTATACTTATACCCTAAGGCCCATGCATCACTAGTAGTGCACTGTGACACCTCACTGGACACCTCTGCAGCCTATCTGGGCCACGTCATCCAGTTCCCCAATGACTCACTAATAGACCCATACAAATCCACCATCAAGTGTTTTAGGCCTACAACCATTAATTATGACCATGTACTTATAAGAGCCCCAATTCCCTTATAGTCACAAGTAACGTACGGGTTGTTGGTCTACCGGTCCCTAGCGCGGACACGCTACCCGAGCCCAGTCATGGGCATGACATTCTTCCCCCCTTATTCAAGTTCTTTCCTCAGAACTTAAAACTGGGGAAGTTCCTCCTTAGGCTTCCTTCCTGTTACTAGGAATCATCATCGTCTGTGTGACTTCCATCGAACCAGATACTCAGTAACTATACGATTTCTCAATCATTTAGTTCTTGCATCCAAGATCTTTTCGGGTTCAAGACGAGATATACCCGATGATTCAACCAACAGGTCCAATTGATCTCCAGATCCAAGATGCTTTCCTTCACGTAGACTCTTCTTGAGACGACTTACATGAAATATGGGATGCACTTGAGATCCCTCCGGGAGTTCCAATTGGTTCCTTCTCTTAATTTTTCAGGTAATTATGAGCCCCATTTTGCTCGTGATTTTCGTGATCGCATCCAACTTACTACTTATTCTGGTTCGTCTAACGAGAAATCTTGGAAAATTGGTTCTCTAACTTAGAGACCTATTTTCTTATGTATCCCAAGACTAATACCCAGACAGTGCAGTTGGCTGCATTACATTTAGATGGTCCGAGCTCAGACTTGGTGGCGTGTCTATCGCTCTGAGCCTACTCGTGAGGGGTTACATATATGGCCTACTTTTCGTCATGATCTTCATATGGCTATGATTGACCTATAGTAGTTGGTTCACCAACGTGATCTGTTTCGTAGCCTTCACCATACTAGTGATTTGACTGCTTATATTGATCAGTTTACTAAGCTTTCCTACATTTTTACTGATCTTTCCTACAAAGCTTATTTCTCGTTTTATTTCTGATCTTAGAGGCTCCTTACGATATGGTGTCTCATCTTTTCGGCCTCCTACTCTCTCAAATGCTATCTCCTAGGCTACTACCTTGCAGCATAAGTATCCTGAGTTATCCATTTCTTTTCGTTTTTCTCGTTCTCATTTCACTACTTATCCTACCATTCCTCCTCGCCCTCCTACACCTCGTCATGCCTTTGTTCGACGTTATTCAGCCACAGAGTTCATTGAGATTCAGCAGAAGCGTCTCTGTTATTGCTGTAAGAGTCCAAATCATCTAGCACGTGATTGCCGACAGTCTCCTGGTCCTCCTACCGCTGTTTTTTACCATGAGGCTCTTACTCATGATGATTCTAATGTTTATATCCAGATTCTTGATACTCCTGATCCACATGCTGTTGATGAGCCGACTGACCCACTTCTTGATGATCCTGCTTCCGCCGCTTACCATGCACAACTTGCTTAGGCTACTTGGGGGCTGGGCGTCCTGGTCCTCATTCTATTCTGTTACGTGTCCGCATTTTGGGATGAGAGTATATTGCTTTGGTGGATACTGGTAGTACACATTCATTTATTAGCAATTATATTTTCACCAGGATTCGTGCTACACCTATTTCTGCTACACAGTCTCTCAGTGTTGAGGTTGCTAGCTCACATTCTTTTATCAGCTCTCAGATGTTTCAAGGCTTGGACTATAGCATTGGTGACTTCTCTGGACAGGCAGATTTCTATATTATTCCTCTGGAACGCTATGACATTATTCTTGGTGCAGATTGGTTTTCTTCACTTGGTACTGTTGCTATGGATCTTTCTCAGTAGATATTGTCTTTTACACATGCTGGTCGGCATCATTTACTTTCTGGTACTGATTCCCAGGGTGACTATCAGTTGGTTAAAGATAAGCAGTTTATGCGTAGCCTGCCAAAGGCTCAAGGTGCAGCTCTTCTTATCATTCAGAGTACATTAGTTGCTGCTCCTCCTGCTCCATCCATGGGTCCTCTTCCTCAGGTTTCTGACTTATTGCATCGGTATTCTATTGTCTTTTCAGAACCTATGTCTCTGCCACCATTGCGAGATGTCACCCACCATATTGATCTTATTCCTGGTGCTACCCCACCCTCTCGTGCTCCATATCGTATGTCTAAAGTTGAGCGTGATGAAGTTTAGCTCTAGATTGCTTCCCTTTTATGTCAGGGCCTCATTGTTCCCAGCCATAGTCCCTTTGGTGTTCTTGTCCTCCTTGTTGCCAAAAAAGATGGAACCAAACGTCTTTGCATTGACTACTGTGCCTTAAAAAAGATTACTATCCGTAATCAGTATCCTATACCTCACATGGATGACCTTTTTGATCAGCTTGGCACTTCTTCCATCTTTTCCAAAATTGACCTACGTTCTGGATACTACCAAATTAGGATGCGTCCTTCTCATGAGCATAAAACTGTATTTCATACTCATTTAGATTTGTATGAGTTTCGTGTTCTTCCATTTGGTGTTCAGAATGGTCCACCCACATTTCAAAATGCTATAAATAATATTTTACGTCCTCTTCTAGGTGTTTGTGTATTAGTTTATTTTGATGACATTATTGTTTTGAGTACTTCTTTGTCTGATCATGTGAAACATCTATCATTTGTGTTTAAGTTACTTGTTAAACATCAAATGTTCGCCAAATTGTCCAACTGTTCTTTTGTCGTGGCTGAAATCGAATTTTTGGGTTTTCTTATTTGTGGTGGACGTATTCGTCTTGATCCTTGGAAAGTTCAGGCTATTGAGAATTGGCCTGTCCCAATCGATGTTCATTTTGTTCGTATGTATTTAGGTATGGCTACCCATCTGCGTCGTCATGTTAAGTATTTTGCCACTGTGGTTGCTCCGCTTCATTCGTTACTAAAGAAGTCTCATACCTTTGTTTGGACTCTTGAGTATCAAACTGTTTTTTATGCTTTATGTCATGCCATTGTTTCTGCTGCTGATATGTGTCTCTCCCAGTTTGATCAACGTTTTATTGTTGAGACTGATGCTAGTGCTATTGGTTTAGGCGCTCTTCTTCGTCAGTCCGAGTGTGTTATTGCTTATGAGTCTCGTCGTTTGCGCTCTTATGAGCAACGTTACTCTGTACATGAAAAAGAGCTACTTGCTGTAATCCATGCTCTTAAGAAGTGGTGCCATTATTTGTATGGTGTTCCCTTTGATATTATTACTGATAATCAGTCTCTCCGTTATCTTTTTTCTCAGCGTGATCTTAGTGGTCGTCAGTATCGTTGGTTACAATTTCTGCAGTCTTTTCATTTTGATATTTTGTATCCTCCAGGCAAGGCAAACACGGCAGCTGATGCTTTATCTCGTCTTCCTACATTTTTACATAGTATTATTGTTTTAGTTCCTTCTTGGTTTGACGATTTACCAGCCGCATATTTGTCTTGTTCTGACTTTTCTGATGTTTATCGTTCTCGTCCCTTACATCCTCTCAGAAGTTCCAGATTTATACTGTTATTAATGATCGATACCACTATGGTGCTTTATGTATTTCCAGTTCTCTTTCCATTAGTCCTCAATTGTTGTCTGATGCTCATGTTGTAGGAATCCCTTGGGCCTGAAAAGCGGTCCCCGACAGAGCCGAGCAATCGGGTTGCTCTGATACCACTGATGGAATCTTGAATAGCTCTGAATGATTCCTGTTGGAGCTCAAATGGAGCCGATCTGTCGGATAAGGCTACTGCCTCAAGCCGTGATCAGTCATCCTCCGAACAAGCAGATAGCTACTGCTAATCTGACGATAAGTTTATGAATAGTAGATAATGTCTTAATGACAGCGGAAATATATCTACTGATGAAATTGAACAAGCATCACAACATTCACAGATTACACACTGAGTAGAAGAGATGTACACGTCTATATTATCAAAATCGAGTGTACATAGAAATTCTTTCTTGAGCACTGTCTGTTTTCCAGATCAGCGCGTCGGCGTGAGAGAGGTGTTCTCTTCTCACGCATGGAACTAGCTACTGCTAGAACTATGTCTCTTCCTTGATACGTGCCTCACTGAGTATTGTGTTCAGGATTCTCTATTTCTCTCTCAGTGTATATTAGTTTGTCTCTGATCCAAGACATATATCATGTTGGATTAGATTACAAGATTGATTAGCTAAGCTTAAGCTAAACATTTGTTTAAGTACGTTTGTGTTAACGTTGGCGGTGGTGGAACATGGTAGTTTGAAAAACTTCACGCCCGAGTAGCTGAGGTCTGATAGTTCATCCTCACCATGCCTCTTGCATATGGATACTTTGCAGTGTCGGCCTGCTGACCTTGAAGTGTCGAAAAAGCCGAAAAAGTCGAAGGTTGGCTAAAACAAAGTCTTGGGTCATTTTAGACCTATTGTCGTCTTTTATCAAAAATGCGAAAAACGAGAAAAATGCGGACTGTGCGAAAACAATTCAAATATGCAAACTGTGTAGAAACTAGTTAAAATATGCAACAGTCTAAAAATACAAGGAAAAATAATAAGACTTTAAAATGGAAACTCAATGTTTCTTCACATGCTTCCCCTATTGGTGGCCATTTTGGTTTTCAGAAGTCTTATGCACGTGTTAAGGACAATTTCTATTGGCCATCCATGAAGTCTGAGCTAGCCCATCTTATTCGTGATTGTCCTTTTGTGCTCGTAATAAATATTCCCGTGCTAAGTCCGCTGATTTGCTCCAAAGTTGGCCCATTTTTCATCGTCAGTGGACATATATTTCTATGGACTTTATCCTCAGTCTTCCTCATACCCGCCGTGGTCATGATTCTTGTATGGTGGTCAGTTCTCGAAACAGGCACACTTTATACCGGTCTGCAATACTATTACAGCTGAGCAGTGTGCATGTCTTTTTCTATAAGAGATTTTTTGCCTACATGGTATGCCACGTACTATCCTATCTGATCGGGACAGTAAGTTTACATCTACATTCTGGACAGAGCTTATACGTATTTTGGATGTACAGCTTCTGATGGATACTGCTTATCATTCTACTGCTGATGGGCAGACTGAGGTCCTTAATCGGATCCTTGAGGATTGTCTTCGACATTTTGTTTCTCCTTCAGGGAAGGATTGGGATCAACATTTTTGTTTGGCAGAGTATAGCTATAATGGCTCTGTTAGTACCAACACTGGAGTTTCACCTTTCTTATTGGCTCATGGGTATGCTCCACTTTTGCCATGGGTGCCTCTTCATCCTGATGATACACCAGCTACCATTGTCTCTTTTTTTATCCGGTGCTCGCGAGCTTATTGCTAGGGCTACTTGCACCACACTATTATGGGCCTTACTGTATCTTGGATCGCCTCAGCCCTATTACATACCGGTTACAGTTGTCTGATTCTACACGAGCCTGTGATATATTCCATGTTAGCCTTTACGAGCTGCCATTGAGGATGATGCTCCTCGTGATCTCACATTTCCTACAGAGCCAGAGTTGTTCCCTTTTTTGCCAGTTGCCATCCATCAGGTTCGCCTTCAGCATAGTTGACGTCGCAGGTAGGTTCAATTTTTGGTACAGTGGGATGGTCATCCTCCTGAGGAGGCCACTTGGGAGCCTATTGATGTCTTTATTCATACACCATTATTGGCAGATCAGACTCGAGCCGTCATGGCTTTAGTTCTTTCCTCTACTATAGATGTCATTGCAGATGTTCCCTCTACTTCATGATTCGGCTTGACTATTTTTTTGTTGTTGTTGTTGTAGTATTTGCTTAGTACTTGCTTTACACAGTTATGATACTTTTGGGGTATATGTTGTGACGACTTATGTCCTCTCCATCAGTATTTCCATTAGTTCGTGATTTTTTAGTATTTAGCATTGTTTTAGATAGTCATTTATGCTTGCTAGTTGGTGGAGGGCTTTGTTTTTCTGCAGGGGAGAGTTATGGACTTGGCTCATTACATTCGCCGCATCCACTCTTTTATTCGTTATTATGCAGGCCTAAGGGTCCGTTTTATTCATATAATGTCCTTGGGCCCTATTTGGTCACATTTTTAGGACTTGGTCATGTTGATTTGGAGTGGGGGTCCTCCTATTGGGAAGGCGCACTATTTTCCCTCCAAATCCTATTCTCTCCCTTTTTTTAAATACTCTATTTGATTCAGGAAGAGGGTATATATAGGGCAACATTGTATTCCTTTATTCAGTTTATGATGATTGCTCCTCTTTAGCCTCCTTAAGCATTCTCTCTTCTTGCTTTCTAGCTTAAGTCTTGCTTTCTAGCATAGCTAATGAATCTTAGCTTGTAACTCTCCTAAAACGTGTAGTGCTAGGGAATTTCTAGCGCACATGAAATAGATGTTGGAGTCAGAATAGAAAATTGTTAGAGCGAAGATGGATCGAATAAAGACTTATGCTGATTTAGATCATACACCAAGAGAGTTTGAGGAAAGAGACATGTTGTTGCTTAGATCTCCAAAGGACCTGAAAACCCTTAAGACATGGAAGAGTTACAAGTTGTTACATAGATATTGTGGTCCTTGACAAATTTTTAAAAAGATAAATATCATTATTATTGAATTGGATTTGCTTGATGGTTGTAAGGTTTGACATCTTGTTTTTCATATTTCATGCTTAAAAAAAGTTTTACATGAATGTGAAACTTGTTGGCTGATGGACTTCTTTTGTTTTAGGAGCATGATGAGGCGAGCATGAGGAGGCGATGCATGGACCAACGAGAGTATTAGAGCGGAGGCATAGGCAATTGTATAATCGTTTGCTCTGTGAGTACTTGCTTGCATGGCATGGCCGACCTCTCAATGATGCTAGTAGCTACCTAGGCAAATCAAGAGAGAAAAGTTTAAGTGAACACATATAATAGCCTACTCATCCTTAGTTGGTATCACTTGGTATAAGTGTTGGAACACACTTGAGTGGAGAGTAAGGATGGGATCCCAATACGCAGCTTCCATGTGTTGTTGGCATCATGTACTTGGCCTATGCCACCCTTGGCTCATTTTAAGTGGCAACGGAGGTGGGATTTGGATCTCCTACATGATGGGATCCCAATACGTGGCCTACACGTGTGATTGGGATCCCCGTACATGGGCTTTGCCAAAAGCATAAGATTAATATGGAGCTTATTGACACTTCCAATACAAAATAGTCATGCGAAAATGCTTGAGTAAAGGGATGCTTGAGGAGACAAAGGCAGTTGTAGCTACCAAGGGATGAAGTGGCCCAAGGTGATAGGATGTGTGAATGATTTAGGTATCTCGAGCCCATGCTGCAAGGGTTTCCTGATCCCTAAGTCATTTTAACAATTGGGACACTAAGTCGAACTTCAAAGATCATACAAGACTCAAGTCGTTGAAAGTAGCCTAAGATTTACTCGAAATGGATATATTGGCAAATTTTGCCCATTTTCAGGTCTTTGAAGGAGCATACATAATATGCTATTCTTTTGCAGTTAAAGAAATTCATATGTCATAGTACATCGCATAGATTTACTCTAGAGAATTGGGATGCCTATTCTATTTTATAATCTGAATTTCATAAATGCAGATGCCTATAAGATTCATAATAGTCATGAGACTAATCCATAATATATAACCTATTACCTAGAGGAAGCTTTGGGGCCCACTACATTCTCCCCCGTTTGGGACCCTTGTAGCTTATTGTCACTGAGCCAATGCCTCCCGACATGCTTCAATCATCGTCGCGTGTCCAGCGCCGCTCAGATGCTGCCTGGCCCCTTGCCCGTACCCTCTCCTGCCCGGTTCCAGTGCCTGCCCAATTTGGCTCACACTATTTTGCAATATATGCCACATGGCAATATTACATGTGTGTGGGCGTGAGTAGTCTGGTGCTCATCTAAATGGGGTCTCGCGTGACCTTGCACATGTGCCTGGTGAAAATTATTTGTGCTCGTGCGTGCCCGGGCCTGGTTGCAGTGCCTGAACAAATTGTAATGCCTTGTGCTCAGGTGTCCTTTGTATTTTGGGACCACCTCCAGGAGCATAATGTCCATCCAATTTTCTCTCTCCTAGGAATCTGTCATTCTCTCTCCTCTCCGGTGGAATGCACGTTCTCTCTCCGATGGAATGCACGTTCTCTCTCCTCTCTCCAGTGGAATGTGCATGTGCTATGTGACAGCCCGTCATTGGCTGTCCACATTCACATTCCACCACAAATGTAAAAAAAGTTGCGAAAAAAAAAAACGGCCAAGAAACCGAAAAGAAAAACAAAAAAAACAAAAAAAAAAAAAAAACTGGTCCACGCGTACGGCCTTACGAGTGTACCGTACGGCCCAAAAATGACAAAAAAAAAAAAAAAACCTTCGCACAATGGCATTACGTAGGGGAAGGCCCGAAGCCCTCGGGCCTTCCTTGCTGGTCGAGGCCTGCCCTCGGGCAAGGGCCCTCCCAGCAAGGAAGGACCTCAGGCAGGGCCTTCCCCCCCACTAAATTCGCCCCAGGCATTTCATGCGGGCACTGCCACCACGTGTTGCACAAGCACGGAAGCCCGCTCCCGTGTTGAAAAGACTCTTGTTTGGGACAAATATAATTTTGTAGCTCCCGCTCCGTGTTAATAAGT
The DNA here is from genome assembly GCA_029204225.1 of Diphasiastrum complanatum. NCBI lineage: Eukaryota > Viridiplantae > Streptophyta > Lycopodiopsida > Lycopodiales > Lycopodiaceae > Diphasiastrum > Diphasiastrum complanatum. The sequence continues at coordinate 73,708,333 of CM055095.1, read as the reverse complement.
GACTCCGGCTTGGGACAGATTTTATTCTTTTAGAGTGTGCCTCCCGAAACGGCTAAATCTTTTTGGAGTCGAAACTGGCCAAATTATAGTGTGCATTGATCGCATTCTATAATATGGAAAATCACACTTGAAACTCTTGACAGTTTTGAGTAATTGTGTTACAATGTCAGCTACGATCAGGTCGATCTCTCGCTGTTTGTTTTTCCCCTTTCTCACTGCGAGTTACAGACAAAAAACTGCCCAAATCAAGCAACATACATTTGAAAACAATATAAATTTGTTTTTTCTTGTTGTCAAGGTAGAAGTTGGCTACTCGAGAGGCAATAATAATGTGTCAAAAAGGGGCCCCCCCGAAGAAATAGTTGCTGAGCTACTTAATTAAAGAAAGTACATTGTTTTACACATACTGTTGTCCGACAGATGCGTTGTACTATGAGGTGTGAGCATTCGTCGTTCTAAAACACTTCCTGCATGCGTGGACCATGTTGCATGACAAGCAACTGCTTTATCATGCAATTGGGAGATGATCATCGCGGATGGTATCAAAGAACGGGTAGTGATTCGTGCTCACCTCAGTTCTGGTTAGCTTGCTGTCAAGTCAAACCACACAAGTCAAAGTTCAAACGTGGAACTTGAGAAAATAAATGCGCAATAGGCCTGAGGACCAATCTTGCACAGGCATTTAAAGTTAATCATGTAAGTGCGTGAAATGCTTAACGCGTCCAGGACTAACCCATGCTTTTAATGGTGCGATGCTAAGGGGGGGAAGGTCCTGCTCCGAGGCCCTTCCGCCCCGGAAGACTGTGCGCTCGAGGGCGGAGGCCCGAGGGCACACAGTCTTCCGCGGGCTGAAGGACGAGGAGCCGGCCCTTCCCGGCCGTGAATTCCATTTTTACATTTTTTTTTCTTTTTTTTTTTGACGTAAATTTTTTTTTACACGCACCTTCCGGGCGGAAGGTGCATGTAAAAAACGTAAATTTTTTTACGTGCACCTTCCGGAAGGTGCCTGTAAAAAAAAATTTGCCCCACAGATTACGTTATGTGAGGCATCACCATTTCCTTTGTAAAAATTTAAAACTGATTTTACGTGTGAAACTAAAATGAGATGCACGTCTACCTCTAAGAGTCTAATGTAAGCATAAAATAAAACCATAAATATTCTACATGCAATTGTGCAATTGTGCATCCATGAATCATGATATTATAGAACCACGGGTAGTGAATCTTGCCCACCTTAGTTTGAGCCAGCTTACTCTCAGGTCAAAAAGCATAATCTAGAAAATTTTCTTTTCCAGATAAGCTTCGAACGTCAAACTTCAAAAAATAGATGCAAAATATGTTAAATATAATGTATAGTCTAAATGTTTAAAGGACTGTTATATGCCACGTGGACCACTTGGGGTCCCCAACCGTCGCACCTCTACGATATACACAGAGAGACACCTTTCTTACACGCTACTCTACATGTAAGAGCTATTGCTCTCATTCATGACGATCATTATATTCTCTTGTCACTGTCTCTCTCGTTCCGCAATATGGTATCAGAGCCTCAAACTTTGAAACAAGCACTTAAAAGTTCACATGTTGAAGAGTGGAAAAAGGCATTAGACACCGAGTTTGATTCGCTTATTAAAAACAATACATGGTCACTAACGTCACTTCCAATTAACAGGAAGTTTGTTGGTTGTAAATGGCTCTTTAAACAGAAGTTTAAAGCAGATGGTTCATTAGATCGATATAAAGCTCGATTGGTGGCCAAAGGATATTTACAAGTTGAAGGCATCGATTATAATGATACATTCTCACCGGTTGTCAAGATGACTTCCATCAGAACCTTACTTGCAATTGCTGCAGCTAAGGACACATTTATACATCAGATGGATATAAAAATAGCCTTTCTGAATGGAAGATTAGAAGAAGAGATTTATATGCAACAACCGGAAGGATACATTAAGCTTGGGAATGAGAGTCTAGTGTGTAAACTACACAAAATTATTTATGGACTTAAACAGTCACCTACAGCTTGGTATCAACGTATAGATGCTTATCTAAAGTTAGATGGATTTAGTGATGGACATGCAGATTCAAATATCTATATCCGACAGAAGCAAAGTTCATTGGTAATTATAGCATTATATGTTGATGATGCTATACTAGTGATCAATGACCTCACTTTTATGAACTATTGCAAGTCAAGACTATCTTCTGAGTTTGAGATGGTAGACTATGGTGATCTCAGCCAGAAGAAATATATACGAGAATTTTTACAAAAGTTTGCAATGACTAACTGTAAGCCTGTGAGCACACCTATGGAGAAAAACTTGAAGTAATCCAAAAATATGTGTCCACAAAACAAAGAACAACAAGAACTGATGGAAGAAATTCCATATCAAAGTGTTGTTGGCAGTTTAATGTATGCTGCAATATCTACTAGACCTGATATTGCTTTTGCAGTTAGTGTTGTTAGTCAGTTTCTAAGTAATCTTGGTCATCTTCATTGGATAGCTGTTAAGAGAATACTTAGATATTTGTGTGGAACTTCTGGTTTTGGTATTACACTAAGTGAAAATGTTTCTAACAATGTATTAAGATTAATCGGTTTCTGTGATGCTGACATACCACTTTGTTCGACATCAAGTTGCAGATAGCAAAGTACAATTGGATTATTGTGCTACAGAGAATATGGTTGCTGACATATTCACCAAACCACTCACTAAGGATAAATTTAAATTTTTATTGTGTTACAGAGGATATGATTGCTAACATATTCACCAAACCACTCACTAAGGAATTTTATAGAAGACAATTAAAAGTAGTTCATGATGAAATGTCTTATACATTATGGCTAAGTGGGAGTGTTGAATATAATGTATAATATAAATGTCTAAAGGAATGTACCACTTGGGGTCCCAAGAGTCCCACCTCTCCGACATAGAGAAAGAGACACCTCTCTTTCTCTATTGCACACTACTTTTCTCTCTTCACTAGTGTACATGTAATAGCTATTGCTCTCATTCACGACGATCATTATATTCTCTTTTCTCTCTCTCTCTCCCCCCCCCCCCCCCGACATAGAGAAACAGACACCTCTCTTTCTCTATTGCACACTACTTAATGTCTCTCTTCACTACTCTACATGTAATACCTATTGTATGTAATAGCTATTGCTCTCATTCACGACGATCATTATATTCTCTTGTCACTCTCTCTCTCTCTCGTTCCGCAATAAAATAGACAGAACGGATGCAGCTTCAATTCCGTCGTCCACATCAAAGTTGAGCTTATTTGTGTGGTTTCATGTAATGATTAACGCACAGAGGCCGCGTAACCGATGGATTTTCATCAATCAACGCTACGTATGGAACTAAATCGAGATGCATGTCAACGTTTGAAAGAAGCATAAATGGGCACATGCAATTGTCATGAGAATATCATAGATGATAATAATTTAAATCTAAAACAACTAGTAGTCAATCGTTCTGGAGAATATCGACTTCATCAGATAAGCTTCAAACGTCAAAGTCGAGAACATAGATGCAAAATAGACAAAACAGATGCAGCTTCAGTACCGACGTCGTCACATAAATAAGAAACTTGTTTGTGTATATATGAAACGCTTGACGCATACAGCTGAAGCAACCGATGCGCATCAATAGTCGATCAAGCTAAGTATGGAAGTAAAACGAGATGCATGTCTAGGTCTGATGGAAGCTTAAAAGAAAACCATAAATTAACATGCAATTGTAAGATCATAGATGATACTAAAGAGCAACAGGTAGTGAATCGTTCTTGAAAATGTCTTCATCAAATAAGCTTCAAACATCGAACTCGAGATAACCGTACTTGCAAAGTAGACGAAACAGATGCAGCTTCAATATGTTCCGTGCAAATCAAAGTTGAACTGCTTAACGCATCCAGGAGTAACCGATGTTTTTTATCATCCTACTCTAACAAGTTGCAGTATGTCTCCGATAGAAACATCAAAGAATCAGAGCGAATGAACATCCATTTCTAAGATCATCCATGATATTAAAGAATTAAAGCATAAATTTATTGTGCAGTAGTGAGAATATCATCCATGATCCATGATATGCAAGAAATCAATTATAAAGAATAAATAAGCGTGAAATTGTGTACAATTGTGTAATGATATTACAGAACTCACCTCAGTTTGGGCCCGCTTGATGAAGAGAACACGAATCCACCGCGGATCTCTAAAAGCAACACGATTTCTCGATAACACTCACCCTCTCTCTATCGAAGGTATCGTTACTTCTCCACTTTAGGGTTTCTCACAACTTTCTCGTTCACTATAGAGACACATGGACCCACTAATATTGTAACCCTAGACCCTAACTCTTTTTTAGTTGGGGGGGGGGGGGGGGGGGGGGGGGCAAGGCCCTGCCTGAGGGCATTCCTTGTTGGGAGGGTCCCGCCCTCGGGCCCTTGCCCGAGGGCGGGAGCCTGAGGGCAAGCCCTGACCAGCAAGGAAGGCCCGAGGGCTTCGGGCCTTCCCCTACTTAATGCCATTGTGCGAAGGTTTTTTTTTTTTTTTTTCCATTTTTTGGCCGTACGGTACGGCCGTACGGCCGTATGCGTGGACCAGTTTTTTTTTTTTTTTTTTTTCGGTTTTTTGCCGTTTTTTTTTTTTTTTTGGCAGATTTTTTTACGTTTGTGGTGGAATGTGGATGTGGACAGCCAATGACGGGCTGCCACATAGCACATGCACATTCCACCGGAGAGAGGAGAGAGAACGTGCATTCCACCGGAGAGAGAACGTGCATTCCACTGGAGGGAGGAGAGAGAAAGTGAATTCCACCGGAGAGAGGAGAGAGAATGACAGATTCCTAAGAGAGAAAATTGGATGGACATTATGCTCCTGGAGGTGGTCCCAAAATACAAAGGACACCTGAGCACAAGGCATTACGGGTTTGGAGTGCTTCCATTATCTTCAAATTACTTTTTGCTTTTTGGTCTTGCCTTCTTTCAAAGGCAACACTATATTTAGAGGTTGTTTGCAAGAAAATTGATGAATTGGAGAATGGTTTTTTAAGTGACCTTCCCCAATTGATGAATTGGGGAATGGTCTTTTAAGTCCCAAAATAATGCCACTAGAATGGTCATTTCAATACCTTTACGCCTTTCAACGACCGGTCAATTATGGCTTTAGCCTAACGGCCCAACCGTCTGCGCCATGATTTTGCATTCGTTTTGCCATGTGAAAGATCACTATAATACATCTTGGTTTCCAAGAGGGAATTTGAACTTGAGACCAAAGAAATTTTGGATGCCAACCTAACCAAAGCGTAAAGGATTGTCTTGGCAAAACTTACATTATGACTGAATACATTTTTATGGCCCATAGATATTGACTTTTTACGAGGTGTAATGTGCTCTCCAAAAAAATTTATGGACATTTTATGTCGCTTTCAAAAAGATTTATAGACTTTAACATTTTCGTAATATGTCGACATGTCTCTTTCACAAATGACGATCTACTTTACTTTTTGTTTTATGGTCCTTTTTGGTTTTGACTAGCTGGGCCTGGTGGTCTGAACGTAATGATAGTGCTCCTTTGGATATGTTTCATAAACATACAGAGCATCTCCAGAAGCACTTTCAACATATGATACTTGCTTAACCTTACATTCATTGTTAGTATAACCTAAGGATTCGCACTTTTGGTGTACCAGACATTCGGATTGGAAGATGGTGCCTTCTGCCTCATGTCCGATACTTCAGATATCTGGACTTTTAAATCCTGCATTTGTTTTGACAAGTCGACAATGTTATTCTTCTAAACCTTATCAGTCTTTGCAGGAGGTTCTTTGGAAGTCTTGGATTTCTTCTTTATCTTCTTCTCCTTCTGGTGATTTTTGTCGTCTCTTGAAGAACTTGAGCTCTCAGTGTCCAAATCGTCGCTGGAACTGGACGAATTCGAACTATCTGATTGGTCCTCGTCAGAGCTCAAATCATCGGATGAAACTAATGAATTTTTTTTTCCGAGGTGTCCATAAGCTCTTGATGTTGGATTTATCTCCTCTACTCTCATAAATCCTATGTTAATCTGCCTCCATTCATGCTGCAACTTATGACAGGCGGAAAATACGACACTGCCCTGCAGATGCCGAAGGTGCCCTACAAAGCCGAAGGTGCCCTTATAGAAAGACGAAGGTACCTTGCAAATCATTTTCTAAGGCATTGGACGGAGTGTCGCAATTTTCGCATTTTCACCAACGTGAATTTTAGCGAAGCCAGACGTCGCGGCCTCCTCACGCTCGTTCTATGCACAGTGAAATCAGATTTGACAACAACAACAGCCACCCACGATCTCCCACAGACAGGATAACCACTTTTGTACCTTCTTCATTTGCACACCTATAAAATTTATGTATATAGTGAATACCATTTCAATATTCACAAGCAGAAGAGAGAAGAAGCATGATTCGTAATTCAGAGACAGACATTGTAGATGCCTTCGCGCATTGATTCTTTCTTTCAGATTGATTGTCAGTAATAGGTTCATAACCTTTACAGATCGTTATTAGCTTTGTGAAGCACGCGGTTACATCCGTTATTGTTTTGTGCTCACCTGCATTATTGACTTATATATTTCGTTATACTTAATCTGATTATAGTTCTGTTTGGTTCTGCGTTCAGATTTGTGTCAATACCGCAATGCTTTTCTACGTTCTTTCTGGCTACCTAATGCTTTGTCTGGCTGTCTGATCTTCGCGACTAATAATTTGTCTAGTGATTTGCGACTAATTACTTGTCTAGTGATTCACGACTAATTACTTGTCTAATGGTTCGCGACAAATTATTTGTCTAATCTTTCGATGCTTAATGTTTGGCTACATAATCACTGTAGTACTAATGATTTCAAAGTTAGCTACTATAAGATCGAACGTGATTTCTATCACTATTGTTTTTTTTTTTTTTCAAAATTGATAGGCATAGTCATGCATGAAGAAAGAAGAAGATAGCTTATTCTGCTGCGCACGATAAGTTCTAATTCTTGTCGTTCGAGTTCGTTTCTTTTTTAGTTCAACCTATCTTTCACACACCTCTTTCCAACACTTGAGCCATGTGGAAAAGTAGATAAGTGAACTATGACATGCAAAGAAAGTAGTTGGCTCGACATAATGTTAGCCATGATTACATTAGATTTTCTATGTTACATGGATCAATAGTGGAGCAAGCTCACACATGACCTTTCACATTCCTTTCTAATAACACGTATGAGTGTGTCAAAATTCTTTCACACTTGTGCCTTTTGCATTCGTGTACTTCCTTTGTTCTCAAAATCCTGTGTGGCTGAAATAATTTCTTTCCAAATTTCATACTTGGCACTAGAATCTGTGTAACTGTGATTGGATAAAAAATTTCTCATTTTAGAATCCCCAATTGATGGCTTATTAGGAACATTTTCTGATTTTCCTAACAGTCTATCACTTTTCTCAATTGACATTTGTTTTATGTAGTCCCGCTTTTGATAGAATATCCTGCAACCTCGTGATAGCTGATTTAGCCAAAGACGATGGTTTTATATTCCAAGCAAATAAAATATGAAGATAAATAAGCTTTTCAATAATACGTACCTCAACATGCAATGTGCATATGTGTACATATTTTAAGGGTATCGACAAAATACACTTTAGATTTAGATCTTCTGGTTCTCTTGTTGGAACATTGTTTGTTCGTCCCACATTCATATCATAGCAATCTTTCATGTAATAAATACGTGGATGCTTAGATATTGCCCCATCATAAATATTATACATGAATTTCAACGTTTTCGAATCGCTTGCAAGGTGCAATTGAATTTGAAAACTACCATGGTTTTTCTCAGTAAGTTTTTGACCCTCCATATGTTCTTTTAAGTAATATAATTGTAATAGAAAACACGTCTTAGAAAAGCACCTAGAATGCTGCTATCCAACATATATGATTTTCTGATTGAACACTAAATGTATGATCATCTGAAATTTTGCTCATCAAAATGATACTCACCCTTTCAACCTTCTGACCTTTGATGATTTCAGAGTTTCACCACAATAATCAACTTTCCATTTGCTTGATCATTAATTTTATAGAACCGAATAATGTACATTAAAACATTTTTAATATCAAGACAAATATTATTGCAATCGTTGTACTTTAGCTCACTCACTTTCAGATTATATAAATCAACGATATGAAATGGTTGGCCAACCACTTTGAACATTCCCTCATTAGCATAATTTCTTGCTAATCTTACTTGATATGGACGAGGAACATAAGTCTTCTTAATCTTTACTTGAGAAAATGCTTCTTGTACAACTCTAAAAAGGTGGAATAAGCATTTATGCTACCTCGAACTTGATCACATGCACCTTGTATTATATTTTGCATCTAAATAAATTTGCACCTTACTCAAGACCATCCCTGCAATTTCATTTTTCATCTTCTCAAATTTTTTTCATCAATGCCCTTGTAGATTTTTTGGACGAACATAACTTAAAGATTCTCCAATACATGAACGATCTTTCACATAGTCCTTTGCTACCAAGCATGATTTGCAATACACAAAACAAGTAATGTTTAGTCACATAAATACATAGAATTACATCAAGAATTAACAAGTTCAAACAAACAATTTGCAATCAAACTTCAATAACAGTCATACTTGAGAGTTCGAATTCTTTTCTTTTGATTGCCACTGTGTAAGGATAAGTCATCAATATTCTTCTTTGGTACCCTTTTCCTCTTCCTTTTCAGTATTGCCATTTTGGTAACATCAACATCAGCAACAAATTTCAAACTTTCAGATTGTAACTTTTCCAATGATTCTAGCATATTTTGGTTTGAGCTCCAAAGACTAGTGATTATTGTATTCAGTTCTAATATAGAGCCCTTCAGTGCAAAGTTAAAACAAGCATGTGGTAAAGAGAAAGGACAAGGAATTCGGTGTAAGTAGCAAAAACGGGCGGAAAATGAGTAATAAAGGTGGCATAGAGTTTTATGAGTACACGTGTCAATACACGAAACGTCCGCCATCATGCATTAACTAGAAGTCCGACGTCAAATTAGAGAAATAAATATAGAATCAATTGGCAGACTATACAATGCTATAGAATATTCTTCTATGATCTCGAATGTTTGAAGGCTAAAATAAAATAAAACTCAACCGATGCATTGCACAAACTAAGGAAAGAACAATCGGAGAAAATGTTAACAACATTCGTCGAATAGGTGAATGAATAAATAAATAGATAATAAAAATAAGTAATTAAAACAATTAAATAAAAACAAATAATAACACAAAAAATAAAATAAAAAATATATTTACAAGTAGTAAGTCTTCACACGAGAGCCATTTACTCTTGTTGGTTACAAATTTTCTTGTAGATCAACTAGTTGGAGGGATCCATTATCAAAAATTTCAATCACTTTGTAAGGACCCATCCAGCGAGTGTGCAACTTGCTTGGACATTTGATATGGCGATTGTAGTACAAAAGAGCATGTCGTACAAAAGAGCATGGTCTCCTTCTCGTAAAACAACTTTCTTTATCGAATCATCAAAGCTTCTCTGTTACTGCAATTGAATCTTCGTTTTGTCGATCGGAGCTTGATTCGTTTCTCCTCTAACTTTTCAATCGATAAGAATCTCTCCTTTAAGCTTGAGTGTTCATCAGCGACCTGTACTCGATAAGTCGATACTTCAAATTAAATAGGCAATATCGGGTGCATGCCGTAAACCAGATAGAATGGTGTCTGTTTCATTCTATTGATTGAAATCATGATCAATGACAAATTCTAAGGCAAAGAGGCAAAGTTACATGCATACATTCATACCCAAGGTGTTTCACATGTGGGAAAAATGCTTCATGAAATCAACTAAGGCAAATTAAGCTCCTCTCCTCGGATAGAGAGAGAATAGACCAATTTGCTCTCGGGTAGAGAGAGACAAGGAAATACACACAAAACTTGTTTGCTCTCAATTGACTCAAAAACTCACTTAAAATTATGATGGGAATGAAAGTACATATAAAACTCGTGGAGATCCATGCTTCAATCCTATTGGACCCCTCAACCATAGTCTCTTTAATCCTATTGGATGTGTGATGCAACATCCCTCACTTTTGATTGGACCCTTACAACACATTTCTCTCTTATGATTGGAACCTTTGACTTTTGCCACCACATAAGGTGCATCACTCATCAAACCTAAACTTGACATGTGTAAGCAACCTAACTAGATCGAGTTTGTCATCCTTGTATATTGGCCTAATCAACTAGAAACAAGTGTACTTGACTTTTTACCAATAAATGCCAAATTGGCTCTATCCACTTATGACACCTAGGAGCTTGACAAACAGAATTTATCAACCCCATAAAGCTAAGATAGATAATTTTTTGTAATTTTCACACTCCTCCTAAAAAGATATACTAAAAAAGCCTTGATCTTGGAATCATTCCAAGATTGGATCTATGTTTGATGAATGAACTCTTGAGTAGAGGCTTGGTGAGTAGATCGACAATACATGATGATGACTCGATATGCTCCAAATGGATCTCTCCTCCAATAAGATTTTCTCTCACAAAGTGGTGTGCCACTTCTATGTGCTTGCTCGCATGGAATATTGATTATTGGCAAGGGCTTGGGCCGAGATATTATCACAATATATCAATTGTGGATCCTCCTCTTTGATGCACTTTAGCTTCAATAAAATCCTCTTGATCCAAAGCACTTCTTTTGTTGATGTAGTGAGTGCATTATACTCGGCCTCACAAGAAGAAAGAGAGATAGTATCTTGCTTTTTGGAAAGCCAAGATATGAGATTTCCTCCAAAAAAGATAGTGTATGCACTTGTGGACTTTCAATCCACCTTATCAGTTGCAAGGTCTGAATCTGAGTAGCCAATAATGATAAAATCTTCTTTCTTCTAAATCTATGGTGAATGATCACTTCCTTATATTCAAAGCATATGTTGAGAAGAAATTCTCATCGAAGATCAAGGCTTTGAGGTGTGATGGAGGAGGAGAGTACATCTCCAACAAATTCCATGACTATTGTGAGGAGCATATTGTAAAAAATCCTAATAAAGGTGATGAAAGATCCTTCGAGGACATCACACTTTTTAGGAGTCTTATTGGCTCCTTGATATGGCTTACCATCACTAGGCCCCCGACTTGAGCAATTGTGTGCACAAGTTGAGCCAATCTATGCAAGATCCAATGATACCATGTGAAACATTTTTACACTTGGTGTGTGGTCATGCTAGGGATTGAACCCAAGACCTCTCCCATTCCGGTGGGGTGCTCTACCACTGAGCTACCCATCCATTTGTGTTCCTAGAGTGTTGTCCAAGGGCTATAGCCTTGACATTTTCTAACACTCCCCCTCAAGGCATAGCCCTTTTTAGCTACCACTCGCCTAGACCAGATCCACAACCATGGCTCCAATACCATGTGAAAAGTTTTTACACTTGGTGCATGTGGTTTGAACCTAGGACCTTCCCCATTCCGGTGGGGTGCTCTACCACTGAGCTACCCGTCCATTTGTGTTCCTAGAGTGTTGTGCAAGGGCAATAGCCTTGAAACTTTCTAACACTCCCCCTCAAGGCATAGCCCTTTTTAGCTACCGCTCGCCTAGACCACACCCACAACCATGTCTCTAATACCATGTGAAAATTCACACGTGTGGGAATGCCCTAATGTGTGAAATTGATATCCTAAACAAAGCTTTTGCACTTTAGATCATCTATTGATTAAAATCCAAGATCAATGACAAATTCTAAGGCAAAGAGGAAAAGTTGCATGCATACATTCATACCAAAGGTGTTTTACACATGGGAAAAGTGCTTCATGAAAAAACTAAGGCAAATTAAGCTCCTCTCCTTGAGTAGAGAGAGAATACACCAATTTGCTCTCGGGTAGAGAGAGAAGAAAATACACACAAAACTTGATTTCTCTCAAATTGACTCAAAAACTCACTTAGAATTATGATGGAAATGAAAGTACATATAAAACTCGTGAAGATCCATGCTTCAATCCTATTGGACCCCTCAATCATAGCCTCTTTGATCCGATTGGATGAGTGAGGCAACATCCCTCACTTTTGATTGGACCTTTACAACACATCTCTCCCTTATGATTGGACTCTTTGACTTTTGCCACCACATAGGGTGCATCACTCATCAAACCTGAAGGTATACCTCGAGGGAGGAGTCTTTATAATCTGTTATGAGCATGGTAGTTGTGGATGGTTATGCGCCCATGCATAAAATCTTTGATGTTGTCCAGAGATGGCTTTGTTTCCCACGTTTGTATACTCACAGTCTCACCTATGCTCCTTATAATGAGTCTGCTGCGGCCATTCATCCAATTGTTGCTACACGATCCTATCTTGTTTGATTGAATCCATTTAGGATCAGCGCTACCACCCACCCTCATCAGTTTGCAATGTTGAGATTATTGCTACCAATCGTCGGATCATTGCTACATATTTCGCTCCTATATGATTGAATCCATTGAGGATTAACGATGCTCACTGGTCCACAGACATTTATATGAGCATTAATAGACTATTCGCTCACCACTCACTTGCTTAGTTGTCTGAAGCATGCCATCATAGCATCCTAACTCACCTCCAGATGTTTGTGCAAAAGCAATCAATTCTAGTGAAGTCCCTAGCCCGCTGATGCGGTCTCGATCCGAAAGAGGTTTTGGGGTGCAGATTGGTCTTTCCAGCAACATACATGTTCCAGAGAATGTGGTTGACCAATGATCCAATTCAGGGGTAGTTGACAAGGTGGTAAAAATTCAGGAGGCATCATTGCATTTAGCCGTGAAGATCGTAGCTACAGCAACGAGCTATTTCCAGATAGCCATGAGCTAGTATGGGGATGCATTCAACTCCCTCTTCTCCTTTCCATACATTTTGTCAAGAGTGACTCAAACCAAGTATTGTTTGGTGGCAAGAGTGGAAGGGAAAAGCCCTTAAGAAGAGGGAGGCCTACTGAAAGACTCATGGCTTGCCGGTTCTTTGAGCCACCCGGTTTTTCCTTTTTCATAAGGTATACTTCTTGGATCCTCTCCAAAGCATGGTTTTTGATTATTCTTAAGTTCTTGTGTTGTGTGATATGAAGTCGTTTTGTAGGGGGATGGCTAACCTAGCACCACTTGAAATTGACTTGGCTACATTTTAATTAGCATTATTATGGATCTTCATAATGACGATCTTGTTAACTAGCATGCTAATTGTATTTCATCACATTAGGCTCATGATTATCGATGGTTGAAAGTTTTACATGTATGATGCTTATTGTGTAAAGGTGTATTGGACATTGTATTTGGCAATGAGTCGGTTTGTGTGTACTTGAGTCACTAGCCCTGCCTCTTTGAAATAGAAGAGCAGGTTGTCCACCATGCATGGTTGAAATACACCACCTTGGTTAGGGGTCAACTTAGTCACATCCATTGTTGGAACTGCCTAGCGAAATACCTAGGCCTAACGGTTGGCAAAATACCATCGCCTATCAAACAAGGTGGCGCATATAATTGGCACCCCCACGTTGCACGACAAGTAACAAAGAGATGACATCCTATTTCTATCTGGTGTATGTGTACTAGCTTCATCTTGTGTGCCTTAAAATTGTTGATTAAGTGCTCATGGACATTTTACAAGAATTGTAACACCACCCTCTTTACCACGTATAGTCGTATGATTGATTAAAGACCCTAAACTTTGAAGGACATTAGAGGAGTTCTCAATATCAAAAAGACCCTTTAAGGAATGCCATGTAGGATATAGAAAAATATCAAAATATCAAAATAAAAAAAAACCATATCATTTATTTGCTTGCCCACACCACTCCCAAGGCCTCCCCAACTCCCAATGATCTAACCACAACGTCTATAGTCACAGTTAAGAACTGTTAACAGTTCGTAGTATAAATTGACTAAATTCAAAAATATTCTCTCCATTGGTTACGAAAAGGGCAATATTTTCACTGGATCTAGAATATGACCACCATCCCCAAATTCGAATCAGGAAAAATTGCAAAATATTTACATATGCATTCCTTCCACGAGAATGAAAATATGAGCGCCAACTACCTATTGGAATGAAAAAATGAGTGGCATTTTCAAATTTGAATCAAGCATACAAGCATGGAGATTGGATTGATCGTACATAGTATATAATATAATCAAAGATGAGTATTTTGTTTTGCTTCATAGAATCTGGTCATAATACTTTGATGCAACTGATTACTCTATTATTTTTTTGATGATGACATTGTATCATCTACATGTGGATATCCCTATTGATTTGGCACCTTTGCAGAGAAGAGGAGGCAAAGGAATTCAAATATCTGCTGAGGATCGTTCTCGTTACAGGGCAGAAGGAAAAAAAAAACTTGGATTTGTGGATAGATGGAACATTATATCCACAAGATCCAAGCACTTTGACACATCCCACATTCTCTTCAATAACTCATTTAGTTACATGGATATGCAATGGGCATAGTGGATTACTAGGATATTGTGAAAGATTGCAGAACCATGGAAAACAACTTTGTATAAATAAAGTTCACTTTTTAGAAGGTGAGTTAATTCGGATATCCTCTTATTGTCAGAATAGAGATTGTCATCTCCAAAAGACGTTAGAAAAAAATGAACAACTTAGAAAAGATAATAAATCATTACAAAAGATAACAATCAATATCAGATAAGAACTAGAGCAAATGCAATCAGTCTTACAGTCTATTTGTACTGAAAACTTACAATTATTGAAGGATGTGGATTTGACAAAGAAGAAGACTAAAAGTAAGAAGCGAAAGCAACAAAGTTGCAAGGATATTCAAACGCTTTCAAAAGGAGGTTATCGAAATAGAAGGATCCGTGCATTCAAGTAAGCATATTCTGATTTTTGTAAGTTTTTCAATGACATTTGAATTTAATTTCAGCTATGGTGATATTCTGTTAACTATCTATTTTTTTTGCAGATTTGCATTAGTAGCTCCTTGGAATATTAAAGACAATGCTTCACTAGGAATGTCATTGGGCACAATATTGACTTGCAAATCCACTGAGCGTATCATGATGAACAATAGGATTTCAAATGTAAAGTGTAAAATAACAGAGTCTTTGATGGTGGACATTCAAAAAAATTTAGATAAGATTATAGTTCAGGGTGCTTGTGATTTTGCAGGTATTAGTAGGGAAGCATATGCAACAATATTTAAACTAATTAGAGAAGCTTTTAAGCAAGTTCAAATTAGAAAAGTCCCAATCCCTAGGACATATCACTTGAAGAAAGAGAAGGATACATTAAACATAGGTATGCATAAGATCACTGGAACTCCATTTCATATTAAGGTATATGAAATTGATGGAAGATCGATATTCTATAGTTCATCAAACAATTTATTTGTTGATCTAAACTACTTGCTGAGGTACACATTCTATGATATAACCTATGAAAAGGTAAATGGCAAAATAATCATAGTACTTAAGTTAGATGAGTCAGAAATTGTGAAAGGGCAGAAAGTGGAGCGGGTTAGTATAACTCTCATGAATGGTGCTCTATCACAAACAGAGAACCAAGAAGATTTCAGATTTAGTGTCCAGTTAGAAAATGATATATGGTGGTTGGTAGCGTTTCAGATAACTAGCCTCATTATTACATTACATTCATTGAATAGTATTAATACATTGTAAAGTAAGTCTGATTAATTCTTTGGACAGGTGCTGAAAGAGGATCATGATATATTATCATGGATATTCTCAAGGACATCTTATCCTAGGATCATCAAGGACCATATGGATGGAGGACTTCTCAATGTTCCAAGAGTTGGAGACTTCAATGTTGAATGGCACTTAGCAGGTGATATGAAAACATTGAAATGTATGTATAATGTCTCTCACGGTGCTACATCAAAACACCCTTGTTTGTATTGTATGAAAATGGCAAAAGATGTAACTAGGAGTACAAGAATTAATAGAGAATATGCGATCCAAACTGGAAGCCTGTGCTGCCTATCCCCTTAAAAAATGTGCATGTTTGCACTCTTCATGCAGAAGTTAGATTAATGAAAAGATCATTTATCTTCATGTAGTTTTTGCTTGGAATACTAAGCCATCATCATTAGCAAAGGAAACTATCTCTCGATTAGAAGACGTTTTATCAAAAGCAGGACTCCATAAAGGACATGTCAAAATTCAAAAAGATGAAAAGCTTTCAGAAAAGAATGGGAATATGCCAACTAAGACAAGCATAGGAGGAGCAAAAGCACGTCATTTCCTATCAAATCATACTGGTAAGGCTTCTAATATTCAACACTCAGTCTGGACAGATATTATTGCTGCCACTCACGACTTCGAGAAAGACGGCAAAACCAGAGTACTAAAAGTTGATGTATGGAAAAAGCTTGATAGTATGATTGCTATTTTAAGAAAAGAAAAATACTCTGATATTGATAAGAAAGCTGTCCAAAGGACTTGTGTCGAGTTTGTTAATGCAGTATCAAAAGCACGGGGAGAAGATCACATCACTCATTACATGGTTAGTATAAAATTTTCAAAATGCTTTCAAATTCTCATATATATTTAGATCTAAACGTAAGACTAACATTATGATTTTGACATATGCAGCACATACTAAGAGATCATACAACATTTTTTGCAAATACATATGGAAGCTTGAGTGTATGGTCATCACAAGGAATGCAGAAGTCACATTGGCAAGCATGAGCAACATTTCATCGAAATACACAACATGGAGGAACCATTGAAAAACGAAACACCATTTGTCAATTGTTTCAGTGGTTCTACCGCAGAGTTCAGATTCGACATATAACAAAGTCCACACAATACAAGAAGTTTAGAAAGGCATGCAAGTTCATACAGGAAGATAAAGTTAGATGATTGCTGAGTAGAAGATCATCATTGTCATCAAATCATGACACGTTCAGAATTGCTTTGCAAATTCATTGAGCAAGAGAGGAGAAATACTCAATGTAAATGTATTGATTGTATTATACCAAAATACAAAGTGTCAACTATTCATCATCAGATCTTGTGTCAGATTCTATGGCAGTATTGTCATGAAGAAATTCTTTGCTAGCGTATGCATCTAATAGATGTGCATTATCCTTATTTCCACTAAGCTCAATATAAGTGGAATACAATGAATAATGGGAACTTCTTAAAGGAACATTCCCATCAGTAAAGTCTAAAATGTTCAAAACATAAGATCTTTTGACAAAAAGGATCTTATTTGTCTTAACAAATTTATGTCCTCCTAGGTAAAATGATAAAGCTTTAACTGCCATTATAAGACTCTCCCCAACTGGGCTCAGCTCGGAATGAGCAATACAGATATCATTCTTCAGGAAATGCCTAAGATAGTGGCCCAGTCCACGGTCCCTCTGGAACGAGGATGCGAGTTGTTTGAAACCACCTCGTCTCATAGCAAAATCATCTATTATGAGAGCATCCTGCAATAGGAAATATGTTAGCAACAACACATTCAGTGATTAAAAACATTCTAATGCAAGAAAGTTTAAACACTTACACATTCTTCATCATCAGCAGCAACCAGATCAGGATGATCAATATAATGACCACGTATTGAAGTGGAATCATCAGTGAAATGCATTAATGATGGACGAGGGAAGCCCATCTAGGATTGAAATGTCGTGAATTCTTCATCGGATTGTCTGCCTCGCCCATCCTCAACTATATTTGATAAAGTCTTAGTCAGGCATTCTTCACCAGTCATAAGTCCCTCCTCATCATCAAAATCAATACTAGCAACAAGGTCATCTGTTTCAAAATCTACAAAGTCGGAGAATTCGAAAATTGTGCCTGATAATAGACATAGAACCTTGTCTTCACGATAGTAAAAAAATTTACATAAATCAACAGTAGTAAAATATACATCGTCATTAATATAATATGCAGGCAAATTGAAAGGACATTTCGACTCTTCTATAGGGTTGGATTCATCATCAGATGTATTTTGGCCAATAAAAGAATCCCGGAGAACATCAGTATTTACATCAATAAAGTCACTTTCCTTATCAGGAGTGTCGATAAGAAAGTGACTGATATCCTTAATAACTGACTGAACAAAGGATGATGCAAAAGGAGGGTCAGCAACAGAAACTTCCTCATCATCTGGGATCTGAACTGATAGAAAAAGTACGAAACCACTCTGATATTCAACCAATCGACATTTCTTGTTGCAATGCGGACACGTTGAACTGCTTTTGAAAAGATCAAGCAATTTGGTGAACATTCTATCCAGTCTATGTTTGAAAGCTGGGAAGAAATGAACAAGATCAGTATAATGCATGTACTGGAGTGGACCTATGGAGAAAACATGCTTACTAAGTATATCTCTGAATCTAACATAATGTTCATAAAATACATCAAAATTTGGTTGTGCAGTCCTGAAAACATGTAGATATGGCCTGAATAGGCTGTGGAAGTAGTCTAGGTTTTCAGTAATCTCAAATTCATTAAGAAATGAACTCAAGCCTGAATCTCGTGAGGATCTTGAGGAAGAGGCCATGGCAGTAACATGAATATCGCACTTGTGCGAGAGGGAGAACTGAAACAAAACTGACTATCAAAATGGCGCACAAGAGGGATATGTATGTCAGGCAGATACCGAATATCCCACTTCTGCGCAAGTAGGTATCGTTGCAAGCAAATGGACAACAATGCACGCGCACAAGTGCGATATGCCGCCAATTTAGAGAATGGAAAAGGTAAAAAATTAATCGACTTTTGTGCCATTTATACTAAATGTTTGCATGTGTGGTCAACGGACAAAGGACACGTGTCTACTTTCAATTGGACTACATGCACTGGCACGTGTGAGGTGACACTTGGACATGTGTGAAATGACACCTGGACACGTGTCGCGTGTTCATTCATTTGCTCGACAACACGTGTCGCTCTCGCATTTTCTCGTACAAATCCCACACGTGTAATGTGACAAGGTGACAGTGTCACTCTCGCATTTGTCCGTACAACTCCTACACGTGTGACAAGACATTTTTTCGCACGTGCAAACCGCGATATAAAATCACAAACTTCGATGAATTTTTTTCACTTTTTTTTTTGCTCCGCATATCGCACTTGTGCGCGTCCTTCACAATCGATATTCCTCCTACCGCCTTCCATGCGCACAGGTCTGATACATCTGCCTACGTTTCTCCTTGTATCGCACTTGTGCGTCTTTCTTCAAAACTATTTTCTCTCTCTTATAGTCGGCTCGCACAGGTCCGATATACCGTACATTCTGTCCGTATATATCGGTCCTCTGCGAGGTCTTTATCATCTCTCCCTGCTCATCCTAACCGTCACGCACAAGTCCGCTATCCCATAGTACACGTCCATGGGTAGGAGCAAGCAGACAAGGAGACACTTCTTCTCTCCTGGCTCATCCTCAGTCCTGCGGTTGCCATTACACCACCCTCTAAACCTAGAACGCGAACTGCAACAGGTGGCTCTCTGAGATACGCAAGTATCAAAGATCAACAGCTCTGTTGATCCCAAGAGTTCCATTCTATCGTGCTGTCCGAAACATAACAAGAAATGATCTCGGACAGCTAGTTAGATTCACACCCAGTGCTCTTCAGTGCCTTCAGGAGGCTGCTGAAGATTACATTAGCCTTTTTTTTAAGGATTCTTTTTTGCTTGCAATCCATTCCAAGAGAGTCACCATAATGCCCAAGGATTTTTAGCTCCTGATGAGAATGAGAGATAGGTATTGTAGATTACACGTATCTCAGCCTGCTGCTCCTAGACCAACTCCTCTAGATAGGAATGATCTTCCTACGAAGCGTCCTAGGAAGCAGATAGCCCCCAAGAGAGCTCCAAAGAAAGTAAGGAGGGTAGACACCACAGATTCTGTGAAGCCTAACCCGGAATCCATTGTAGATAACTCTGCTGTTGATAATGTTGTAAATATAGCTACATCTGTTTTGGATACCCCTTTAAAACCTGTAGATACTACACATCCACCTCCTCCTCCTCCTCCAAATTTTTATACATATATAGATTCGGATGATTATCTTAAATTTGAGAAAGATATATCCGATACTTTAGATACAATTGGTACTCCTTTTTGTTTTAGACTAGATGGACTTGATTTTAGTATTAATTTTAGAGTTCTAGATTGCTTGGATCTCAAAGACAGACGGGCTTCTATCAGTGATCCTGTGATGGAGTCCGGGCTTACACTCTTGCAATATGACATTGCAAGAGATTCATCCAATGAGGTGCTGGTGCTGAGTAACTTTCTGCTTCAAGCCTTCAAGGAGAATAATGACACTTTGTCACAGTGTCTGACAAGTGGATTCACACCAGCAACAAAGTATCTGCTCATCCCTTATCATACGAAGTAAGATATATCAAATGCTTCTTGCTGTTTTATGCATTAACATTGGCATTGTCAATGGAAATAGTTCTCAGAATTGCAGCTAAAGAAATTTCAATCTTATTTTGTAGTGACCATTGGAGTTTAAACCTGATCTCTATTAAGAGATCTGTAGATAATATTATTAAAGGCTTTTGTGTCAAGATGAATTTGACAAGAAATACACATAAGGATGTAGACATATACCTTCCATATCTAAGTAAATATATTCCTACAGATGTTCCCTATTCCGTGGACTGGCAGATCGTCAGTTTGGAGGTAAACTCTGTTCATAGCATTTTGAAATCAATATTCTAATGTGGGTGGTACACATTATACAATGCAAAGTTATTTTTTGAGTGGTTCAACCTTCAGCAAGATGTTGATATTTCTAAGGTAATAAATTCTGTTTATTCTTATTTTGGAATCATGATTAGTTTCCTATTTTGTTGATGTTTTTGGCCATTACTAATACATAATGTTCTATTTTGCAGTTTACACTTCCTGAGTACACATCAAGCCAGGTGTACAGATTTAGACAAGAAATTATCCTGAGTATACTGGCTAGGGCAAGGCTTCAGCCTCCCGTTATTGATGATGGTGCAAAGGATGATGTAGTTATACTAAATTAAGATCTAAACAAATATAGATAGCATAGAACAAAAATACATGTATAGAATTCATAGAAAATATACATTGATATATCAAATGTTGTTCCAGTTTATGAATTTGGCAGCACAAAATACATGTACTGATGCCCAACTTGGGCTTTCATTTATTGAATGAAAAAGTGTATACACAGAGTTTTACTTAGTTTATTTGAAACTATTGTTCTCCCACAATGGTGATTGTTGTAGGTAGATCTTTGCAGCACGTTATCAGCGCCTGTCTTTTTCGCATCTGTGACATGGCAAATATTAGTGAATGTGCAATTGTAAATGATGACATTTTCTATTATTTTGTCCTATTTTGAAATGGCAATAAATATAAAATACTTACGAGTCTTCCTTTGATGATAAGACTAAAATATGTTGGTAGATTGGTTTGTAATAGCATGAGCTCTGTTCTGATAAAATCAAGCTTCCAATGCTCTTCCACCTCAACCATAGTCAAATATTCCTCATTGTAGATAATGCTTATCTCCATTCGGTTTGTGTGACCATTTAGTTCAAAGTCTTGATCCAGTGGTAGCCATGTACCTTCAATTTTCTTGTATCTCTGGTAGCTAAATGTGAGACTGAGCATTTGCTTTTCGATATGATATCGAAAGATCATTGAGGACTTTTTAATTTGCATTCTATGTCATTATTTGTTTTACTATCCCAGCCTTGATCCATGAGATCTGACAAAGTCTCATCTGATAAATCCTTGCAAACAAATAAAGTTAGTGTCCTACGAACACTAGCACTCGAGAAAAGATCAACAAATATATGTAATGAGATAAACCAACTTAGGTGAACAATTTTCGAGCCTGTGCTTATCATGAGTAGCTTGCATCTCAAGGATTCAGAAACAATGCTGTCAGGAGTAGGCCACTCATCACTTTGAAAACTAGGCAATGGAATTGCTTTGAGCTTGCCAAAACTTTCATCTGTTTGTGGCTTATATAAAGATTCATAAAAATAGATACCACAATCTGCAAGTTCCTTTGGACTTCTTCCTCTGTATTGCAGCTTTCCAACATCAGAGTGAATCACATCTAATATTCCTACAAGTGATTGTGCGGGCTCCCATTCACTTATGCATGATGGATATAAACCTGAAAGAAAAAAACAATGTTGAAGCATTCAAATCATAATCTGAAGAGCATTAATAAAGAAAATCACCTATGATTGCTGTAGAGTACATATGTTTTGATATACTTACAATTATATTTTTGATGATCATGAGGATTGATATCATGTACTTTGATTTTTGAATGCATATATACATGTTGTACTAAGGCTTCTGATATAGATTGACCTCTCGGGGTAGTCTTAAACTCCAAAATTTTTGCTTTCAATAAAATTTGTAAGTCATTTTTGCTCTTTTCTTTTGTCGAAAATTGCCCTTTGATGATGGATGCAGCAATACCCATGGGTTCTTCGTATATTTTGTTGGCTTCCAGTTATCAGCTTCATCTTTCTCATTGTAAAGAATCACAGACTCGATTGTAGATCTAGGTCTCCTTGCCATTGCTATTTTCAAAGCCTGGGCGCCAAAAATCTCTCTGATATGATACTTAATTTCAATTTTTCGTATCACATTTAATCTAATGTGAATGCCAACAGTTGTTCTTGAGGTGCCAAAGGTCTTTCCTCCACACCAAAAACAATATTCATTAACTCATTCATCTCAAGGAGAGACTTCATTCTCACCTTCCAAGTTGAATCAGTTGCTTGAGATAAGCCCATCATTGCTCTCCAACATGAAGCCTCCATATGTAGCCATGTTGCAATGATTTGATCTTCTCATTCAACCTGTTCCAATGCACTTACAACTGCATTGAAAGTCAACAAATGAATCCAAGAATAAATCACAAAGATATGGAACCTCTCAAATCTCTTTCTTGCACAAAACTAGCAAAATCAACACATAGAATTAATGACACTTGATCAACACATGATCAACCTACAATATCATGAAATTTTGTGATAAATTTTACAGTTTTTAGGACAATAATGATTTTACTTTACAATCATAGAGAGTTATTGGTTGCTTAATCAATGAATCTATCAAGTTCTACACATTAGATCTTGATCTAGATTCACTACACTTGGATTTAAGCAAGAGCAATGGATCAACACATCATTTTTTAGTGAGAGCGGCTTCACACGTGTGGAGTACTGTCCACTGTACGGCCTGCACCTGAAACAACAAGTACAATGATACTAGATAGCAATCATGCATAAAAATCACAAGACAAATGACTAGAAATCTCACAAAAGTGTAGAGTGCAAAAGTCTCATCAATCTTCTTAGCAAAATGATGATCCTTTTATGGATCAAGTACATCCATGAGTCTGGTACAGTCCAGCAGGCCTTCACACGTGTGAAAAGTGCCACATCACTAAGATCTATCCATTTTATCCATCCTTGATCCTTATCCAATAGTTGACCTTCTAGAATATGACTAAAATCCAAAAAGCTGGTCTCCTAGAATATAGGAATATTCCCTACAAAATAGGATCTAAGGAAAATGGTCAACTCTTATCTTCTAGTACTCTATACACACGTGTGAACATCCACTTGCCATGTGGGAGCATTTACTCATGCACATGCAAGGAAAAGCTAATTTGTAGGTGACTAGTCAACTTGACTAAAAACTAGTCATTTCATGTTCACACTAACTAGAATGATACAAAATCAATTTGGATATATACAAACATGAAAAGTACATCCTTTCACACGTGGGAACAGGCTCCACACGTGTGAAATCATATCATCAACATATTCTAATGTTTGATCAATATTTACATGAACCAATGTCAAGTGAGGAGTGACAATTTTCAACACTCCTCCTCACTTCTAACTTGGCAAATCTAGTGTACATCTATCTACAATTCCAAGAGCATATCTTAACTTAAAAAATGGATCTTTGGACAATGGTTTGGTTAAGATATCAGCTATGCATTCGGATGATGGTACATGATGTGGTTGCACTTCCTTGGATTGTACCTTCTCCCTCACAAAGTGGTGAGCTATCTCAATATGCTTTGTTCTAGCATGGAAGATAGGATTTGAAGCAATTTGTTGAGAAGATTGATTGTCACAAAATATGTAAGGGATCTCCTCGGCCTCTAGCACATGTAGTTCCATCAAGAGTCTTCTTAGCCATAGGAGCTCTTTGGTTGTTGAAGTCAATGCCTTGTACTCGGCTTCACAAGAAGATAGTGAGATTGTATCTTGCTTTTTGGAAAGCCAAGATATTACTCCTCCACAAAGAAATGTTGCAAATGCACTAATGGACTTCCTATCCATCTTGTCACCTGCAAAATCTGAATCCGAGTAGGCTCTCAAGTGCAAGTTAGATCCTTCATAAAGTATGCCAAAAAATCTAGTACTAGAAACACATCTAAGTACTCTCTTGGCACTTTTCCAATGATGAACTAAAGGAGCTTGCATACTTTGACTCAACTTGCTTACACAAAAACTTAAGTCAGGTCTAGTGATAGTTAAATAGATTAGAGAGCTTATAAGCTTCCTAAAGAGAGTGATGTCCTCAAAGGATGCTTCATCACCTTCATTAGTTGCTTTCACAACATGCTCCATAGGGGTGTCAATCCCCTTACAATCTTTCATACCAAATCTTTCAAGAATGGAAGTAGCATACTTAGATTGACTTATGAAAGTACAATTGCTACTTCTAGACACTTCTATCCCAATTATAAACTTAAGGAAGCCTAGATCTACCATCTTGAACTCACTAGATAAGTCAACTTTTACTTTGCCTATGCCATCATCATCATTTCCTGCCATAATGATGTCATCAACATAAAGAACCAAAATGATGATCTTTCCTTCATTACATTTGAAATATAAAGAAGGTTCATAAGCACTTAGTACAAAGCCAAGGGAATAGAGAAAATCATGCAACCTAGAGTACCAAGCTCTAGGTGCTTGCTTCAAGCCATATAGGCTCTTCCTTAAGTAGCACACCTTTTGCTCCTCACCAACCTTGATGAAGCCCTCGGGTTGCATCATGTAGATTTCATCTTCTAAGAAGGCATTCAAGAAGGCATTTGTCACATCCATTTGGTAGAGATCCCATTTGAACAAAGTAGCAATGCAAATGATTAATCTAATAGTTACAAGCTTAGCTACAGGTGCAAATGTTTCTTCATAATCCAATCCTTTTATTTGAAGAAATCCCTTAGCAACAAGCCTAGCTTTGTATTTACTAATAGATCCATCTTGATTGTACTTAATTCTATAAATCCACTTACATGCAAGTGGTTTCTTTCCTCTTGGAAGATTTACAAGATTCCAAGTATGATTCTCTTCTAATGCATCATACTCTACTTGCATTGCATCTCTCCAAACTTTAGATTTACATGCTTCTTCAAAAGATGATGGTCCTTCAATCAATGTAGCTAAAAAAGAGTAAGAGGTAGAAGATGTAGAGCCTTCCTTTTGCTTTCCCTTGTCCACATAGGTAAGCCTTGAGGGCTCGGCCTTGCTCCTTGATGATCTTCTTGGCCCCTTTTGACTCGGATCCAAATCTCCATCCTCGGGTTTGTCATGATCCTCCTCGGGTTTGTCAAGATCCTCCTCGGATTTGTCAAGATCTTCAATGCACAATGGGTTAGATCCATTTGACAAGCTCTTAGCAAATTGTGACTCATCAAAAAGTACATCCTTGCTTACCTTTACTTTTTTGGATGTAGGATCATATATCCTATATCCCTTGCTATTTTCTCCATAGCCAACAAAGATTCCTTTGAAGGAGGTAGCATCTTCTTTCCTTCTAGTCTCCAAAGGAATGTGTACATAACAAGTACATCCAAAGATCTTAAAATCTTTTACATTGGGTTTCTTATCAAACAAGGCTTGATAAGGTGAGATCCCATCTATAGCACTACTAGGAAGTCTATTACACAAATAATTAGCACATGTTATGGCTTCTCCCCAAAATGAGATAGAAAGTGATGCATCAAGCCTCAAGGACTTTGCACACTCACATAGACTCCTATTTTTCCTCTCGGCCACCCCATTTTGTTGAGGGGTGTAGGAACAAGTGTATTGTAACTTAATACAATTGATCTCACAAAAGTCTTTCATTTTATTGGAGGTGTACTCTCCTCCATTATCACATCTTAGTGCTTTGATAGAAGTACTAAGTTGTTTCTCTACTAGAGACTTGAACTTAATGAAAGCTTCATAAACAAGACTTTTCTTTGATAGTAACTCAATCCATGTGAATCTAGTACAATCATCTATAAAAGTTACATACATCAAGGCACCTCCATTACTTGCATGTGAAAAACTATGTACATCAGAATGTATGAGATCCAAGGGAGAGAGAGATCTTGATGAAGATTTCTTGTAAGAAGATTTGTGTGACTTTGCAAGGCCACATGCCTCACACATTTTTCCACACTTCTTGAAAGTTCTTGGTAGGCCGAGAGCTAGTTCCTTGCTTGCCATTGACTCCATAGATTGAAGATTAGGATGGCCTAATCTCTTATGCCAAAGCTCCACTTGAGTTAGCTCCTCCCTAGCTAAGTTCACACTTTCACTTGCAACATTAGCATCCAACTTGAAAAGTCTACCTTGCTTAATGCCACTAGCTTGCACTTATCATTTTTCAAGATGGAACAAACTCCATTCTTGAAATGTACATCTAGTCCATTGTCCATTAATTGTCCTACACTAAGCAAGTTTCTTGAAATGGTAGGAACATACAAAACATTATCTAGATCTATCCTTTTAGATGTGCCTAAACAAAGAGGTATAGATCTTATGCCATCTATCTTGCATGCTTGATCACTAGCAGTGTATATTGACTTCTTAGACTCATTACAAGATAGAAGAGTAGAAAAATAATGCTTGTTAAAGGACATGTGGGAACTAGCCCCACTATCTATCCACCATGTGTCTTGACTTGAAGTTGGTGTAGATGCAACCATTAAGGATGTGTTGAATCCATCCTCATATTCTTCCTCTTGAGCAATGTTCACTTGATCTCCTTTGGCTTGTTGATTCTTCTTCAAGTAGCATTCTGAGGCAAAGTGTCCTTTCTTTCCACAAAAGAAACACTTTAGTTTTGCCCTGTTCTTCACTTTGCCTTTGGAGGTAGATCCTTCATTCTTCATCTCGGCCTCCTTGCCTTGATTTTTCTTGAATGGATTTTGCTTTTTCTTGCCTTTAGATGTAAAGTTAGCTTTCTCCTCTCCTCCATTAAGTGACATGCTATCCATTCTTGTCTTGAGGTGTAGAAGCCTACTCTCCTCGGCCACAAGAACATTGTGCAACTTTTCAATGGATGGAAGAGAGTCTTGAATGGCAAATGATTGGACTAAGTTGGTAAACTCATCACTTAGACCATTCAAAATGATTTGTACTAGTTCTTGATCTTGGATCTTCTCTCCTATTGCACTTAACTCCTTGTTAAGAGATTTGATACTCTTGTCCACTCTCTCCACTTCCTTTCATGCTTAGGAAAACTTGATTTCTTAGCATGAGGATTCTTGAAGTATTGTTGGATTCATAAATGCTCTTTAATGAATCTCAAGCCTCTTTGGATGAGGTACAAGAAGACACCTCTTTCAAGAGGTCATTGCATACATTTAACTTTATGCAATGTAGAGCTAATCTTGCTCTCTTCTTGTATTTGGCTTGTTCTTGGGGAGTTTGAGGCTCTTCCTCTACTCCTTGAACTATGTCATATAGATCATGGATCACTAGGAGTGATTCCATTCTCACTTTCCAAATGGAATAATTTGTGGAAGTGAGTCTCTCACTTGATTCCATCAAATATCCACCCATGGATGACATTTTAGAATGAATGCTCTTTTAAAAATCACAAAGATTTTTGAATTTTAAAAGATCTATGAAAAGGCCTAAAGCTTTCTAGAATGCCTACAGGCTTGTCTCTATCAAACTAGCACACAAGCTTGAATGATACTCAAAGATCTTACCAAAAATTTCTAGCCTTCACTCTCACAAAAAAATTGCTTTACACTTTTCTTAGAGATTTCACTTCAACTAAGGATCTGAACAAATCAGCCTCTTAAGATCTGATCTTAGACTCTAAAAAGAAATGCTTCAATAATCCAAAACACTATTTGAACATAGGCATTAGTTAGAATGAATCTAGATCAATACTATGCTTCAAAAAGCACCAAAAATGAACTAGTATTGTGATTTTGGGACCAACAAACACAAAGTAACTTGAATTGAAAGTTGCTGTACGGTTTCACACGTGTGAAAAGTACATACACAGCCTCCAAGTCATTTTTATCCAAATGATTACAAGCTATCACTCTAGAAGAACTCGCCCTCACTAGTATTGGCCAAAAAACAAATTTTGCCAATGATCTTTACAAGATTTATGATTCAATGATCACTCTCTTACTTAGCTCTGATACCATGATAAATTTTACAGTTTTTAGGACAATAATGATTGTACTTTACAATCATAGAGAGTTATTGGTTGCTTAATCAATAAATCTATCAAGTTCTACACATTAGATCTTGATCTAGATTCACTACACTTGGATTTAAGCAAGAGCAATGGATCAACACATCATTTTTTTAGTGAGAGAGGCTTCACACGTGTGGAGTACTGTCCACTGTACGGCCTGCACCTGAAACAACAAGTACAATGATACTAGATAGCAATCATGCATAAAAATCACAAGACAAATGACTAGAAATCTCACAAAAGTGTAGAGTGCAAAAGTCTCATCAATCTTCTTAGCAAAATGATGATCCTTTTATGGATCAAGTACATCCATGAGTCTGGTACAGTCCAGCAGGCCTTCACACATGTGAAAAGTGCCACATCACCCAGATCTATCCATTTTATCCATCCTTGATTCTTATCCAATAGTTGACCTTCTAGAATATGACTAAAATCCAAAAAGCTAGTCTCCTAGAATATAGGAATATTCCCTACAAAATAGGATCTAAAGAAAATGGTCAACTCTTATCTTCTAGTACTCTACACACACGTGTGAACATCCACTTGCCATGTGGGAGCATTTACTCATGCACATGCAAGGAAAGCTAATTTGTAGGTGACTAGTCAACTTGACTAAAAACTAGTCATTTCATGTTCACACTAACTAGAATGATACAAAATCAATTTGGATATATACAAACATGAAAAGTACATCCTTTCACACGTGGGAACAGGATCCACACGTGTGAAATCATATCATCAACATATTTTAATGTTTGATCAATATTTACATGAACCAATGTCAAGTGAGAAGTGACAATTTTCAACATTTTGCACTCTATAAGATTGAAATACACTCTTGAAAAGTCCAAAAACTTCCAAATCAATAGATCCTATCAATTTTAGAGTTTCCACAAAAGTGCATATATTTAATCGCACAAAACATGCAAAAGGTAGAAACTTGATATAGAATCTTGAAGAATGATATAGATCCTTTATTATGCATAAAAAGTCACAAAAATACATCAATCAATGAGGGAAATCATCCTACTACAAGTATTTTGACCTAAATTGAGCTTTGGATCACAAAAATGCCCACTTGAAAATGCTTGATTTTGACAAGGAATCACTCTAGCACACTCTAGAATTGATGACATCTCCAAATGACTCTCTAAAAATGGCTTTTTCTCCAATTATAGCTTGCAACAAAGCTCTAATAACATGTTAAAAAAATAGATTACAAAGATCCATTTATGCCTTTTGATCTTTAGCTAATTTGGAGAGAACATCTAGCATCATTACAAATGTAGAAATCATGCATCTACTATGCATAGAAGATGTAAACTCAATAAGAACTTGTCATAAAAACTTAGATATGTGAATTTACTATTAATGTCCATATAACAAAAATACAACAATAGTACTCACACGTGTGGATCCAAATACATAAGAAAAATAGCATTCTACACACAAAATTTCACTATATCACCACCAAGATGCAAAAAATGGATGTAGAAACCCAAAGAAATGTTTTCCATAAGAATGAATGAGAGAAGAATGAGAGAGATGGGTTCCTCCTATGCCTATAGCCTATTTATAATAGCCCCTTTCCCTATTTGGATGTTCTTGCACAAGCTTATCAACTTATGAAAGTTTCTAGATTTTTACCAAAACCTAGATCTAACATGACTAGATTCAATGCATGTATTTGAGCCAATAACAAGAGGCCTATATGAGACCTTATCAAGTTGCCTAATAGTCAAAACTAGTAAATCCACTATTCTTAGGCCTTATTAGCTTCATAAAGTCTATCTCTAACATAAAAATTGCATATTGGCCTCAAATTGCCAAATAAACTCAACATAACTAGTTGATATTTTTCATAGGGCGGTCTCCCACCCATGAGGAGTATATGTATGTGTACGGTCACAGTACGCAAGCATTACTGAAATTATTGGAGAGGAAAGGTGTTGGAGGGTTTGCGGATATCGAGGCAACCCTAACCCTAGTTAATAAGTGAGTGGGATTTGACACCCTACGTGTGTAAGTCCAACTCGATGATCACATAGATAATTGATTAGTTACAACTTAATAAAAGGACTTTAGGCCTTTCTGCGGGACTTTTAATGTCGCAGGGCCTATTAGTCAAGTTAGTGAATAAAATAGGGGGTTCCCACCAAAATTCAAATTTGAATTGGTTCCCTCCAATTTTTGAATGGGTTCCCTCACTTTTTCAAGTTTAAATGGTTTTGAGGCCAAAGCCCTATATATAGTGGTAGTTTTGAATATTGTACACATGCTCTCTTCATTTCAATACAAGCAGGTTGGCCCTCTTATGAATTGGATATGGAATGTCCTTGCTCTCCATCTTTCCTCCTCTAACTCTCATGTTTTCTTTGGATTTGCTATTTGTTGGATTTGATGCTTATTGGGATTGATTGTTCTTATGTTTTTTGTGAGAGAGAAAGGGAGAGAGAGAAGAATAAGTCTCTATCATTGTTGTGAATCTAGTGTTAATGGATGTAGTGTTAATGCTTAGTGTTAATGGATCTTAGTGTTAGACATGAATCATATCACATGCTGGATTATGATATATGTTATCACTCTCATGAGAACGAACCTCCACGTGACAACTAGCTTCATCTCCTTGATGCTTGTGTGCTTGGATCTAGGGTTGAGGGTAGGATAGGAAATGCCCGCTACAATTTTGGGTTCGTTGCCAGGGACGCAGGGCCATCAACATCAAGGGCCAGACAATTGTTTCAAAAACCGATCACTCTTGAGGAACAGATCCAGATGTTCTTACATCCACAGCCACATGAAACCTCAAGGGCTGGATGGGTTATCAAGTTTAAAACTTGAGAGATTGAAGCCGACAAAGAATTGGATAAGCTACCCACATTGGGTGAGCAATTACCATAGTGCAGAACAACTTTTGAAAAGACTCCAAATTCAATAAGGAGTTATGTAACAAGCCCTTGCCAGCTCTAGGTGGATCCATATTATGTTCCAATGCCTCGTAGGAATAAATGGAAAGATTTGGGAGTGGCAATGGATAAACTCACAATCCATACTCCAAATTGGCCCATAATTCACCAACAATACAGTTGGTCGATCGTAGTGGATACGACTTGGCCAAGTTGACATCAGTTTCAACCAGATGAGAATTGTGTACCAGCATTGGCTTTCGATCCAAATGTACCTATGGTGTCCGACAAAGTCCAAGACCAATTGTCAATAGCCAAATTGTACTTTTGAGCCGCGATGTTGGGTGGATCCTAGGAGTCCAGATTTATAGCATGGACAACATCGAATTGGATTTCGGGGGAGAATACGTGCTTCTTTCCGCACAAGACTGATTTCAATATGGAGCACCTAGAGTTAATGGAAAAGGTTCAATACCACGTGATAAAGGAGGCCAACCAAAGTCTGAAGTAATAAATTTCGTGAGGTGTCCCATGTTCATACCCTTCACTCTTCGGGACTATTGTGGTTCTTATTTCTTGAAGGCCATCTCCCTATGTATTTGAAGGGCCGAACTATCAAACTTTATGCATTCGGAGCCTGTTGTTTATTCGAATATAGAACTTTCGACTTCTTCCTATTTTCGAAGGCCTCTTCAGGCGTCTCTCTCTTGCTATTTGAAGAACTCTTCTCTCTCTTCGAACGTCATATTCTCTCTCTCTCTCTTCGAAGGCAGCCACCGCACCGATTATCCACGGGGGCTCATCACTCATGTATCTAGGAGCGATCATCACTGAAGTACTTCGAGCAGATTTCTAGTAGCGCATCATGTATCAGGATAGATTTGATAACGATTATCAAATGGCACACATCTTTGAGAATCTATGGCGAAATTCCAGTGGATGCATCTTTTTCAAAATGATCAGCACTCCAGATTATATATATATATATACCATGGTGGCACGTGGTACCACCATTATGGTACCGCGGTTATGGTGCCGCCCTCAGACCAGCGGTACCAGGGCGGCACCACAAAAATAATATTTTTATTATTAAAAAAAAAAAAAACCCTTTTAACAGGCTAAAACTAGGTAAAAACTAAGATGTTACTGTACAGGGGGACTGTACTGGGGGCACTGTGGGAGAGCGGACCCAATTGGAGTGCGGCATGTGGGGGAGCAATACATGGGGCAGGTACAGTAGCACATGGGCATTGTGGAGGAGCAGACCATGGACCCAATCGGAGTGAAGCATGTGGGGGAGCAATACATCTGGACAGGTACACCGTCACATGGGCACTGTGGAGGAGCAGACCATGCAGTGCAGCATGTGGGGGATCAGCACATGGGGCAGGTACAGTAGCACATGGGATCATCAACAAAAGCAAATTGGGAAACAGGCTGTGGGGTTAAATAGGCACTCACGAGACAGTGAGAGAGCCAGTGAGAGGGGGTGAGAGGCATTGTGAGAAGCTGTGAGGGAGAGCCAGTGGGAGGCTGTGAGAGAGAGGCATTGTGAGAGGCTGTGTGACAGACCGAGTGAGAGGCTGTGAGAGGGGGGCTGTGAGAGAGCCAGTGAGAGCCATTGAGAGGCTGTGAGAGGCCGTGAGGGTCATTTCGAGCAACAGGGTGTCGTGAGATGGCGGAGGGCAAAGCCAGGAGGAAGCTCGAGGAAGATGTCCGAAGGCACAACGAAAGACATCGGAAGCAAGAAGCAGACATTGCAGAGATGCTGGGAGAGACTCGGCAGAGACACCCAGAGCTGCAGATCCCCGCCCCCGCTGTTGAGCTGGATTTGGATGAGCAGATCGGAATAAACTTCACACGATGGCAGCTCATCATGGTCAGGGAAAGGGCTGCACGCCGTCGGGCTGACCAGGAGGCAGCTCGGGCTAACCGGGAGGCAGAGCGAGAGCGACAGAACAATGCACCTGATGAGGGCGAGGAGTCTGTGGAGGATCCGTACAAATGTTTAGCATAGATGGGGTCTAGCCATATGTGGTTGACTGTTGTTATTTAACGTTCATCAGTAGATGAGGCAGTATTTAGTGTCTGGCTCGTCTCACGCTAGTCCTCCAGCTTACTTTGAGACCAAGTTGCCGTGACTCACCT
The DNA here is from genome assembly GCA_029204225.1 of Diphasiastrum complanatum. Lineage (NCBI taxonomy): Eukaryota > Viridiplantae > Streptophyta > Lycopodiopsida > Lycopodiales > Lycopodiaceae > Diphasiastrum > Diphasiastrum complanatum. The sequence goes on along the minus strand of CM055095.1, from coordinate 73,674,735 downwards.
CACCCCACGCCAACCTCGAGTATTAGCCCGGACAGTCCAAACCTAACCCTAACCCTAAGAATGCTGCCAAACAGTATTTAAGGCATGGTAGCCGTCGAAAGTTTTTATTAACCATTTACTTTTTAGGCTTGTTGCTCATTTGCATTTAGTTGGTTTTTCTGTGTGTGTCTATTGAGGTTCGCATAGGTTTTTCTTTGTTCTATGACCAGCATAGGTTGTAGTTATGTTTGAGGAGCACATTTAGTGTGGTGTTAACTATTTGAACGGTTCTACGCTTAGCATAAGTACGTAAATTTTTTTTTTTGAGGTTACGATGTCAAGTAGTTCTACCTCTTTTATTTCAGTAGTTGTAACTCAATATGTTGCAACAAGTACAATATCTTCATCTAACATTCCTAGTGAAAGTTTTCTTTATAAAGCCACTCCTGAATCTGAACATATTTTGGTAAACGATGTGACATCGTCATCATTTACCTGTTCATCATCTGAAATTCCTCAAACAAGTAATTTTTAGAAATGACGCCTGTAACTCAACTTGTATCAAATCTTTCGACCTCGTCCTCCTCTTCAGATACAGACTTGGCACAACTAGAACATTGTTCTTTTGAATAAGTTGAATCATTGAGTGATGAGTCAAAAGCTTCAATTCACTCAGTTACTGATTCTGGTAAATCAACAGATCCACGTAAGTCTTTTGATCCGCGACGTTCAAGCTTTTCTCATGTTCGTAGGAGACCTTCTCAAAGTGATGTTCGTCGTGTTAAATCTAAAAGGACTATATTCGTTGAAAATTTAGAGCCTTCTAAGGGTCTAGAACATCCTAGGATTGGAGCCAGAATTCCCAGTCATGAAATTCCAACACCTTCTGAACCAGTTCAAGCACCTACTAGTGTCACAGGTTCAATTTATAGATCAGACTCCAAACAAAAAGAAAAATACAAGAGAGACTTGAGATCTTCACCTGATTTAACGAATCGTCAAAAACAGTTGATTACAAAATCTGAGATTCGAAATGTACGGTATTCATTTATGGCAAGATCCATAAATGGTTCATCTGGTCCGTGCCATTGTTGCTACTTAGGTTGAGGTGGCATTTGCATCTCTGGTTCCGCTGCTGTCAGGTTTACATGGGCCACTTGTTGATTGGCTAGCCCTGGTGGTGCAGGTAAGGCCATACGCTGTTGTTGATTCGGTGTGCCATACCTTGGTGCCGCGTTGGGTGCCCCTTGATGGTAAGGATAAGAAGTCTGATAAGGACTTCTCTTCTGTTGAACAATCCGGGGGTTAAACGGGCAAAATGCCATATCGTGTGATGTTGCATTGCATAGATGGCAGAATCTATGTGTCAATCTCAGATTTTGCTTTAAGACTGGACACTCGTTCACTGTATGGTTTTGCAGGCACACTGAACACCATACATTCTCTCGCCTTGGATACTACAGCTGGTTTGGTTTCGGTTGATGTGGCATTACTGCTACAGCTCCTTGTAAGGCTTTCAGTTTCTGGTCAAACTACGTTGTAAGTTGCTCCATCTGCTGTTTGTGTAATTTCGTCATTTGCTCCAACAGTAATTCTGTGGATACAGCAGATGCATTTAATGATGATGATGCTAACGAGGGAGTAGGGGTGTGGGTGGATGGATATTCTTCGTCAGATCCCTCATCCTCTTCCCTGATGGCATCGTCCATAGCTTCTTGCAAAGTAGCGTACTGCTCCCGTCGATTCAGTTCTCTTCTGATGTTTCGTGGTAGTCCGGCTAGGAACCACATGATCACCGTGTGATCGGGAGTAAAGGCTGCACTACACTCAGATCGTAAGTGTTTGACCCGCTCAATATAGTCCCAGACCCTTTTTCGTTTTCCCATCTTGACTTTGCTCAATAGGAGGAACAGGTCTTCCAGGAACTTTCTTGGTTTAAAGCGCATAATGAGAGCCGCTTTAACCGCTTCCCAGATAGATTTTTCTTCCTCTGACAGGTTGAAAAACCAAACCTGAGCCACTGCCAATAAGGACATGGGAAACAACATCAGCTTCTCCGCAGGTGTCCATTCGCCGTAGATTTCACAAGCTTGCTCGTAGATCTGGAGGAATCGGATGGGATCTGATGATCCGTCGTATTTTGGTATTTCCATCTATGGTGCTCTTTGGATTGCTTGCAAGGGAGCGACAGGTACAGGTTGGCCCATTGAATCCATTGGTTTTAGTTCCGGTATTGCCTCTTGTTGCACAGCTACTAATCTGGGAAGGTGTGGTGCTTGATTTGCAATTGTTTGTGCTATTGATCATCCTAATCTCAAATTCATCCAATGGCGGATTCCAAAGTAATTGGATCTTGTTTATGCAGTAGGATGCAGTCTGGATCTCAAGGATCTGATCGATCTAATCGACCGGAAGTGAATTTTAGACCTTTTGTAGTGATTTTTCCTTGATAACTTTTTACTCCTTGCACTGATTGACATGAGATTTTGACAGTAGCTAGATCTGATGCAGATCTTTCCACTGATCTGGTCTGCAAGGGTTCTCTTGTGCAAGGGTTCTTTAACTATTTTTGCAGATAAAAAACATGATATCTCTCAAGTCCTTGGGAAGTAACTCTCGCAAGGCTCACAGTAGCTGGATCTGGGTCAGATCTCACTATAGAATTCTCTGCAAGAGTTAACTCTCACAAGAAGTGAAAATTTCACTGTCTATGAGAGTTCAAAACCACTTTTTTGGCTTGATCTTCACCAAATCTCAAAACTAACTCTCGCAGGCTTCATCACTGATGTAAATTGACATTTTGAACTGATTGAGAGGGTCTGCGAGAGTTCTTACTGGAAGGATTTGCTGGAACTTTACTTTTTAGTGATTTTTTTGCACTTAGATCCAATTTTCTGCTCACTGGAATCAAACTAACTCTCACAAGCTCTTCTGTGTCCTGTTCTCACTGAGATGGAACTTTAGAATCCTTTGCGAGAGTTCTTGACCACTGGAACTGCAAATTTTGCTGTCTGCGAGGGTTCATTGGTACTTTCTCGTCTTTTTTTCACTATGAACTCTTGCACAGATACTTAGCCATCAAACTAACTCTCGCAAGCTTCTCTGTGTCCTGGTCTCACTGAGATGGAACTTCAGAGGATTCTACGAGAGTTCTTATGAATATTTGAATTTTTTTAGATTTTTTCAATGGTTTTTTTGAATTTTTTATGATTTTTCTCTGATTTTTACAATCTGCTTGGAACTAACTCTTGCAGGTTTCTATGTAGGTCTGGGACAGTAACTTGGAGCTACTGCCAGTCATGCAAGGGTTAATTCACATTGGTTCTGGAGATATAAAAATTTGATGAGATTTTAGGCTCTTTTTCTCTCCAAAATGCAGATTGCCTCTCACACCTCCTCCGCTAGCTGTGAACAGTCCAAACACAAAAAAAATACAGAAAACTAATTCTAAACACACATAAATCTACCTAAAACTACTCTAAAAAGCAAGAAAATAACTAAAATGCAGCTAAACTAGTTAGTGGAAACCTATCCCCGGCAACGGCGCCACTGTAGGGTCAAAGATCTCGCGTAGTAAAGCCCTCCCGCCTGTCAACAAGGGTTAGATCACTAGATACGTACCTAACTATGCATAGATGCTATTTTTAGTTAACTTCCTTCTTTCTCCCTTAACTCTATTCACCACTAACACTACCCTCCTTTAACTCTACTCCTCTAACATTCATCATGCTTTTGGGTGAAGGAAAGGATAGACAAGAAGAGGAAGAGAGAAGAGAAGAGAGAAAGAGAGAGAGATGAGATGGAGGTTAGCTCAAATGCTCAATGCATTGCTTATGGAAAAACCTTATGGGTGAAGGGAAAGGTGCCGCGGCATACCAACAGCAAAATGATTGATATTTGTAGTATAAACGGGTATCGTTCCTACTAGAGAGCAAGAAAAAGGCTAATACTGTGATTATTAGTGCAAAACCAGAATTAACTAAGAATGAATGGAGTGGAGAGGAGAAGTGATTGCAAACTGGTCATCAACCGATGTTTTCACAAGGGGCTGCCAGTACACACACAATGTTTCCGTTATCTTGACAATAGCTTATCATGAATCTAACTCCTATGATCTGCGCAAATCACAAGATTGAAGTCTAGAGACACTTCACTAATCAATTCCAGCCCAAACACTATGTATAGGCTTAAACAATACAGTGCCATAAACTTTCTACTACCAAAATGAATCACCATGAAAAGCATAGAAGGTATTCACAATAGAAACAAGTTGTGTGATTCAGAACACTCAGATTTACATTATCTGTATCACCATTTGTAGAGTACTACAGTCTAGACACTACAAAGAAGAGGGATTGCTACACCTCTATATAAGAATCAGAGAACACAAAGGTTATGAGCTTGTAGATGAATAAGAAAAACAACAAATCTACATTAAAGCACCAACAGAGAGCTTCTAAGCCTCTGTTCTACATTGTGTCTGAATGATTTACAATGGCATAAGCCTGTCATGATATAGCCAAGGAAAAACGTGCTAGAAGCTGTGGGCTCTGATAACTGTCTGCAAAGAGAGAGCAAATGAGGATCTGACATTTGGAACATGGCTTCCATAAGCCAACACATTGCTTCCAAATAGATCTAGTGGTTAGAATACATGAGATGTTGCCCTGTGAAAGGAAACAGCCTTGTGAAGAGGTACGCTAGAGGAGCGGCTGTCTGCTAGCTGTATGAAATGCATACGGTTGTAGGAAATGTGATGGTGGGTTGGCTATAGGTCAGTCGCTGTCATAGAAGCCATCTTCATAAAATGTGTGAGAGAATCCGCCTTGAAAACTGCCATTTTAGTCTGCTGGAACTACAATTTAGTATGCATTAGAAGTGCACTACAAACCATCTCCAAACTGTCTCATAGTTGCTTGTGATTGGAAACAGCCGTTGGAGGCGAGATTGATGATGGCTACCACTGGTAAGAAGCAGAACCGCTGCTAGGTCTGGAAACTGACTGCTAGAATCCTTGAAGAAGGATAGTGCGCTATAAAACATCCTCCAAATCTGTTTGTAGATAGCTGCTCTTTGACCTGCTGGCTGACTGCTAAAATTCGCCACTGGAGAATCTGGAAACTGCTGCTTTGCTGGTAACCTGCATGAGAGGAAGAGAGTGCTGCCTTCGCTGGTCTTACTAGAAATGTGTGGAAGAAACCATAGAAGTAAGGGCATATGTGTCATTGCCCTTGCCCTTCAGGTTATTTGCCTTTGAAATATGATAGTAGGCAAGGCCTTCATTACATAGAGCGTTTAGCAAATAAGAAGTGCCTTCAAACCATAAGCACATGTATGGGCAAAATGGTCTTTAGAAATGCATGAGGTTTGAAGAAAAATAATATTCGAATCTGCCTTGCAATAGTTTTCCAAGTATTGGCTTTCCAATTAAAGTTAAGCCCTTTCAATAGTCACATAAAATTCAAATATCCTTCCTCAAAAAATTTGCTAATGCATAAACAAATATAGTATATTCTTAGAAAGCACTAGATACAATCTAATAACTGTTTATACATTGCGATAAGAGAAAAGGCTTAGGATTTTTAGCAGTAAAAAGCCAAAAACATTAACAAACTGCCGAAACCAGGTCACCACAAAAGGATAGACAAGAAGAGGAAGAGAGAAGAGAAGAGAGAAAGAGAGAGAGGTGAGATGGAGGTTAGCTCAAATGCTCAATGTCATTGCTTATGGAGAAACCTTAACTAATCATAAACAAAAAGCATGGAAGAAATGGAAATAACAAGCAAACACATCAATAGCATAAGCAAGATTGATTAGCAAATGAGGATGCTTGAGCTCTCAAAATAGTAGAGTCTCCTCCTCTCTATTAAGCATCCAAATAGTGTACAATGGTGCCTTTTTATAAAATGGGGAAGGCCCTTGCCCCTCAATCCTATTGGCTAATATTCACATTGATCCTATCCATTCATCTTGGACCCAACTTGATCCAAGGGTCCACCAAAAGTACATGTGAGTTTAAAATTGGACCCAAATCTAAAAAGTAAACTCTAAGTTTAAAATTGACTTTGGGCCTCAAGTTTTATTTTAATTACAAAGGCCCAAGTCTATTTTATTTTATTTACACTTTGGCTTGTGTGCTCATTGGGCCATGGGCTTATACGTGCATGATGCCATGCCCTCGCAACACATTTTATTGGATGATTTTATTTATTTACACTTTGTTGGGAATACCCCAACATAGTCTAACTGTTAACGCCTTGTATTCCAACTCGTTTGAAGATAGAGAAATTGTGACACTATGCCATTGCAAAGAAAGGTAACAAAAGCACATGTGGACCACTTATCCACTTTATCACCTGCAAAATCAGCATCCAAATATGCCCTCAAGGCAAGATTAGATCCATCATACAAAATGCCAAAGTTCTTGGTGGCCGTGATGTACCTCGACACCCTTTTTGCATTTTTCCAATGACAAACCAATGGATTTTACATAGATTGGCTTAGTTTACCCACACTATAACTTAGATCAGGTCTAGTTATAGTAAGATAGATTAGGGAGCCTACAAGTCTTCTATATCTTCATGTAGAAAAACGAAGATATCAGAATATGAGGCAGTGGATTAAACATCTGCAAGAAGAAGAGGAGCTTGAAGCTGCTAAAGCAACAACAGAAATTCCTTCTTCAAGAAATTCACATACAGATATGAATGACCAGTTGCATCATCATGAAGAACCCTTCAAGATGACTGAACCGAAAGCACCGCAAACAGAACTGCTCATGAACATTTTGTCTAGCAAGATCAATATTTCATTGGGAGAGTTCCTCAAGTTGGTGCCAAAAGCAAAAGAAGTCTTAGCACAAAAGTTAGCTCAAGAAGAACCAGAAGTCCATCAGGAGCCACTTTTTTTGTGCTGGATTTGAAGAATCTAATGAAGTACTCCATGTTGGAGCCGCTTGGGAAAGTGAACAAAAGAATATCACTCTGCCGATACAGCATAGACAATTTCCTAAGGAAGCAGCTGTGATAGATGGTGGTTCAGGAGTTAACCTGATTTCTACAAAGCTGTGTGCAAAATGGGGCCTTGCAAAGATCAAGCTTGCTACTTTTGCTATTAAGCTAGTTGATCAAACGATAGTTCATCCACAAGGAATGGTTGAAGATATACCTATCAGAATTGCGGGATTACAGTTCGTCATTACTTTCGTAGTGATGGACTTACCAGAAGCGCCAAATGTCTACCGAGTTCTATTGGGACATCCATGGTTACGAGTTGCGCAAGTAATTCATAACTGGGGTACTGGAAAAATCACTTTTGCAAATTGTGAAACTTGGACTATCAAACCAGTAGTTCAAAAAGAAGATGACAATTTGTCAACAACGGATCACACTTGTGACCATCCAGAGAAACATTTGGGAGTTCATTACGATTCTCAAACGGATACTGTCAACTAGAATGAAGCTCTGCAAGGATTGATTCTACCGTAGGATATATGTGTCAACAAGATAATCAATCAAATTTGAGTGAGATTTCATTATTAGATCGAACTTTGGATACACCAATCACGTTTCCACTGAATGTGCTTCCTAACACAAGCATGATCACTCAGTGGATGACCCTTGCGGAGCCTCTGCTCACTGCAATGGGTATTCATGAGAGAGCCTTTTCTGGAAGAATCAACATGGATTTTGTCACTCTTGCCTTCAGTACGTGGAAGGAAGAGAAATCCAAACTTTATAGCACTTTTCAGGGAGCAACACACAAGGTGCATGTCATTGAGGCTGCCCTTGCAGCCATAGGTATATCGTCCGGTACACAAGCCTCACCCAATCATAAGCAGGCCAAACAAGCCATCAAGCCATACATCGACCTCACCAATGATCTGCATTGGACCAACGATGGATACCTCCTTGAAGCCATCACTGAGCATGTCATACATGTTGTTGCCCAGCTACTGAATAATTTCTTGATGGTTGGCAACCTCAGGAAAGACCGCATAACTTCACAGATCCTCCGTAGGATAGTTGCTCCTATACTAAGTTGACCAAAGCCCCTCTTGAACCATATAATTGGTTCAAGACTGTTTTGGGTGAGCTCAAACGAGCTATTAAGGGCAATACTAAGCAACAGTTTGCTGCTGGCTCTTTATTGTCTCTTCTAGCCGCCTCTCACCTAGAAAACAAAATCCATGGCTTCCACCTAGATTTTGTGCTTTCGGTCTATGAAGAAGCACCGTCGAGTCGTCTCACTGGGCCTCGAGTTTCCATAGTCTTCGTTGTCCACGCAGCGAGAACGTCATTCCTGACTCACCTTCCGCATCACGACATCGCACTAGGCACACATCGTCAGCTGCGCTTCCACCCCCTACTTTTGTTCGCACTGAACTACCTATTCCCCCGCCTCTAATGCTTCCCTTGCCTCTACTTCCAATCAAGAAAATTCTGTGACCATTGGAGCTACCATTCCCATCGTAGCTGCCCAGGCCGCCTCACCCCCACACACCGAAGCTGATTCACCAAACACGTAGTTTCTCATGGATATGTTCGATGATTCCGACCCCCTTGGGGCCACCAGATTTTTTGAAATGCCCCAGAGCCCTGCGCCCTTTGATCTCCAATCCCCTAGAAGAGAATTCGAACAGATCTATGACACTACGGTTGGTGTTGAAGATGTAAGCCAGCAACCTCACACTGAAGATAGCCCAGCCACACTTCAGGTCGACAAAATTGTGAAATCACCGAAGCAGTTCGACGCCACCGTGCCGGAGGGTTTTGAGGATGAAGATATATTTGAAGAAGAAGAAGTACTGGCACCTATTCCATGCCAACCAAGGACAGTACCATCAGGTCCTCCTGCTGCTGCCGCCTCCACGACAGTAGATTCTGGTGATGCTCTCAGTTTGGTCTCAAGCCTTGCGCAAGTGATCCAGTCTATGCTGGATAAGAAGAAAGAAATGGAGCAAAGAATTTTCAATATGGGGTCCGAAAACACTCTGATCAGCCAGAAGATTGTTCAGCTGGATCGAGAGTTGAAGATTGCCAAGTAGCATGAAGACAAGTCTGAAGCTGAAAAGAAGCTGGCACAACAACATGCTGATCGCCTTGAAGAATATGTCAGCTCCTTGCAAAACACCCTGACAACTGCACAGGATCAGGTGGATTAAGGCCGTGCAGGATGCAAAACAACAAGTGCAACTGCTGAAGGGTGAATTGCAGATGGCGGAATAGGATCGCACGTGTCTCCAAGGTGAATTGGATGCGACCACCCTTGAGCGTGATGTGTATCTTCAGACACAAATACCCGATCATCCAGTCACACCAACCAAAATCACGTATTTGTTTAAGAAAGTGGAAACATACATTGTGGCCCTTCAGGGATTCCAAGGCCGCTTTGACAGATTCAAAGGAGCCGCTTCAACTGAGTTGGAAAAGGCTAAAGAAACCATCCACGTCTATGAAAAAACAGCCGCTCAGGTATTGGAAGCCAGACCACAAATCCCCGTACCAGTCATGCCGCAATTCTCCCCTATGCGCCAAGAAGATGTACCAATGAATACAGGACTAGATTCGAACATAGACCAGGGGGGAGCTCTAGATATAGAAGAACAACCGCCAATTTTACCGGCAGTGCAAGCGGGTCCATCCTCATCAAGGACCACACCTCTATTCAAAAGGCCCATCAGCGTCGAGGACCAGATCTAGAATTTCTTAAACCAACATCCGCATGAGTCCTCACGTGGTGGTTGGATTCTGAAGTTTAAGGCCTCTGAGATAGAGGTCGACAAAGAGTTGGACAAAATACTTGCATTGGGAGAGCAGCTGGCATGGAGAATTATCATTTTTGAGAAAACTCCAGAATCAATCAGGAGTTACGTCGCCAGCCCTCGCCAATTGCGGGTCGATCCTTATTATGTGCCCTCTCGCAACTAATATCTATGTCTGTCTGGTACTGACATGGGCTGTGTATCCGAGGGGGAAGAGTCGTCATCCTCATCCTCCCAATCTGCCTATGCATCACCCCCCAAACAGGCTAAACCAACAACACCTGCTGCAGCTGGCTGTAATACAGCACCTCTACCAGCAACTGGAGCCCTGCGAGGTCGTCCTCTTTTCCCTGGCAGTTTCTGTGCCCTGCCTTTCTTGTTCGGTGCATCCTTGGGCCTTCCTGGCCTCTTGCGGACGAGGGGAGCCGTCAATGCCTCATCACCCCCATGCAGATCACCTGACTGACTAGGTTGAGCCCAAGCTGCGGCCGGCTGGGATAGAGTAGCCAAAGATGGGTATCCCTGTGCAGCTGATAGTGGAGGATAGGTCCGAGGAGTGTGTGCCCGTGGGCTTGCTGCTGGTGAAGGAATTAGATGTGGAGGGGCCGTACCTGTAGGAGGCAAGTACAGCGATGATAAGTACTGAAAGGGGTGCTGTGGTGGACGGTATTGGTACATCCTGGGTGCTACCAAAGGAGGAGGATGTGCTGTGGGTGCTGCCAAAGGAGGAGCCGGTGCCATGGGTGCTGCCAATGGAGGAGGATGTGCTGTGGGTACTGCCACTGGAGGAGCATCTGTAGATGTGGGTGCTGCAAGAGAAGATCTGGGCACAAATGGTGGCCTGCTGCTGCAAAAGTGGATGGCGATGAAGGGGCTGCAAGCCTCAACGGTATCCGTGGCACTGGAGGTGCTGTGCGGCGCACATACACCCTTTGAGGAACTGGAGGAACTGCAGGCACCTCGTGTAGCTGCTCTGGCTGAGACTCTGTGTAGGGCATGTTGGCTAGAGAGGATGGGGGTGCCCTGACGTTTGGCATCTGTTGGGCCTCTGAATCCAAGTCTGCAATCAAGTCGTCCAGTTGGGCATCCGAATACAAATGGTCTGGGCTCTGGGACTCATCATAAACACCATCCTCGGGAACATCCCGTGCCTCATCCTGTGCACCATGCGGACCCGGCATGGCCTCCCAATCGGTACAATCAAAGTCATCTGGTGACTCCTCTGGTGTGCTGTCATAGAAATGCCTATGGCTCTGTGATGCACTCATCCAAGCAGCTGCAGAAGGTAAACCCAAATCAGTCTGCCCCCTATCAAGAGCCTCCTCCATCATATCAACATAAGAAGGTATGCCACTGGCCCCACCTGTGTGCCCTGTCCGTCTCCCGGTATAATCTGTGGCATGTGTCCCACCTCTACCACGTGATGCACCTATGACCCCTGCTCTAGGCGTGTGCCCAACACCTGTATCATATGCCTCATCCCGTTCTGATCTGGCGAACACAACCCAAATAGGCTCATCCTCATCCTGATCATCCTCTGACACTGGCTCATCTGCCTCGTACAATGGGGGCTCTCTGTGATCAAGCCCAAGCTCTGTCTCTCTCTCTCTCATCTCGACAAGCTCCCTCTCTCTCTCTGCCATCAACTGTGTGCCCAGGTCATCTGCAGGCATGGGATGGGTGCTGTCCATAGACAAGTCAACCTGGCGCTCCAAATCGGATATCTTCGTCTGCAAGGTTTAAAATTGGCATGTCAGAGAAACAACTCTATCAAGAAATGAAACCAACATACCAGGAGTCAACCAACATGCTATGAAAGGTTAGCTTATCACCTACAATGCGCTCGTAATGATCGGAAGTCTCCTGGCGAGACGTGCGTTGGTGCTACAGAACACCAACCGCTCCAACTGACTCACTGACAACCGGTTTCTTCTCCTCGTGTGAATGAGTGCCCATGTGCTCCAATTACGCTCACACACGGAGGCAGCACAATCCTGTGGTGCGTGCATTGAAATACTTCAGCACATTGTCTTCAACGAAACACAACAATGGAGGATAAAATGAGATGCATACCTGAGAAAGGACACGCAGTGCAAGACGCTGTATAGATGGGTATGTGCTACCGAACATGGTCTACCAGGTAATGGGTAGCTGCCTCCTCTCTGGATCCTGAGCAGCCGGGTGGCCGAATGTGCCCATGTCGAAACGAAATGCAGCGAGCTCCTCCATGAGCTTGATAGGATCCAAACCTATGTGTGGACCCACCCTGTGAATGTACTGAAGCCAATCGGCCTCGAGCTCCATGTCTGCGATCTGTGTCGGAGAGAGGAAGAGGGGATGCAGCATGTGTGCAACGTTGTGGATACTCCTGTGGAAGTAGTTCCACCGCGTCTCCCAGATGAACTTCAGCTCTGTCATCCTGCAGGTGAGAGGCATGTGGTTTAGGGCATTACGAAAAAACGTAACATCGACAGAAAAACAAACTAGCAAACACTGAAAAGATAAAGAACAATTACAACACTGTACCGCTTACCTCTGAACTAGGGACTCTCCAGCTGGGGCTGACAGACTGTGCAAGGCGGAAGGCCCTTCTGAAGGGCTCGGAGTCGGTGATGGCAAATGGAAGGTTCAGCTCATAAATCAGGCTGGCCACGGCCTGTGTGGCCTCTCTATCCATGTGCAGCTGATGCGCGCCGCGAATGCTCTGCTGCCTAAGAACTCTCCCAGCTGGGTGACGGGTAGCGGACCTCCAGCACGGTGCACCAAACGTGACGGGAATGGATGATGACGCGACAGCCTGGGCACTAGTGGATGCATCAGCTGTAGACGTGGAATGGGGAGAGTGGGATGCACTGGCCGGGATGGGTGCAGCAGCGTAAGTGGGGTACACTGGTGGAGGGTGCACAGCTGGCATGGGATACGAAAATTGCTGGGTAGGGTGGTCATCCGGATGTGAAGGGAGGGAGGAAGGGATCTCCTCAACATCCTGGAAGGCCTCGTCACTGGCATCCGGGGCCTGCTCCTGCTCTGGAGGCGGAGAGTCCATGAGAAAGTCGTAAACTGGGGGAGTGCGAGCAACAGTAGGTGGTGGTGGAACCACAGTGGCAACTGGCGGACGCGGTGGGACAGGGTCCACCGGAATGGGTGCAGATGGGGGTGCGTGAGGCGGAACTGTCTGAGAGGGACGAGGGGCAAAGGGACTGGACGAGGATGCACTCCCTCTCCTCGTGCGTGCCAGCCAAGCAGGCAGCAACTCGGGGTCAACCACGTAAGGAGCGGTGCAAAACCGAAGAACACCCTCCGAAATGGTGTTTTCCCCCGCCACAAGACGTGGCCCGTAGGTATCCAAAAGTCCCTGCCTGACGGGAATGGACATGTTGGCACAGGGGGCAGCATTAAGTGTGCCACCATCTCTCGCGCGTGCGCCGAGTAGGTGACCTTTAAGGCGAGTGAGGGTGGCAACGAACTCTGTCAGGCAATATCGACAGCGCACTATCCTTGCACCGGACTTGTTAGACTTGTCGGGAACCCGCCTAACAATGTCCACCTCGTCCAACAGATCGGCAAGGTTGGAATGCACCATCTCTGTAGAAAAGACTGGGGAAAGAAGGCAGAGATCTCTGTGGGTGCGATAGGAGTCGGAAGGCTTGAAAAAACCACAATAAAGGCCGAAATAGCAATAGCAGGGGAGGACGCGATCAGTGCAATGCGAAGACAGTCGGGAGGGCGCGGACAGTAGGGCGATGGGTGGACAGCAAGGAGGGCGCGAACAGTAGGGAGGGCGCGGACAGTAGGGCGACGGGCAGGGAGAGAGATGAAGCGAGGGAGGGGGATGAAGCGAGGGAGGGGGAATTAGGTTAAAAAAAAATACAATAATATATTAAATATTAAAAAATATTATATACTAAAAAATAATATATATGTGGTACCACGGATCAGTATGGATACACGGTACCACACTGGATCCGCGGTACCGGGATCCGCGGATCCTGGTACCGCTGGATCTATGATATATACATATATAAAACTGCCAGCACGCGTAGTTATTCTTCTCTCTCTCTCTTATGAATAATAGCATGCTCATCCATGAGCGCAAGCCCACAATGCCTCTCAACGTGTTCTAAGGAAGCAGATATTCCAATGTTCAGATGAACTATTGTTCTTCTTTCTCTCTACGTGGGCAGTTGCTAATGTCAATTTCTTCATTGTCGGACCTGCACAGCAAACTGTCTATCGGATCTTTGTTTTATCGGCCTACCTACACTCGCGCCAGTACAGCGCTCATTCTTTTTATTTTGACAACACTATACTCTCTCTTCCATATCAAATAGGGCAGCGCCCTCTCCTTCAAGCATTTTCTTCGAGTTTACACAGCGCATTGTTGAAGGCAACTCCAGTCAGCAGGTGGCGGTTTTACCAGTGGGCAGACCTCAATCTCGTTCTCTGTCGCGTCTCTGTAGTGGTTATCTCTCAACGTCGTCTACCTGTGGATATTCAAGACTCTCTCTCTCCTCGCAGATTTATATCTCTTTGTATTCGAATGTTGAACATTCGAGCACCTTCCATGCCAGGCATCGAATCTGAACCAACGTACTTCACGCAGATTCGAGACAATTAGAATGGCCAACATTATACTGCATCGATCTCTGGCAGTTTCAACAATAGACTTGAGGCTCACTCAGATTGAGTGCTTCATAGTCTAGAAGCGACAATTATAAATGCTTTTCCAACCAGCGCTTTTTCAATGTCCGAAGTGGCACTCTTCGCGACGACAAATCTATGACGGCAGACCTATAAGCGATCCATGTCAATGCATTCTAAGCGGTTGTTTGCAAGTTATACACGGTTGCTGCTGTCTTAACAATTGGAAGGAAGCACTAGTTATCAAGAGTTGGCAGACTACACTCTCTTCAGATACCAAGTGGCAGTTGCAGCGACTTATTTCTATTTATAAAGGTTATGAAAGGCAATAGCTATGATGTTGAAGAGTTCCGAACAGTCGAATGCTGCAGGGAGGGAGTAGTCTCGCCTTTCTCACTTATTCAAAATTATGAGGCTGCTTGTGTTGTCAGTTTCTGCTCTCCCTTTCAAACTCTTATCTCTATCGGAAGTTTGCAGACAGCTTTACATTCGAATCCAGGCAGACAGAATTCTATTCGAATCCAGACATACAGGTCTGCAGCCATCATTATGTGTTCTTGAGCGGCCTTTTAGACACGAGCTATTGAATATTCAAATGCAGTTGTGTGACCATCCTCTCTATCGAACCTATCTCTATCGACACTTATCACCAACTATCAAAAACTTACAGATTCGACTGTCAGACAAACAAATATTCGACCATCAGATAAATATTTGATCTACCGAATAAATGTTCGAGTTGACCACTCAATATTTACACTGATATACGTGGCAGGATACTGGCCATGTGTAACTTTTTTATAGTCCTACACAGGTCTGTACAGGACATAACGTACCTCAAGTACCTATTATATTTGAAGTATTGAAGGTTACATTTACACATCTGAAGATACCTTTCAATAACTCATTTCTCTCAACATTTTAGAGGCAGAAGATGGGGACTTCATACATTTCATGCATTATTTGAAGGGCTGCATATTGTTTCATTTCAGCTCTCTGCTACGTAATAACAGTTTATGGGTGACAGAGCAGCCTGCTTATTTCTAGATGGTAGAGGCAGTGTTTCACATTGGACTCTCTCTACATGACAGCAAACCATTGGATAAATGTGAAATCTGTGATGATGATCAAGAATCAAGCTCTAAAGGAAAGAGAAAAGACAAAGCCAAACAAAAGTGCTTTCTTTGTGGAAAGAAGGGGCACTTTGCATTCGAGTGCTACAAAAATAAGAATGCACAAAGTGAGAGCAAGCAAGGCAACCTTATCCTTGAGGAGGAGTAGGATTATGAGGATGAAGTTGATTCATCCTTGATGGCATCTACTCCAACAAGCAAGAGCTACTCCAATGACACATGATGGACTGATAGTGGGCTAGTTCTCACATGACATTCCAAAAGGATTTCTTCTCAACTCTTGTACCTTTTGTAAGTTGTAAAAATCTATTCTAACAGCAAGTGATCAAGAATGTAGAATAGATGGAGTGGGAACAATATCTTTAAGTCTTGGATCTTCTAAAAGATTGGATCTAGAAAATGTACTCTATGGTCCTAATCTTACTAAGAGCTTGCTAAGTGTTGGAAAACTAATGGATAGTGGTTTAGATGTCCATTTTAAGCAAGGTATTTGCTCTATTGTGATGAATGACACTTGCATTCTAAAGGGATTTAAGCAAGGGAGGCTATTTAAGCTTGATGCTAATGTGTTTCTTGGAAGTGTGAACATGGCTAAGGAAGAGCTTACACAAGTGGAGCTTTGGCATAAGAGGTTGGGCCACCCCAAATTCAAATCTATGGAGATCATATGCACAAAGGAGCTTGAACTCAGCCTTACAAAAGCATTTTCAAAGTGTGGAAAGAGTTGTGAGACTTGTAGCCTCTCAAAGGCTCACAAGCAACCATTTGCTAACTCTTCTACTAGATCTTCTAAGTCATCAGATCCCATTCATAGTGATGTGCACTCTTTTTCACAAGCATCTAATGGAGGTGCATTAATGTATGTATCTTTTATTGATGGTTGCTCTAGATACACTTGGATTGAGCTTTTGGATTCCAAAAGTAAGATGTTTGAGTTTTTCAATAAGATCAAGAATGATGTGTTCATTCATAATGTTGAAAATTGTAAATTTTCAATCTTAGAGGCAAGTTGTAAACTTCTTATAAGAATAAGTGAAGCATCCAAAGTGGACACTAATATCCATAAGCAAGTAGTTAGCCTTATTGCGATGGAAATACTTTTTGATTTTAATATTAGAAAAATCATGCCAAGTTGTGATGATTTTTGGACTTATGTTTCTAGCATAAGTAATATTGATGATCATAGAAAGTGCACATTGTATGATCATGTTTGTAGTGTGATCATCATGAGACATGGAGGTCTGGGATTTCCATCAAGGAGGAGCATGCACATCAAGAAAGAGAATGCCTCAAGGTCAAGCATCTACATGAAATTTGGAATGAATCAATTTTGGAGGTGCTAGGATGGTGCAAGGCTCCCAAGTTCATCAAAGAAGACATCGAGGCACTATCATGAATATGGTGATTGCGGATCTTCATCAAACTCATTGGCTGATCTTTACACCTTTGAACTAGCAAGATCCATCTTTGAAGACCAATTCAGCCCATGGAGTCAAGCTTAAGATCATCATGCTTTTATCAAGTTAGTTTTGAGGAGGAGTGTTAGAATTGGCAAAAGCTAACTTGATCAAATCTTGTAAATACAATAACGACTTGAACCTATCATCATTAGAAATGTGTGGAGCCTATTCCCACGTGTGAAATCTATGCCTAAGTCATTTAGATAGATCATGTAGGTTGTACATCTCATTTAATTTGGAAACTAGTGGTTAAATTGGCCAAAAACTAGTTTAGTAGTATTATGCCACTTGGCACCATTCTAGTGGTAGAAAATGTTATATCACATGGGTAGGAATGGTCTCCCATGTGTGAAATGTCAAGCATAAAGTTTAGATCAATTGTATATAGAAATTTGAGCCAAATGTCAAATCTCATAAATTGTAGGAGTTATCTCCTAGATTGTAGGAATCTAGAAGATCAACACTAGCCTTTTGTGGAATCTTAGACAAAGTGGATATGGACAAGCACTATGAGCCATCTCACATGTGCTGATATATGGCGTATATCATCCATGTGAGATCCATTTGGAGGCTAATGATGAGAAACATTGCTTTGGGAGCAATCTTGGTATTTTCACTCTCTTAAGCAAGTTCTTTGTGGGTGAATGCTTAGTATTTCTTAAGTAAACTTATTTCTGTTAGCAGGTTATGCAATGGTTGTACTTCACACATGTGAAGCCTTTGGATCATTATTTTTGGTTGTTCTTGCTTGGATATATAGAAATTGTCAAGCAAAAGCTAGATTTGGATGCTAGTTTTGATATAGATCAAGATTCCAAGATTCCAATCATCTTATTGATCATTTGTAGATCAAATTGAGTCCATTACTCTAAAATTTCACAATGCTTGTTTCATTACAAAGAAAAACATCTTGCTTGCTAGGGGCGATAGACAAGGTAGACTTTTCAAGCTTGATGCTTTTGTTATGGTTAACAAAAAGGATGGAATGGAAAAGGAGATTGGTCTCAACTTTCCAAATTTACCTTTTAGCATCAATAAGATTGGTGGATCTTATGGAAAGTCTAACAAGCTTCCTTATACTAGATATAGGCCAAGATCTAATAGTTAGAAATCAGAGTTAATCTGATATACATTTTATATAAGCTCTAAATGTGATGATGTAATTACTGTACAGTTTATTTGGTTTACTGTATACGGTTGTGATCGGGACGTGACCCGTTTAGATATATTGATCGGGCACTGATCCCGTAGCCGGATACTTGGGTTAGCCGAGTAGCCACACATAGGAAGAATTAGCATGTACAAAGTTATTTACAGTACTTGCTATACTTGGGGGCATGTCCCAAGTTTGTCGGTCGAATTTGGCCATATTGGGCCCGACCTTAGTTTGATAGGTGGTAGGCCAATTTTAGGACACCTGCCTTTTCATGCAGTTTGTGAATACTCTATATGTATAGTGTTTCTTTGTAATCTAATAACTTTTGTTGTGCCATCTATGAGAGCTTGTGTGGAGTGGCTATGGTGATTGTGTGATGTGATCTGCATACTGCACTAGATTCTATCGAAATTTCAACTTGGTATAAGAGCGTCAGGGTGTTGTAGGTATGCACGATCCGGTGGAGCTATGGGATAGTGTCTTTCACCAGAAGAAATAGCACTCAAAGCATCTCAAGAGAGAAGACTCCATACGGGGTATCGGCAGTTCGGATGGTAGGAGACAACAAAGTTTCTTCAATCGGAACTTCGGGGAAGATCAGAACGATCATCGTAGGTGAATTCCGGGGAGAATTCACAGAAAAACTTGCAGTTTCGGTGGTTTCGGGAAAATCATCGATGGTGGCCTCATAATTCATTGTGTAGATAGCCGTTTGGCGCAACGGGCCGACTTGCATGACTATGCAAAGAGCAGTGACAAAGAGAGCCATAGAAATTTATAGGGTCAGATTTGGTGAGAAACTGAGAAATTGAGGAATTTTCCATTTCTATGAGCTATATGCAGATTTCTCAGGAAAACAGACTGTTTGCAGTCAATTGGATACCAAACAAGGAGGTGTAAATTGCATCAGATGCCTTGAGGTAGGGCGACCTCTGTGAGGTAGGTCTATTTGGGTACCGTAGGGCCAAATTTGGGGCAATTTTTGGCTGGTGAAACCTGCTACAGGGTGGTACAATGTGGGATTATCACTTCGAAATCATTATTACTTACTCATGACAGGGTAACAAGGCGTTTGGAGGCGGTAAATGTAGTATGGGGGCGAATGGTAGCGGAATTGTGTGGAGAAAGCTAGTTTTGGTGACGGAAGTGCAGTTTGGCGGCGTGACTACTCATCATTGGTGACAATTTTGAGAGGGCAAGCAATCACAGGTGAGAGGTAGGCATGGTATGTCAGTTATAAGTGAAAAATTTTTGTGATCACGTTCAACTTTTGGAGCTAGAACCGACCAATGTTAGGTGGCGTTTTGGGGGGAACGCGCTCACAGGTATGATCGACAGTGGCATTGTTGAGTCAAGTGATAGCTGCATTGACACACGCATCTGTAGCTTGGAAATTTTTCGTTCGGAGGGAAATATGGGCTAGCTTGGAGGTACACACATATTGGTGGTCACGGGTGATGGAAGTGCGAGGTGGTGCCAGTTGGAAGCCATTGGGCAAGATAGCAGACTTGCATTGGACGAGCTGTGTGTGGGACACGCAGAGGATGAAGAACGGGTCAATAATCACACTTTGGATGCTCTTGGTGAGTGGTGAGTGTGATGATTTGTAGTTTTGCAGTCGGTAAGTCAATTTTGATCAAGTCATTGTAGTTGTGGAGCAGTGTATCAGGTTTGTCATCGAAGAGATACACTTCAACTGCCAGTTTGGATAAGTCAAGTCAATTTGCATATCAGGATTTTGCATTAGGGATGCAGATTTCAGTGATGACAGGGTGCAGATCGTTTGTTTTGGGTCGTGGAAGATCTCACAAGGTCAGTTGGAGGGATATTGGTATGCACAGTCATGTGAGGGAGTTGATGGTGGCTTTGGAGTTTACATCTCAATGTATTCTCAGAGAGTGGTTTGGAACCATTCACAAGAGCAGCTTGGAGCTAGCTTGGTGGAATACAGGTGGGCACTACATGGTAGATGCTCAGATCTTTGTAATCAGAGATGGCATTGGAATACCTGGTAGGGATAGCACTGCAAGATGACATGGGATGATCATCAGGGGGCAGCTATTTCATATTGGACTTGAGTCATTGGCATGGACATGACTTACAAGTGGGATTCATGATGGAATCAGAAAGCTGCAAACGCAAATGGACAAAGCGTGAAGCTTTGGAAGCCAGCTCTAGGTTGGAGAACTGATGGAGATCGCACGGGCTGTGATTGGAGGGCAAACACTATGATGGGTGTTTTGCTAGTGATCTACTGTAGGGGACATTGATGGCGAGGACTTCATGGTGTGCTCATTTGGTAGTACAGGTTGGCATTACAGTAGGGGGCCAGTCATTGGCATTGGCATCGATGGGGAGGCATCTACCATCATGGATGCGGATAAGCTATTTATAGCTTTCACGCATTTGGGTGTATTTGCAGGAGTCTAGGCTTGGCACAGGTGTTGGAATTTCCATGGTGCAGATTCTCAGGTGGTGAGATCATGGGAAAGCCTAGAGGGAGTCACTCAGAGCCATATACCTCAGTTAAATAGCTATCTGCATCATCAGATGATGACCCTTTGAAGAAGTCATATCTAATCTTGGTAGATGTGGGTGGTGCTGGATTCTCCATATTATCAAGTGGTGGGTCAGGTAACAGATCTGGTGGATCAGATGACTCGGAACTATGTTCAGATGGTGTAGATGTAGTTTTCAAAGATGGTTCACGACCTTGGTTAGATTCAGATTCAGAACTAGAATCAGATCTATGTTCCGAAGATGAAGATTCAGATGGATTTGATGAGTTGGCAAGCTCTCGCTCAAATGTATTTACAGGTGCTACGGAAGTATTGTAAAGATTATCAAATGCTTCAGGACTTAGTCTTACCCTTATTGGTGAATTTCGTAGATTCTGAAAATATAAGTCGCGTGTCTTTCTATAAGCTTCAAATCGTTGTGCTCGTTCTAAACGTTTCTGTTCAATAGTTGTACGTGGCTGATCTCGTGGCATACATTACATGAATAATATTCAGCGGACTTAGTACACTTAAAAATCATGGAAAGATGAAAATTCGTCTCTTCAACAATGGCGCCAAGTTATGTGGTAGCCTAGTCGTTATAGATTTCCACAAAATCAATGAATTAAGTAGTATAAAAGGTTTAATCGTTTCCAGAGAGAGAGAGAGAGAGAGAGAGAGAGAGAGAGAGAGAGAGAGAGAGAGAGAGAGAGAGAGAGAGAGAGAGAGAGAGAGAGAGAGAGAGAGAGAGAGAGAGAGAGAGAGAGAGAGAGAGAGAGAGAGAGAGAGAGAGAGAGAGAGAGAGAGAGATCTCCTCTTTCATATCGATGAGTGTACAAAGGGTGATGGACAGATTGTGAATGTAATATTCAAGACAGAGTATTACAATGACAAGTTTGGTTATCCAAAGATATTGAGTGAATTGGCATCCATAAACACCAACCATGAAACGATTTGGTCAAGGTCTGAAGGTATAGAAGGGTACGTTATCTTTCAGACTCTTAGGAATGCAGTAAGCAATTAATCTGATAGCAACAGACAAACAGATCCTTCAAACAGAATCTATTCGGCTTTCAATCCCTCTTAACAATCACAAAGAACTAGTTCTTATCACAACAAGCAAACAAAACAAAACATCAATTAAATTCTTTATTTGAACACATAGCCCATTCAAAATTATTTTTTCGGCTAATTCCCTGCACACATTAGTTAGAAGTGTTGCTCACAGATAGCGCCTGCAAAACCAAGTTAGAGATTCTGGAATTCAGTACAAGTGAAGAGTAAATGCCGCACATATGTCTACACAATCGGTTACAAACTAACTCAGAGTGTGTTCGCTCAATTGATAAGAAATACAACTGTAACAGATAACAGAGTAAGGAATGCACAGACTACTATAGGAACTAGCTCTCTTCTCTCTATTGATAGCTCAATCTCTGCGTATGTACAATGACACTAAGATTACATGCTAGAAATCCACCTAACGCCACAAAGGAAGTCACTTTTGCTATGTATTCCAAGCTCCCCTAGTGAGAAGGTAGATTATTTTTGGGGCTCATTAGCAATCTCGAGTTTGCTCCTCTATGCTTTCTGTTTTAGATTATCAATGCTTGTTGTGTGTCCAATGCCAATCTAGATCAGGATTTGTTGTCTAGTTTTTTTATGCATTGATTAAGCAAGTACATAATCACTCTTGTGGATCTTCTAAGATCCATTTATGGTCTAAAAAGTACTGTACTTTCACATGGTATCAGAGCCAAGTACAAGAGCTTTGATCATAGATCAATTCAAATCCATTCTTAGCAGTTTTTGGTGCTAAAAACTAGTCTTGTGAGGGCGAGCTAGAAGCCAAGTTTTGGTGAGGGAATTTGATCTCAAAGTTGAAAGGGTTCAAAATCCGTACTATTCCCATGTTTGGGCACTTCTGAACCTTCATTTAATGCACCATATTCATTTGGTCACCATAAATTCAATTTGAGAGCTTTTGATGTAATTTTTGGTGGAAATTCTAGGAAAAGCTACCAAGATCAGGTGCCTTTAATTAGATTTGGATTTGTTTCATGAGATCTAATTAATCTAGGCCGAAGTCAGGTCCTCTAAACTTGTTTTATAGGTCTTGAAGGTACAAAGTGTGTGAGAGAGATTAAGTCATTTTTTGTCCAAAAATAGCCAAAATTGATAGGATTTGTTTGAAAGTAGATTTCACATCATCTTATCTTCATTCCAACTTTGTGAGGGAGTGACAAAACTGTGATTACAAGTCCATTTTTTGGATTATAAATAAAATTTGAGTGAAACACTGCAAGTGTGAAACCTTTGTGAGTTTCAAGTTCAATCAAATCTATTTCTTGTGGATCTATTGGAGCATACCTTCTAGAAGTTAGGGAGAGATTGAATTCTACAAATTATTCTATTTGGAAGGTTAGGATGGAGTCACTAATGGTGCTCCAAGACCTTTATGAGTTCTTGATTGATGATGAAGATGAACCTCTAGGTGCACATGATTTGATCAAATACAAGAAGAAATCTAGACTAGCACTTCATTGTGTGAAGATGAATGTAAGCAATGATCTTTTGAGAGAAGTATCAGCATGTACTAGTGTAAATTGTATAGACAAATTGCCCAATGAATAAAGGCTATCCTATCTTCCATTATTTTTTGTATGAAACGAGCTTGTTACTCTAACTTATGAAATGCTTGTGCAGGTATCAGTACCTAGAGACAAGAGATGAAAAACTGTAGATAAATGCTAATAGTTTGATGTGCAGGTTCTACAAGTAGAATCTTATGATGAGCCATTTATTTTAAATGGTATGTTATGACACCTAACTTTTTCTTCAAGGGTATGTGCAGGTACTTAAATGAGTGCCTGAAGAATGAAAAGCTTATTTAAGCTAAAGATGGTACCAGAAGAAGGCTTTTTCCAAAGTCTATAAAGAAGGCTCAATCGAGTCTATAAAGATTTGGAGAAGAAACGAGAGGACTGATCACCCTTTGTGACTCTCTCCACTATGATTGGGGATGGGCAACCCCTAGGAAAAGGGCCTAGAAATTGATGGATATTATGCAAGATAAGATGGACATATACTAACCTTCTACCATAGAATAAATGCACTTGGGTGAAATCCCAATGTTGTAACCAAGAAAATACAACTCGAAAGTGGCTAACATTAAATGTTAGGCTATCTACCTTTCATGCATGTCAATATGTAACTTACCTACTTTGCCACAGGGCCAAGAGCCATGGTACACCTAAGAAAATGTGCCCTCCCAATCTCTCACTTTCTCATTTACAAGTCCATGACAACCCTCTCACACCTATACACCTCACCTCCTCACTCTACTTACCCCTTACTTCACCTAGAGTCCCCCTTACACCTCTCACACTTGTATACGGCACCTCATCCACTTCCCCAAGCCTCACCACTTCCTATAAGAAGAGGAACTTGCCCCCCTCCTTGCCCATTCATCCCTTTTCATTCTAGCTTTCCTTTTGCTTTTGTTTCTTTGTGTGTAGGTTCTTGGAGAAGGAAGCTTGGAACTATGGCATAAGAAGGTTATGCCCAACTTGGATTGGTGGAAAGATTTTGGAAACACCAACACACTCTCTCTCACACACACTCTCACACACACTCTCTCTCTCTCTCTCTCACTTCTATCCACTTCTAAAACCATAACCAAAACCTGTTGCATGTTCGTTTCATTAGTTTATATTCATGCATGCTTGTAAATTTGGTGTCCTAAGCTTATGCATGTGTATGGAATGACAATCAATCTATGGTATGCTTATGAATTTGATATGCATGTGTATGAATGGTTGTCTAGTACCATTTGCATGTCATAGGAATCCATGTCAAATGTGTATGCATGCTCTTCCATTGATGTTTAAGTATTTGCATGTCATGGTAAATAGAGATTGTCATCTTTGATACAAGAAAGCCATATTTCTTAGAAGCCCATGCACTCAATGTTCTATTGCTCATTGCAATGTCTCCTGTAGACTGGGTGTTATAATGCATCACAATCTCCCTCCTCTACAAATTAGTTAACTCAGCTCTCCACATACTAATCAATGCTAATGTCTCCGAAGACGTGTTATCAAATGCAATCTTACAACTACACATGTACACTGGAAGAACTCTATATCTTTTGAAACACCTACGTAAACGTCTTTTTTTTCTCACAACAAAATCTACACCAAAACTCCATCTCAAATGAAGAGCACAAGTGCATTTGATTGGATTCTGATTTCCCTGCAAATAAAGAAGGTAATTTGTAGATTCTAGGTCACGAATATGCACTTTCTACTAATATGAGTACTTCAAATGCCCAATTATGGCATCGAAGATTAGGACACTTAAACATGAGATGAATCTTGTATATGCATCATAATAATATGGTCAAGGATTTAAACTTCAATGTTGCCTCCACACTGACATTCGACATGTCTTGAGATGTGCCTACTAGGCAAATAGCCTAGATCAAGATTCCCAAAGGGACAAGCCACTAGAGCTAAGTCCATTCTAGAATTGATACATAGTGATCTGTGTGGCCCTATGAGTACTCCCTCTCTGGGTTCAGCACTATATTTTGTCACTTTTATCGATGATTATTCGAGATTTACCAGCATTTTGTTCATAAAGAACAAGTATGAGGCATGCAACTGTTTTTAAGATTTCAAACAGTTTGTTGAGAGACAGACTGGTCAACGACTCAAGAACACGAATACAGACAGTGGTGGAGAGTTCATGTTAGACAAAATGTACGACTATCTAGCATCATTCGACATTCATCATCAGTTCACCACTAGCTACACACCACAGCAGAATGGAGTAGTCGAAAGGAAGAACCGAACATTACTCAATCCAACACGATCAATGATGTCAAACGCTCAGCTCACCAAGAATTTTTGGGCTGAAGTTGTTTCAAGAGCTTGTTATCTACAGAACTATTCGAGTACCAAAGTAGTCGACTCAAAGACTCCTTTCAAAGCTTTCTATGGCTACAAACCGAGCCAAAACACCTTCGAGTGTTTGGCTGTCTTTGTTATGTACACATTCTCTCTTATCTGAAAACTAGAAATGAAGGCCAACCTCATAGACATTTACATGTAAGTTAAGGTTCAATTTTCTAGAGAACATGTATTTTAGTCTTGGAAATTTGTCCAATACAATTTGAGAATGCTATAATTGACAAGGTATTAGTGTAAGCTTAGCTTAACAAAATTCTGTCATTAACAATTGCATAATAACTATTTATTCACAATTTACTTACTGATGTGAGTTTTTAGTAATCATGGTGTAGTTTATTCTATTGAGTTAGGCTCGTCAAGTGACACCAGACTTAATCTTAAATGCTTTGTAAACTTGACATACATTTAATAGCTTATCGAGATATAAGCTATTCTAGATTTCTTCTACATATTGTAATTGACAATTGTAAGAAAATATATACACAATTATAAGTATTTCAATGTATGTCAAGAGCTTGTGTAAAAATCACAAAATGATGAATATTTTATTGTCTTGGTCGACTTTTGTTGAATGATTCTTTGAAGTATATTAAAATGTTAATCTATTATTTTAGCTATATTTCAAGTATTCAAACTAAAACGTTTCTTATTTTGACTATCAATTGAAAACAAGATTAATTAGTTATCAAAAGAATTTTGTTATTGTATAAATAAACATTTGGTCCAAATTGTAAGATTTTATATCAAATCAATATATCAAATGATTTATGGAATAATTTAATATAAGAAATTATAAAACACATGAAATTGTGTGCAATTCATATCATGTTGTATTTTGATTTTGATAAAAATAGATTTGAAATATTCAAAAATAATAAATTTCATTCCATCTTGTGCAATTGCAATCAAAATTTCTAATTGATCTACCTAGTAAGCAATCATAGACAAAACTAGTAAGGTACACAACATATGTTTGTACATAGTGGCTAAATAATTAATCATGAGCAACCACTTGAAACATACCACTAAAAGCTCCCTCCCCTCAAAATTATGTTCAACAATAAAAATAAAAGTCAAATAAACTCATGGTCATACTTGCTAAAACTCATGGCCACGCTTGCTAAAATGGTTTCATGTATTGATCTAAGTTGCATCGAAACGCCGTTTTGGAGCACAACATTTTAAAACCTCTAGGTGAGTTCATTTTCAAGTTGTATACAATTTCATAATTTGCCAAGAAAGTAGGTGATATCATTTTCACTTTTCATAATATGTTTTGAATGCCATCCAGTGTTTTACGTTGTCTTATGTTCATGCTTTCCAACAAACATGGATTCGAGGCATAATGTCTCAAGGAATCAAGATCTTTCCACTATTTAAAGGTCTTCAACAAGGCAAATTAAAGTAGCCTTCCATGCAAATCTTTTCCAAAGCTGACAATTTTTTTTACAATTTACTCTCATTAGAATATGTGATAAAATATGAAAATAGTCTAGAGAGACCTCATGAAATGAAATAAAATACAATAAATTCAAATTTTTCTTCTAAAGTCCAACTACCAACCATGTATCCTTTTCCTTGAGCTAAGCAAAATCAATCATCCATCACATTTATATGTAAATGTAGTGTTCATATATTGGCACTTGGTTGGGGTAAATCAAGAAACAAATACAAATTCAATTTCTACTTTCAGGTGGATTTAATTTCAAGGGTTTGTCTTTCTAAGAATTTTCAACAAGCATATGTCAGCTTAATGCTGAAAACAAGAGACACCATGTATGCATATGCTTTTGAATTTTCAATATATATTGATAAAGATTCAACCTCACGTTCTTATGAAGAATCATGGTTACACACTCCAGATTAACTTCCAGAAACTAGTCTCGAAAGAGAAAGAACAAATGGTTATGTCGTCGTGATTGTTTATATTCACACCAAAGAGAATGCAACGTCTATTGTTTACAACACGTATTAAACTTGAGTAGTTACTATTTAGTTGTTCCATGTCATTCATTAGGATCTGACACATGCTAGAAACAAAGTAAAGTGAATCAAAAGAGTAGTCTTTCAAGAAATACTCTAGAATTCTTGTGGAAAAAATAATATGACGTAGTAAGACCATCTTCAGAATTGTATCTTAATTAAGCTTCGAGTCCTCGAAATTCAAGGGATAATAAATTCCATCATAGTGTTACATAGCCATAGATATGTAGTGTAGTCCAAGAATACAGTCTGCTATATATCCAAAAAGGATGTCCAAGCCAAACTTTCCAATACAAAAATCACAAGCAAGCTTTTAGCCGTGGCATATAGATGCATGTGGTTGTGAAACACATATGTTAGCAAATTTCTTAAGAGCTCTTTTAATCCAGGTTTGACCTCGCCGGTGGGGTGCTTTTCCCTGGCCTTCGCACATCCAACTCCGAATACTGAAAGAATCACTATGATGGCTCCAACCACCATAGACATGCGCCACATTTGCTTCTTGTCCATAATCTTCCTGTTCATCATGCTTGCTGGTTAATATGTGGCCATCATTTATTTATTCACTTATTTATTGTGTGTATATATAGAAGTGGACCCAGGGCGTCCGGGGTGGACACACTTAAAAAAAAAAGAATGACACAAAAAATTGAAATTTTTTACAATATAAAACATTAACTTTGGATAATGTGGGATCATAAGCCTCCACACAATACTTCAATAGCCGATAGTCTCATGACTCGACAATTAGTCGACAGTTGAACTATCGACTGTTTACTATTCGGAAGACGTTCGAACCTAACAGCAAAACTAGCGACTCATTGACAGTCTCACGACTCAACAATTCATTGACAATCCAACTGTCGACTATTTACTATTCGAAAGATATTTGAACCTAACGGCAAAACTAACGTCTCGAACTATTGTTACTACTATCAGGCCTTCACACCCGCTTTACTAAATGATCAGCCCAAAGGTTGACGTGTAATAGAGTAAGTACATCGTGCACATATATAGAGTTTGATGCACATGCTCAGTGAGATCACACAATAGATGCACTGATCTATCTGATCAGAAGTATCGCACCAACGACACTCATGTTGTTTCAGCCTAGCACTAACGTTCAAATCTAGATTGTTCGTCTAGGCTTGTAGACTGATAAGTAGATTTTTTTACAACAATTTGATGTGCATTCACGCATCTTTAATATACTATGTGTTCTTCAAATCAATGTATAATGTGTGAATGATTATTGCGATTTTTACTCTCTTGATCGTGAGTCAAATGCTCGTTATTCTCCTTGTGTGTCTTATCGACCAAGTCGAAGAGTAGAATCACGGATGTCCTTGATGCCTTCGAATTCTATATCTATGGTTGTCTAAGACACCTATAGACTCATCGATTAATCAATTGGTTCTATTGTGACAGATGATCTAAATATGGTACTATCTTTCATGAAGTCTTCTGCAACGCTATCGAACGTGATAGCCCAACAGTGTCTCTCGACACTTTGAGCTGTCGCAATCTTTTGCACCTTTCTCATTTTCTCAAGAGTGGCATCAAATCTTGTGTTGATTGTCATAGCATTTCCAATTATTCTCTTTTCTAGACACACAAAACAATTATCTTTTGGAATTTAACTCATCGAGTGATTCTCTTTTCTAGACACACTGAACAATTATCTTTTGGAATTTAACTCATCGAGTGATTCAATGGCGATGACTTTCACATGTGGAAGTATGGCATGAAGATGATATTGTTGGAGAAAAACTTATGGGATGTGGTCGATGGATATTCAATCCTACCACCACAAGATGCTAATCTTATTGCCAAATGGAAATCCAAAGATGTAGAGCTCTCGCATTGATATCCATGAATCTCAAAGATTAGCAAATATCTCATATCAGTAACAACAAAATATCTAAGCAAGCTTGAGAAACTCCCATAAGCCTATACGAGACCCCAAATATAGCCACTGATCTATTTTTGCAAAAGAAATTCTTCTCTTGTAAGATGTCAGAATCAACCTCCATTAGTGACCATGTTAATCATGTTAGATCAACTTGCTACAGTCGACGGACCACCTATTGCTAACAATTGATCAACTTGCTACAGTCGGCGGACCACCTATTGTTGACAATGATGTTGTAATTATTGGAAGAAGGAAAGATGATATGATAGTAATGAAATCAAAGTAGAAGGACGAACTATCGAGCTCTATTAGTACTTAAGTGATTTCGTAGACAAACAATTATAGAGTGTGATTGATAGATATAGAATATTGCGATACCAAATTATTCGACAAATCAGACTAATCAATAAGAGATTTAACAGGGTCGAGAACATCTGTTGATAGTGCATAGACTTTGATAGTCTGACTGGAGTGTGACAAGAGTTTGATTGTTTGATTCAACAGTTTGTCAAATCAAATGGTCGAACATCTGTTGATACTGCATAGACTTTGATAGTTTGACTTAGCTTGATAGTTTGACTATGGTGTTGATACCTGTCTTCGACATTTGAATATTTTTGCAGATTGTGCAACAATGCATGTAAAACTGCAGCAATATGAATGCATTAAGATTAACATGGGATTTATGAGTAAATCCAACAGTTTTCCTATAAGACAAATTTCATGCTTTCAAGATGAAGAAACATGAAACTATTTCTAGTTCCAATGACTGCCAATAACGAAGACAACCCGGTCTCAATTTCGTCCACTTTTGCACCTTGTCATTCTTCTTCTGAGTCAGATCATGATGAACAATCGAATGTTCGAAGATCTACTCGAGTGACACATACACTAGAGAGGTATACTCCTCAAGCTTTCTTGACAACAGTAGAGGAGCCACTCATGATGCACTATCGAATGCAGATTCTGACATGTGAAGACAACGATGGATAATGAATACGATTCACTAATCAACAACTAGACTTAGACTCTTGTGGAACCACTAACCAAAAGGAAAATAGATTGCAAGTGGATCTTCAAAAAAAAATACAACTTTGACGGATCGATTTCAAAATGGAAGGCAAGACTTGTAGCCAAAGGCTACTCACAAGTGCTAGGTATCGACTATATAGAGACCTTTAGTCTTGTTTTCAAACTTGCATCTATTCGAACGTTGTTGATGATTGTAGTAGTTGAAGGCCTTGAAGTACATTAGATGGATGTACAAACTACATTTTTGAATGGTTTCATCCACGGAGATATCTACATGCAACAACCTAAAGGCTACATTGTCGAAGGTCTGAAAGATCGAGTCAGTAAGATTCATAAAGCTATTTATGGGCTTAAGCAGACACCTAGAGTCTAGTTCAAACGAATCAATGATTATCTTTTGTAGATTGACTTTCATTCGAATGTTGCTAACTCAAATGTTTGTTTCAAATGTGATGGTCCAAGTTCTAAAGAATTCAACTTGACAGATCTAGGACCAATTCATTATTTGCTTGATATTCAGATCCTTCATGAACAAACCAGGAAGACTATCTTTCTAAGCGAATGGCGGTATCTGTAAAACATTCTAAAGAAATTCGAAATGCTCGAATAAAAGCCAATTGATTCACCAATGGATCCAGGACTTAAACTCAATAAATATATGTGTCCTTTGGCACCTGCTGAGATTTGACATAAAGAACTATCCATACCAGACCCGATGTATGGAATGGTCTGCACCAGACCCGATCTCGCATATACAGTAGCTCACTTTCTCAATTCATGTCGAATTTAGAAATCCAAAATTGGAAAGCACTCAAAAGGGCGATGAAATACATTTAAGCGACAAAGAACCAAGTTCTTTGTTATTTTGTTAATTTTGCTACAATTTTATGTTTATTGGCTATTCTGATTCGGATTGGGGAGGAGCCTTAGACACCATGAAGTCTACTTCTGAATGTTGTTTCTACCTATCATCTGCACTAGTTTCTTGGAATAGTAGAAAACATAAGTCAATCTCATTATCCTCGATTGAAGCCGACTATGTAGCAGCAACACAAGCAACAAAGAAAGCCATCTGGCTGATGCTTCATCTACAGGATCTAAATTTCAAAAAAATGAACCCAACTACCATCTATTGCGACAACATTAGCTGCATTTAATTTACTTACAATTCTAGATTTCATTCTAGGTCTAAACATATAGAAATTCAATTTCATTTTGTTTGAGAGAAAATATATTTAAACCATGTCTGTTCAACAAATCATATGTTAGTTGATATATTTACCAAGGCTCTGCCTAGGAAAAAACATCTTTTGCTTAAGAAAATGCTAAATTTAAAAATATATAAATGTTTGAAGTGAAATTAAGGGGGAGTGTTGGAATTTCAATTCCACTTCAACCATTTGATCCAGTTGCCATTGTCTCTGTTACCAGCTATCTCTTTCAACTATCCTTGACAGAGTCCTAGACTTGGTTATTTACTTGAGAACCTACCACGGTTGAAGAACTTGTAGAAATACACACAAGTTTGAGATACGATTCACTAACTATCGCAAGTCAACCGAATAAGTCAAAGAGTCACTTTACACCTTCGATAGTTAACAATCCTTTGATAATTGACAATCTCACGACTCAACAATTCATTGACAATCCAACTATCGACTGTTTACTATTCGGAAGATGTTTGAACCTAACGGCAAAACTAACGTCTCGAACTATCGTTACCACTATCGAGCCTACACACCCGCTTTACCAAATGATCAGCCCAACCCAAAGGTTGACGTGTAATAAAGTAACTACATCGTATACATATATAGAGTTAGATGTACATGCTCAGTGAGATCACACAATAGATGCATCGATCTATTTGATCAGAAGTGTCGCACCAACGACACTCATGTTGTTTTAGCCTAGATTGTTCTTATAGGCTTGTATACTAATACATAGATTTCTTTACAACAATTTTATGTATATTCGCGCATCTTTATTATATACCGTGTTCTTCAAATTGGTGTATAATTTGTGATCGTGAGTCGAATGCTCGTTAGTCTCCTTGTGTGTCTTATCGACTAAGTCAAAGAGCGAAATCATGGATGTCCTTGATGCCTTTGAATTCTGTATCTATGGTTGTCTAAGACACCTACTGACTCATCGATTAATCGATTGGTTCTGTTGTGACAGATGATCTAAATATTGTGCTCTCTTTCACTAAGTCTTCCGTAGCACTATCGAACGCGATAACTCGACAATGTCTCTCGACACTTCGAGTTCTCGCAATCTTTCACACCTCCTTCATTTCTCCAAAACAATCAACCTATGATTTGAAGTCTTTGTAGGCTTGATCTCACTTTGGTTTTTGACCAAGCTAAGTGCATGTGCTCAAAACTCAAAATCATTGGCTTCCAAAAGTGGATGGACAATTAGGTCTGGATTAATTAGTGTTGGCTAGGTGTATAGGTGAAAAGGCTTTCAACATGGTATCAATATATATTGCTACTCATGTATATCAAGATTTTCATACTATGACTCAATCTAGAATTATAAGATATGAAAAATTTGGTATCCATACAAATACCCACATAATGTCTGCCAAGTATTGTGTTAGATACTTGATGAATATGACCAACTACCTATATTCTTGATAACTGAAGAGCATGAAAGATGGGATTTTTTGCTAATCGAAACCTCCTCTTCTCAAACTTGAACTTTTTGAACGTTTTTTAAAACTTAGATTTGGTGATTCTTAGAACTAGTTAAGAACTAGTCAACAAGAGCGTGACACACCAAGTGCATGTGCTCAAAACTCCTTCATCCAAAAGCAGACGGCCATCCACTAGAGTGTTAAGAGAAATTTGTGCAAGGGATATGTGAGATGTGCATTGTGCATGTGACCAAGTGAAGCTTAGGGTCCCAGCCTACTAGGGTCCACAAAAAGAGGTGATGCAAAGAGAATATAAAGATCTCTCTCTCTCTCTCTCTCTCTCTCTCTCTCTCTCGCTCGCTTCTTGCGGTTTGTCGTGCACGCTGTAAGAATGGGGGAGAAGCGGCTTTAACACATTTGCAGATCCCAAGCTACATTTAGGCGGATGTGCATCAAATTTTCACTCTTCCTTAAGTGCAAACAATGGCAGACATGCATCGCAGTGAAATGCAGCTGAAAGCAGCCTAATGCATCATCAATGAGCATGGAAATTGCTTTGGCAGGGTAGGTGGATCAAATTTGGTAGAAATTTTATTTTGGGTGATTCAGTCAATCTTCAGATTGTGGATTTGGGCAGGAGGAATAGTCGATCAAGAATGTCATCGATCAGGCCGAGTGCAAGCGCGGCGGGAGCAGTCCCATTGGGTTCATCTGCAGCTGTTCCTCCTTATTCATTTTCCCCTGGTGCTGGTCAAAACAGCTTTGGTGCAATGCCCCCTGGCCTTCTATTGAGGCCTTCTCAACCGCCAATCCAACAGCAGCAGGGGATTTTCCAACCAGGAACAATTCAAGGCCCTAGATATGGACCTCCAGGATCAGCTGGAGCTCCCTCTGGACTATCTCTCGGAAACGGTCCAGCGTCATTTGTCGGCGGAAGGCCAGCGCTATATTCTTCTGCTCCAGCTGCACAATCAGCCTATGCCAACAGACCAGATCCTCCTGTTCAGCCCCCTGCCGTTCAATTCACCTCTGCTGCGCAAGCCTATCCACCAAGTGGCGCTCCGGCTCCACCACCATCATCAGCTGGTCAGTCGGCCTTTGTGCCTGGACACATTGCTTATCCTCAGCAGACTCTAGGGTTTCTGCCGAATCGCCCAATTCAAGGAGGAGGTCCTCAATTTTCTCAATCTGGAAGTTACCCCCAAGGCCATTTGCCAACTGAACCACCTGTTGCACAATTTCGTGATATGTCACTTGCTATGCAAAATCAAGCACCCCTGGCTGGTCCACCACCCCCGCCCATGTTCTCGGCACAGCCGCCCGCTGCATCAGGACCCACCTGGCAGGCAGCACCACCTTATGGCAGTCGTCCTCCTCCCGTAAGCATCCCTTTTGCATTTATCTTCCCAATGCACATTTTAATTATAGTTCTTCCATTTAGGTTTATTACACAAACTGCTTTCAGTAAATTGTAAAATGTACTTTCACAATTGGATTGCCATTAATGACGATCGAAGGGTGCCGGCATTGGTGGGCACCTTAGGACATATCAGGTCATCACTACATGTTTTGTACAATGCTTCATCGGCTGTTTCTTTGATCAATTTTTACTTCATGCTTGTGCTTACACTTTATTCAGGGTCCACCGATTCATGGGCTAAATGCCCAAACTATGCCTTCAGCAGCACTTCCTGGCATGGGCCTCCCTCCTGGCGCAGAAAATTATGCTGCAAAGGTGCCAGGTTTTGCACAAACAAGTTCACCACCAGCAGCTCAATTGGTCTCAGGGACTTCACGGATTGATCCCAACCAGATTCCACGCCCACAATCAAGTCTTACTCCAACTTTTTTTGAGACGCAGTCATTGAACCAAATCAATCTTCCCCCGGTACGTTTTTTTAAGGGTTTTGGCAAACCACCTAAAAACCCGTGTACTAAAAATGTGGATGATGTAGTTATTGGCATTATTAGCCAATTTTATTCTTCCATTTTCATCCAAGTTGCTGCTAGCTACTTTTTGCTTCTCATTGTTAGTGGCTTTTTTTTTTTACTGTGCACTATTTCTGAAGGTGCATTTAAGGTTTTTCTTGGAAGTTCTGACACGTTGAAGGATATCCAGTGTTTTCAAATTAGCTTTACTTAAGTGAGCAAGTAGTGATCTGGCTATGTCATCGTAGATTTTATAGGTAGATGTACAAAGCCAAACTTATATTCGGTTTTGGGATGTTTTCTAAAAGTTTCTCAATAATTTAGTTATTCTAATAGTTAGCTGGTTAAGTAACTTTGCATGTACTTTGGCTAACATTCATGTTGATGCTATGCCTTCTTCAAAAAGTCTGCAACTACCAATTTTGTTGTGCGCGACAGAGGGAGTTGTAGTCCACGAATGATGCGGAGCACATTATACCAGGTACTGCTCATTTTTTAGAGCATTGTACTTAAAAATTTGGACAATTATGGAGGACGAGGATAGATTTTTTCATTGTAGTTTCTTATATATGATTTTCAATTGACTTGTATATATTTATATAGATTTTTTGTCAAAATTCTTCTATCTTTTTTGGAAGTGAGTGTTTCTCTACATAGCTAAGGCATTTGTTGCTGGTTGTGAGCTTGAATTCATTTATTCGTTTAAAGTTCTTTTCTTTGTACTAATTGATATTTACCTGATAATTGGACCCCAAATATTTCCTTTTGCTAACCTACATCAATTAAAGTGGTTTTCCTAAGATAGATTTTTCAAGTTTTTGTGCCTTTATGGCAAAGTTTTTGATTGTTTTTTAGATATTGTGCAGATACCATGTTCTGGAGATTTACTTTCGACATCAGGAATGCCATTGGCAGTGATAGTGCAGCCCCTTGCGCTACCTCATTCCCTAGAAGACCCTATTGAGGTAGGCATCATTCAAATCCAAATCTCCTTCGTATTGGCTTCCTCCCTCAATGAGTTGTTTCCATTTTAGATTTTAGGTGTTGTTTTTTGCATCTTAATTCCTTTATTGAAAGGGAGATGACAATCATGTCTATTTCGTACTATTTATCCTAGTGTCTAACCTTTTTAATTGTATAATGTGGATGGGATGGGAGGAGTATGATGTATGTGGGAGGTTTTCATAGCTGTGTGATTGCTTAATGATGTAGTTATTTTATAAGTTATAAAAAAACTTCTTGGCTATAATATAATTGGCATATAAAGATCAATATACCAGGACTTAATTTGGAAAATGAGCCAAGGTTTTTTTTTTCTGGAGAAGGGGGTTCTTTGACATTATGGAAGTTTTTAACCATAGCTTTAAATCAGTAGAAGTCAATGGGCAAGTCCAATTTTTTACAAGAACTTTCGTAGCCCTCATGTAGGTCAAGACATAACTAACAAGCAAACACTTTTTTAGGATAGGTTTCTATATTTTGCAATTGGTACTTGATGGCTTATAAATGATAATTTAGTGATCCGCACTAAGATGGTATTGAACATGAGTTGTTGGCATGCATTTTATTTGGAAAGAATCAATTTTGCATGATGATAATGCTTACTATGTCACAGAGAGTAAACAAACAAGAATCAACATGTAGGACCTAAAAAAGCCTTAAAAGTCGATTACTAAAGTTTAAACTTCAAACTTCAAGTCAAATCTAGGCAACAACAAAAATGTACAGGTCCATTTCTAGAGAAGTTTATATGGTGATATCTACGTTTTTTTTTTTGGTCAAAAATGAAAAAAATTAGCAACAATGCAAAGGCACTTCCTATCTCTACATCATACATGAGGGTCCGGGCCGGACGTGGGCATTCCGCCTCCGGACCCAGACGCGTCCGACCCCTGGACGCGGGGTCGGACGCGTCCATATTTATTTTTATTTTTATTTTTATTTTTTTTTGCCTAAATACAACTAAAAAAACTAAAAAATTAAAAAAAAAAAAGTGGACGCGTCCGGGGACCCGGACGCACCCCTGGCGCGTCCGCGTTGGGACGCGGACGAGGACGCGCGTCCGGACGCACCATCCGCTTCCTTAGCTCTACATACAAATCTCAAAACAAATCTGGTGAATTTTACCCAATATTGTGCTAATGATCTCTTAGACCTTGAAGCTCTCTCCATGGATTGCTTGATTTACGTCGTGTGATTTTTGTGCAGTTTCACTCACAAATGCTTTTTATTCAATCAACTCATCTCACCCCATGCCGAAATTTTCGGCTTCTTTTAAAATTTCATTAGCTTATCGTAGCTTTTATCCAATTCCAAGAACTCCACTACGTTGTTCTCAAGCTAAGAAGCATCTATAACCAAAATGTTATTGGGAAACGAAGGTGAATGAATGGATCGTGAGATCCGTTTCCTCGACACAATGCACTACGCCTGTTCACAATTACTTTGAACTCTACTTGATCCACACTTTGAAATCGTGAGGATCTATACGATTGATTACATAGCCATACACAAATTGATTTAATGTGCGACAGTGGAAAGAACAGACAGTTTACGGGTGAATCAATACGAGTAGCATCACATAAAACGATGAATCAGACAAGCATTCATTCACAACTGACATTATTCTGAACGCAATAAGACATTAGATTGAATCAAGAAAGTAGTATATACAAATTATTGGCAGTGGTCGTAATACCTTCGGGGCTTCTTACGACAATAATCGATGCTTGAATCTTCAACTGCTCTTTCATTGACAATGTTAGTTGCTTGCTTTGGTTTTCCCTTGTCTGATTCAGCTAGAGACTTGCGACATTCACTTTTTCAATCCCCTTTTTGCCACAAAAGAAGCACTTAGTCTTCTTTTTGGTCTTATTGGACGATCCTTCATTCTCTTGAGCCTTGGAATACTGTTGTTTTGACTTCTTTTTTCCTGCCTCAAAATTTCTGTGAGCTCATCAAGGGTCAGCAATGTCTCCCTTGATGCTATTATGCTCACAAACATTTGATAGGATTCTACAATGCCACACAATGCATTGTGGACTGGCTCCACATCACGTATGAGCTTGCCACTGGAATGCAATTCGTCTCTCATAGTCTTGATTCTGATCAAGTAGTTCTGAATATGCTAACCTTGTTCCATTCAGACATTATTCAGTTTCAACTTCCTAAACATAATCCTGGATGAATTTGAGGTCTCGAATTGCTCTCTCAGTATATTTTAAGCTTGCCTTAGTGTAACTACCTCACTAATGTATGTAATGATATGGTCCTTCACTAATAAGTTGATGAAGGTTAGCTCTCTTCTTGGCTACACATGACTAGCGATCTAGGCATTGTACATGCATAATAGAGAAGCAAGCAAAAGCATAAACGCTCACCTCACAATTCTCTCTTTTTCTCTCTCACACTCTCACTCTCTCACTCTCACAAACCTTCACAATACACAATAGGATGGAACTCAATTCTGTGATTAAACATATAAAGTTGGAGAACATAAGCAGTGGCTTGGAGTATCAAGATCCTTATCTTTTCCACAAGCTTCCATTCGTAGTCACCACTATATATGATTTGAGACTTTTATCGAGGTTTGAAGGCTCGAAAGAAAATCTGAAAGATTAAAATTGAGGTAAATTTTTTTTTATTATGTTGTGACCATGATACGTTTACAATCGGTTATCTATAGAGCACCTCAATGTTATGTCTACTTACTCCCTGGCTTTCAAAACTATAGCTCTGTATGACTGTGCTTGAAAACTCATATGTGCAAGTTGAAATTTAGCTGGGATTATAGCAACATTCAAGTTTTGCAACTAGCTGAGAAGATTTAAAAAGTCTTTCAATCAAATTGTTTTATTACCATGGTTCTGATTGAAGATTCATGTGGAAGTCTACATTTTAATCATTAACATCCAAAGCTATTCTCAAAATGCTCCATCCTATATCCATCATCCTCAAATGTTTGTTTATGTAGGTTAGTTACTGTCACCTACAGGATTTGTATTACACTTTACTGGGTACTTCCCATCATTGCTTATTCATAGATGTTCCTGAAGTGATTTGCCCAGCTTGCAGATGTTTCGTTTACCAGATGAAACAATACAAAAGGAATAGAAACTAAAAATCGTAAAAAGTGAGAGTTTGTAAGTTTCAAGTAGTGCTTAAATGATAAGGGCAGCTAAGATGTTATTGTCATCAAGGAAATACCTCCCAAAATATATGAAAGAGAAAAACCTGAAGAACCCAAAATTGAGGTTCAATTTAAGATTTTTTGTGTTTTCTATATAGCATTTGGATTGGTTCTTCGTCTTCTTTGCAGATCTTTTGGTGCATTTCAACCTTGCTATCTTCTCTAAGCATCTAGCTTGACCTTTTTGAACCAGCTAAGGTGATAATATAGTTCTGGTTGCAAAGTTTCCATTCCAATAAGGAAGATATTTATTAAATGGATGATAAATCTTTAGTTCTAGACTTGATTTTCTTTACATTTTTTGACCACGTTGTTACAGATGCTACTCTTGTGTGATCTGAGATGGCTACAAATGTTGTGGCATATATCCGTATGCTATTCATGGTGAATTTATTTAATAGGATGGGCTTCACAAGGGAAATATGTAGATTTCCTTTTGTTGGATTATTGCAATTTTGTTTTCATGGACCTAACTCTTTTTCTTCTTCCATGAAGAGAGTGGTAGTTGAATGTTACCCGATGCTAGGGAAACTCTTGAGTTCCACCTGGTGGTTGTAAAAAATCTTTAACACATATGAAAGAAGACTACACATTGAGTGGTTGATGGTTATTTTGTACAGTAACGAAGCCATATTAAAATGTGAAAACTCAATGATTTATTGCTCCAAGAAGTTTTCTGTCAGTTGGTAATGTAAATGAGATATGACATCCAACTGCAGTCAAACTCAATTCAACCTATTTTTTGGACAATTCACTTTCATAGGTTGTAAACTTTGGAGAAGAGGGCCCAGTTCGTTGCTCTCGATGCAAAGCCTACATGAATCCATTTATGAAATTCATCGACCAGGGTTGGCGCTTTGTCTGCAACATTTGTGGTATGGATATTGAATTATTGTTTTTGTCCAAAGAAATGCATTATTATAAACACTAGGTATACTCACGAGTCACAAACATTTTCTTTGAAGTGTGCTTGCGTGTTTTCAAATCTTGTGTCTTTTGTTTCTTGGCACGCGCCTACCATTTAACCACTTCATTTATTTTGATAATGAGTACTTTTAGCAAAAACTTCTGGCAGATTGAGATGACGGTTTCATGACCTTCGGCTTTCTTTTAAAAGTTTGGCAACTAGTTCGTTCAGTGAATGAGTTGAATGGAAAAATGATTGCTGTGTTCTGTCAACTTCTACACTCTCTGTAGGACTTAATATTGTTGTTTCCGTATCCCATCACAGGGTTTACGAATGAGACACCCAGGGAATACCATTGCAATTTGGGGCCGGATGGTAGAAGGCGAGATGCTGATGGGAGGCCAGAACTTTCAAGGGGCACTGTTGAATTTGTTGCATCCAAAGAGTACATGGTTTGTGCTGATTTTGGTTTTTTAACATTTCACTTTTGGTCTTACGTACCACACTAGTTCTCTCCACTTTATTTCCAGAAACATGTACCTAAAAATGCCGGAAATTCACTCTATGGTGGCAGAGGATGAGTTTAAAGGTTTTGAAATGATGACTGTCAATTAGGTGCTTTGATCATTACAGACTTTGATGGGAATGGCCAATTGACAAAAAAATCATAGCTGGCTACATTGTTGCAAGAATAAGCCTTGTACAAAACATAAGAAATGACCCTTTGAGACCAAAGTTGTTGCTTTCAGAGTCGAACATAAAGTATTTGAATAGAATAAATCCACAGTCAGGGATCGGTGCATGCATTTCTTGAATATCTCATATAATCTGCAAACATATGCAAATAAGTGTTCTTAGTGTTTTCATAGTTTTAGCCCTAAGTCTGATATCACATCCTTTAGTATGAACTGTTCTGCGGATGTGCAAGCAAGCGGGTCGTTGACGTTCTTATTGTGGTACTTGTATGAAGTACTTCTGCTTAAATATGTTATTGTGGGTGCAATATGTGCTTTTGTTTGTACAATCATACACTGTTTTTTAGTTTTCCTGGGCAGTTTGAATGGCTGATGTACAATTTTTGGACTTTATAGTAGCAGTTGGAGTCATTCGTGAGTTTTGTGTCCAATACAGGTTCGTCCACCAATGCCTGCAGTGTTTT
This sequence comes from Diphasiastrum complanatum, assembly GCA_029204225.1. Classification (NCBI taxonomy): domain Eukaryota; kingdom Viridiplantae; phylum Streptophyta; class Lycopodiopsida; order Lycopodiales; family Lycopodiaceae; genus Diphasiastrum; species Diphasiastrum complanatum. The sequence continues at coordinate 73,633,383 of CM055095.1, read as the reverse complement.
TTTTTTTAGTAGACGTTTCTTCAAATTCTGTTCAAACTGGTGCAGCAGCAGCAGCATGTAGTGCAATCCAGCGGGTCCTTGCTGATCTACCGGTATGACGCGTTTTTTCTTTTTTTCTTGCATTGGATGTGACTATTTCTTCACTTTAAGAATTGGGTCTTGCTATGTAATATATTTGAAATCTTCCTCATGAAATCCAGATTTTAAAAATCGGAAAGTAACGTGCTTAAACAAATATATATTTTTGTCTTAAAAATAAGTTTATTTTTGTCAAAAACATTTAATGGGAAAGGAAGTTACTGCTCTATGGATTGTGTTGGTATTTCTCAAGAATCTGGTCTGAGTTTATGGGCTTTTTGTGTGTGCTGGACAGGAAGGTCCTCGGACCATGGTTGGAATAGCCACATTTGACTCAGCAATTCACTTTTACAATTTGAACAAAGCCTTACATCAGGTGTTGATAATGTATCTCATTGACTATGAAGCTTGTTGAGCATATGATTGAAGCAATGCAGCCTAAAAAACTACGAGAGCTTATTTCGATCTGAAGTTGAGATTTCAAAGTCCTATGCCATGGGATCAGCTTCTTACTGTATTCTGTACAAATAGTACAGAAAATAGGTTACTCATTGTCACTGGACAATCCAGTGATATTGGTGGTTGTTTGCATTCATTGTTTTCCATTAAGCCCATTTGAGTTCTCGTTGAATATCATGTCTTTGAGACCTTGCTTCTGTAGAACTAAAAATTAGAGCACCTTGTGTCATGACATTGAACCTGAAGTATTCAATGGGCCTTAGACTAGGGAATTTGAGTTTGCAAGCTTGGAGGTAATTAAATGTTTTTTGAAGGAAAGATGCTGAACGAATTCGTGTGTGATCCTGCAGCCACCGATGCTTGTTGTGCCGGATGTTCAAGATGTTTATGCTCCGCTCCAAACAAACCTCATTGTTTCACTCTCTGAGGTAATATGATTTATTTGGAGTACATAGGGTTTGTCACTTGTCTGCTCATATCTTGTTAGATTTGTTTTAAGTATTTTCAACATTTTTTGATAGAGTCTGTCCACTGATCCTCATTAGTGAAATGGGTTCTGGGCCCATAGGCCTTAATAGTATTATATGTCCATAATGGAAAAACACCTTATGCTAGGGTATGCTTGAGAACATTGAACTAATGTTTTCTCTGCTTGTAAATTTTTTCCTAACATCATAACACTTTGCCTCATTAAGTTTTGGAGGGAATGCTTGCTTCAGTTTGCCTAATATAATCGTGACTTCATGTAGACCTCCAAGGTGGATCCACTAGAGTTGGTGACCCACCTCTGGCCAGCTGACCAGATTGTGTTGGCTTTCAGACCATGTGGTATGGACAGTCCAGATTGTTTCAACTAACTGTTTAGTCCATGTCTTTGGCAATTTGCCAATGCTGAACTTTGGTACTGACAATTATGTCTTTTCAGCCCTTTTTGTTTGGCCTTTCACAAATTTACGTTGGATTTTGAACTCAGATTGTAAGTTCAATTTAGTTCTGATGGAAATTCTCAATTTATAGTGGCATAATTTGATTTTGGATGCTTCTGATGAAGAATCTTGGTTAGCATTCCAGTTGTAGGCGTATGCCAACCTAATATCTCTCAAGGACAACATTTCTTTCTGTTTTTGACAATGTCAGCATGGTTTTAAAGTAATCTGTTTTGTTCGAAGAGTTTTTGCGCCACGTGGATGCATAGCCTGTTTTAAAGTCACCTGAAATTGTTGTAGGAACCAAGCACTCTGGAGCTTGAACATACTGAAGAGGGCCAGTTTTACATTTGGTGTTTTTAAATAAGCAGTCTTTGTTTTAATGTGTGCGAAGTTAGGCATCTGATGTTATTTTGATTCTTTTGGTGAGTCATTCCATACTAGTTTCTCATCAGTTCTGCAGCAGTCCTGAATTGATGTTGATGTCCCTGAGAAGGTAATCAAGTAAAAGCTTTCCCATTGTGATTGTAGTAATCAAGGATCTTTCTGTGTAGAGTCGGGAGCACCTTGAACAGCTTCTGGAGAATATTCCAAGCATGTTTCAGGACAATAGGACTGCTGATTCTGCATTCGGAGCCGCTGTGAAGGTTGGTTTTTGTGAAACTGCATAGAACATGAGTGGTTTCTGACAAAATTCTGACCTATTTACTCTTGGCGTCAGATGTTGGCTCTTCAAACTTCATCCAGATTAACTACAACTTTTTCTATCGCCTCTTGACTCAATATCCATTTTATGAAGATCCTGAGTAACCGGTTTTTGTAAGTAGGAAAGGTTATCAACAAAAACTTAGAAATACCTCATGAACTTTGACGATTACATATATCATTTTATATGGTATGATTCTACTTTTTTGTAAGCCAAACAGGGCATAGTATGTCTAATGTCATTGAGCAGAACTAGAAGTTAGATCAAATTTTCTTTGTCAAGAGTTTTCGTATTGCAGGGGGCTTTTTGAATACAAGTGCATATTAGATCAAATTTTCTCTATTTAAGATATTTCATATTGCAGGGGGCTTTTCTTGCACTGAAGCCTACAGGTGGAAAGCTGTTGGTGTTCCAATCAGGTGTACACCTCTTGTCATCAATTGCTGAATGATGTTAAATACTTACATCTAGGACTACCAAGAAGTATTTTCTGTGATAATAGTTTTTCTAAAGTTCCAAGTCAAAAAAATGTGTTCCTGTAAAAACAAATATCACTTTTGTGCATTATGGTTCTCGCATTTTGGTTTTTAGTGGCTTGACTTTGCTATGGTTCTCACATTTTGGCCACTTCCTGATTTTACAGTTGTAAGCCATTCTTGGCATCTACTCATTTGTTGATAGGAATTTTTATGAAGGATGGATTTTTGGGCAATTTTGATAATAAATGGAATATATCCAAGCCACAATAGTTAAATGTGTTTGGAGACTTGGACAGTTGAAATAAGTTGTAAACAGCTACTTTGTATACTAGCTTGAAGTCCATTTTAGGGATCAGGGGGTCCAGTATCTAAAAAAATATAGTTGTTTGATGATTAGGGTTATTATATACCTTGTAAGAGGCAGAAGTTGGTGGACAGCAATAGACACACATAGAAAGTGCTTTGGGGCACGTCATCCTTCCTGTACTTGCTTCCTCAATCAAAGCTCAAAGTGTGAAGATATGGTCAATGGTAGAATAATGAGAGCGGAAACCTGCCTGTCCCAATGCATATAATCTCCTGGATTCTGCCAACTCACTGCAGACTGGAGAATGGTACCATAGAGCTTCGTGAGAACATGTCCAATCATGATGGTGCGGTAGTTACCTGGAATCTTGGGATCACCATTTTTATGAATAGGATGGATGATGTTGGTGCACCAGGATGAAGGGAAGCCAGAGACAATGGCGGAATTGAGGAGAGAGGCTAGTGTGGGAGCAAGGAGGTTAGAAGCATGTGTTAAGAGCTCAGATTCGAGGTCGTCAATATCTCTTGCCTTATTGGACTTCATTCTCTTGATGGCCGCAAGTACCATGTCAAAGGTAAAGAAGGAGAAATCAGAGGGACACAGGGAGATAGCAATGGGTGTGTCAGTGGGTATGGTATATAGGTTGGTAGCATACTCGGTCCATATGTGGAGGTCATCCAGGAGGGGTGGTGGAGCACGAGGGATAAACTCACGCCAAAAGGCGCCTGAGGAGGAACTGAAGAGAAGGTCAACAAGGTGCTTTTCTTCAGAGTCATCATAGGCACGCTTTGTCCGACAGAGTGCACGATGGTAGGAGCGTCGAGCGGAGCGGAGAAGGTGAGGATCATGAGTACGGGCATGGGTGACAAGATGATGAAGAGAGCGACACTCGGCATCATACCAGGTGGGGTGTAGGGGTCGAAGCGATGAGGAACGTGTGTGTCTGTCTTTATGGGGCTTAGATGGAAAAGCTAGGGAAGCCGCGACATGAAGAGAAGTGCTAAGGAAAGCAGCTTGAGTCTCGACTGTACTATCGTGTGGAAAGGATTGGAGTAGGGAGGCTAGAAACTCCTGGTAGACCGGTGCATATAGGGAGCTGAATGTATACCTGGGTGCATGGGGGAGCACGGGATGTGAGGTGGCTGGAGAGGTGGGAGGCGGCTGATAGCGAAGGAGAGAAAACAATGATCAGAGAGAGTGGTGGGAGATATATGAAAATCAGAGATGAGAGGTATGGAGGATGGTGATCCCATGAGATAATCCACAACACTATGTCCACCACTATGGGGATGACAAGTATAACTGCCGGAGTCTGGCCAGCAAATTAGGCCATTGTAAATGGCTAACTCATGAGCCTCTCCAAACTGCAATAAATGCTCATCGTAGGGGGTAATAGGTCCCAAGCTGTCCTCTGAAACCCTGGTAACTCCCATCTCATCGCTGTCGAGGGCATGAACGCGGAGTTGGTCGGTGATGTCATAAAACTCTGACTGCCGTGAGGAGGTCCGAGCATTAAAATCCCCATTGAGGAAGATATGCCCCCGCTCTGTGAATCTGATAATATCCGGTGATAAATCAAGGTAGGGTGAACCTGTACCCTCAACAAAGGATGAAGACTTTGGAGGAAAATAACATGCTGCCACAAGGAGGTCCCTGTCCAAACCAATATCATGTCCAATAATACGAATCCAGATATAATGTGCATGCTCATCGTGTCTAATGAACTCGATGCTCGGATGAAGAGACTCCCTGTATAAGCAACCCCTCCGGATCCACGACCAATAGCTGATCTAGTCTCAGGTCTGTATACGAAATCCCATCGGTATCCTGGAAAAATAGGTAATCCTCTCTCTTGGCTCTCGTGAGTCTCTATGAAAAGCAATAAGTCTCTGCCAGTGATGAAATCAGTCAGGTCTCCAACTATGGAAGATGAGTGTATACCATCACAGTTCCATACTCCAACCCGGAGATGGTGTGGATGGGGCCCCGGGGCACTCCCGAACCCGGGGACCCCAAGTCCCTAGCACTGAGAGCTGCGTGGGGCGTCATCAAGAAAACGCACCCGACCATCTCGGTAGATAACACGTCTGCCAAACTCCCGGGCTGTTTGAAAGGCCTTGAACCTTTCGTCCACCTGGATATATGTGAGGTTGTCATCCATAAAGATAGTAGTACCTCGGAGCTTAGCTCTACACCGTAGAGCATCTTTGTGGCTCTCTAGGGAGGTGAAGCGAATGATAAGTGTAGCTGTGTCTCTGATGGTCCTCCATGTAGTGTCAAGCCCATCAGTCGTATGACCTAGAGTGATGTCGAGAAAACGTCTGGCCTCTGCAACTGCATCCTGGGTGTCCAGTATCCCGCGAACTCAGATATTATGGGCCTTGTAGGCCCTTGCTTTCTCTTCCGTAATAGTGGCTGAGATGATCGATGAAATGGGGGCGTTGGGTTTGGTGCCTTTCTTCATCACAGAAGCCCAAGAAAGCGTCTCTTCTTTTTGTTTTTCAATTTTCTGCTCCAACTCCCGTATCAGCGTGTTAGATGAATCCGAAACTGCAACCTATTTGGTACTGATTATATGCTCTAATGAGGCAACTTTGGACTGCAGCTCATTCTTTTTTGGATCAAGGAGACCACTGTTCCCTGTAGGTGTGAAACTTCTTGCTTTGAAAGCTGGAAATCCGCTCGGAATTGGTCAAATTCCCAAGAAGAGAAAAGTTCGGTGGATTTGGAGGGAGTGTATGGGATGTGAGCTGTAGATGAGAGCACTGTAGCTGTCTGGGAACTAGGAATGGGAAGAAGAACTGCCTGGTGGGCCTGGTGTGATGTGGAAGGAAGAGCAGAAGATGGAGATGAAGAAGAGGATGCAGGGGGGGGTGTTGTATCAGTAGACACATCAACAGGCAGCGCTGCCTGCGTGGCTGCCCCATCATCAGTTAGCAGATCAAGGGGTGAGCATTAGCGAGGGCAGGGAGTGAACAGATAGGGTTGATTTCCACGAGGGTAGGGGGTGGGCAAACAGCGAGGGGCCGGGGGTGGTTTCAGTGAGGGCATCGGGTGAACAAGCTACGGGGGCAGAGAGAGAGAGAGAGAGAGAGAGAGAGAGAGAGAGAGAGAGAGAGAGAGAGAGAGAGAGAGAGAGTAGTTAGAACTTTTTACTTTGAAGTTTGAAGTTAGCATTTACTATTGTGAAGTTTGAACTTATTAGTTGATAGCTATTAGCTATACCGAGACAACGGGATCCTTTATGGGATCACATCACCCTAAATTCAGGGTATGGCACGTCAGGCACAAAGAAGTGGACTTGTAAGTATTGCGGAAATACTTGTGGAGGAGGCCCCATTCGAATAAGGGCACATCTTTTACGTCTCAGAGGATACGAGATCGTTGTTTGCATTCAGGCACCAGAGTAACTGAGGATTGCCGGGATCGAATGACTCTCACGGTACTGCTTCAGCCACAAGTGATTCTTGTTTGAACTAAAGTTTAGATGTCAAAGTTCAGTCTAGTATGGAATTACTAATTAGTAATTAGTGATTATTAACATCTGTGACTCTATGACCTGTTGAGTTTGTCATCGACCATATTACATTATCCATTAAACTTTAAAGTTTAAATATTTGCAACATAGTACATTGTTACAAGTGTGGCAGAGCGCCGAGATTCCACATCACAGCCGACACTAGTTCCAGACAGTGCCAATAGGTGGGCGGGCACCACTGGTGCTATTGGTAGGGCTGGAGGTGATAGGGGTTAAGGACAACTTAGAGGTAGGGACGTTAATGTGGTAGCCTTCCTGTAGGAAATCAAAGTGCCAAGATCCTTCTAACATTGAATCTCCATATACAAGAAGAAGAGGGAGAGGGTTAGGCGCCCTCAAGGAGAGAGAAAGTAGTAGCAATGCTTGAAAGGGAATGAATTACGAATGAACAAAAAGTACATATAAATAGGCCTTCCAAGGGCCTAGACTCTTCCAAAGACTTTACTTGGACCCACGAATTACTATTGGACCAAAATTGGGTCCAACTCAACTAAAACTGACTTAACATGGTCTAAATAATAAACCTAACCATAAGTCTTCTCACCACAAGAAACATAAAGAAAAGTATGATACTCTTTTACCATCACATCCTCCCGAATCTTACTATCAATGATTTGCTCACCAACACTAGGTAAGGCAACACCGTCATCATAAGAAGTAAGCATCAAAACAGGAAAATCAGCATAAGGTACTGATTTTGGTGAGGCATGTGTGTTTCCTCCAAGGTAAGAAGATGCTTTGCTATCCCGCAAAGACTCAGACAGCCAACAAGAGGCTGTAGCAGGCTGTCCAACAGCCACAAAATCACCAGCACTTTGCTGTCCAAAGTGTTCCAAATGTGGACCTTGCTGTCCAAAAACCTTCCGCAGGCCGTTCCCGATGCATAATAGGATGCTCACGATGTAACATAGGCTGAAAATGATCAATAAACCATGGCTAAATCTGGTGTCCACCATCTTCAAGAAAAAAACCAACAGCTTGCCACTTTGAACACCCAAAAAATCCAGCAACACGCCACTTTGAACCAATGTACTAATTGACATGATTTTTTCCCCTCCTCCATTAGTACAAAATGGCTTCAAAGAATGCTTGATTGTAGCCTTTTCCAAAACATTATCTTGAGAAGCTTGCTCATAAAGTTCTTCACTAATGCATCCATCATTTGCAACAAATGGCTCAAGAGAAGAAGAATGCTTTACCATACCAACATTCCGATGCAAACTTGTACTTGTAGAAAGACAATGATCAAACTTTGCATGACTTTGCTCTTCTACCTTCAAAGAGGATGAAGTAGAGAGGAGAAAGCATGATGATGAATCCTTTATTCGGTACATCTTTAAAAGTGTTTCCCAACCATTTTTAGAGGTCTTGCAAAATCTCAAATGATTTAAGATAGATCTTGTTACCGATAAAATTTTGATCATCATGTCGATGCAAAATCTCAGCTTGCAACTCCATGAAGAATAGTTGGTGTCATCCAACATATCTTCACCCGAACAAGTACGAATTGCTCCCAAATCTCTTGCCATAAGAACCAGCCAAGAAGATAAACTTTTTCGAAGCCTAATGTGCCCTAAAAGACACAAAAATCAGCAAGTATCAATCTGACAAATCAGCACCGGAATGTGTCAAAACCACACATTAGATGGATGTAGGAACTCGCCCTCTTACAAGCCTTGTGTGCTGAGAATTTCAGCCTGAAATTGCATTACAAACTCAAAAAACCAGCAAGCAAAGAATTAGGTTAGCCTCCAACAAAGCTTTTTCCGGAACCCTTCTTTCTTGCCAAAAAGTGTGAACAATACACACACGGATAGGGCTGTTGCAACACCCTACAAATGGTAATATGCTGTCCAATTTTCAGCCTCGGAATGTGATCGGATCATCACAAAAAAATTAGCGCCTTCTTCCACACCTGGAAACAAGCAAAAAGAAGCGGATCTTCACTTTGTAAAATTAGCAAGGGTGCTGATTTTTCAGCCAAATCAGAAGAATAGAAATTGCTTGTGGATGGGCGCCCTCCTGCAAAGGAGCAAATCTGAAAAATAGGGTAGCAGCGGACCAACGGAAGTAGGATAAACCTACACGGATGTGGGCGACCTAAAAGAAGCCCCGAAGAAGATAATTAATGGCGCCTTCCTGCAATCTAAAAAATCAGCAAACAACAACCTGATTTTTGGGCGCTTAAAATCCTGTTATCTTCTTTCATGTGTGGCGCCCTCTTGCTAAACGGAAAAGAGTCAAAAAACGGATTTTCACTCCAAAAAATCAGCAAAGGTGCTGAATTTTTGTGATCCCTAAGTGAAGATGATCTCTTTTGGTAGGGCGCCCTTAATCAAGCATAAAAGATCCATGGCTCTGATACCATGTAGGAAATCAAAGTGCCAAGATCCTTCTAACATTCAATCTCCATATACAAGAAGGAGAGGGAGAGGGTTAGGCGCCCTCAAGGAGAGAGAAAGTAGTAGCAATGCTTGAAAGGGAATGAATTACAAATGTACAAAGAGTACATGTAACTAGGCCTTCCAAGGGCCTAGACTCTTCCAAACTCTAAGTTCTAGAACCTTCCAAGACCCACTACTAATTATAGGGCACCCCCAAAAGTCAAGATAGGGTCCCTTAACATAACTAGACTTTACTTGGACCCACGAATTACTACTGGACCAAAATTGGGTCCAACTCAACTAAAACTGACTTAACATGGTCTAAATAATAAACCTAGCCCATGGTTACACAAGTCTCGACCTTTTGGGTCAAAGTAACCTATGGGAAACTAACATTATCATTTATGACTTCTAACACTTCCAGTAGATGCAGCTGCTGTTGCACTCCAATCTCCCGGAGCTCTCCAAACTCTGATGGCCGGTGTGTAGAATCATCCACCCATCTGTAGGTGCCCTCCTCTTGAGTCTATCTGATTGTTATTCTGGGCCTGGGACACATGGCTGCCATGCTGGGGTGATCAGTTCCCCATTGCTGCCATGTAGGGGTGATGACTCCCCATGGTTCCATGAAATTTTCTACCCACAATCATATGGTCATAACTCCACCTACTGACATCTTGTCAGGTGGTCACACTGGGCCACTGCCTGTGACGCACCGGACCCAACCGGTCCCCTGGTGTCCATCCTGGTCACTGGCCCTCGACCCCTAGTAACCAATCGTGCCGGGATTGTGCTAGAGCACAGCTGGCATCTAACAATCCTTCCCTCTTCTGGCAAGTCATCGATCCTCAATGACAAACTCTGGGTAGAGACTTCCGCAACGCCTGGCGAGTCTCCCAGGTAGCATCAGATAAAGAATGCCCTTTCCAAGCCATTAGATACTCCTGGAGGAGACGATTTCTCAATCGTCGTTCCATCTGATCTAGGACTCTCTCTAGCCCGTAACCTGTGGTCTCTTTCTCCTTCAGAGATACTAGACCTTCCACCAGGCTATCCCCATCGTGCAAACATTTCTTCAGTTTGCTGACATGAAACACTGGATGCACCTTGCATCCCACAAGTAGTTGTAGCTTATAAGCTACTTGGCTAACCTTCTTAATAATCAACCATGGTCCACAATACCTAGGAGATAACTGGCGCACTTTCATGTGCGTAGTACCTTCGACTTCGAAGGGACTAGTAAATACACCTAATCTCCTTCCTCAAATTCCCGATAGGTACGGTTCTCACAAGTATAACTCTCTGCCAATCTAGTGGACGCTTGTCTCTTGTCATTGTATGCAAACTCCAATATGGTAAATGCTTTACCCAGTCTGTTTGCGTACCACTTACTTATGCCCTAAGCATATCTTCCAAGACCTGGTTCACTCGCTCTGTTTGACCACCATTTGAGGATGATCGGAGCTACTCATCCGCAACTGTGTTCCCAACTTGGCGAATACCTCAATCCATAAATTTCCCGTAAACTCGGAATGCCTGTCAAACACAATGGACTTCGGAAGTCCATGCAACCTGACGACATTCTGAATAAACAACTCAACAACTTGCATGGCAGGGGCAGGGGGGGAGCAGGAGGCCACCTTCCGGGGCGGCATGGCGGAGGGTGGAGAGCGATGGATGGATGGAGAGAGAAAGAAAGAAAAAAAGCTTTATTAATGTCTTTTCCATGCCAAAAGGCATATAAGACTAGTAAATATACATGTCAAGTGTGTGGTAACCATAGGAGCGTATGAAACGTCTCCAAAACAGTAACAAAAGTAGCAATCTAGAGCCAAAGCTATAAACTGAAATAGATGTGATGCTATAAGAAACATGTGGGAGCATGTATACTGCTAACAGTCATGAGTGAGGTATGACGCTATCATCTAGTCCTGTCTTGCTGGTGCTGATGCTATAGAAGGATGTAATACGGCCTGCGACATGAAGGGCCACTGGTGGTCTCTGACGTCGTCTGAGAGGATGAAGAGGTCTCCTCGTGATAGGTCGAGTAGCTCACGCTGCAACATGGGTATGTGTGGGACGCTGTCTCTGGTCTCTATGGGCAAGTAGGTCATCATCATCATCATCGTCACCGTCATCAAAACGTCCTCTCCTCCTGGAGAAGAAAGAAGTGATCTGAGGCTGAAAAACCTGACTCGGCTGGGCTGTTTGATACAAATCATGTCGTAGTATAAACATCTCTCGTATCATGAGTGCTGCGCATCGGGAATCCTCATAAGCTATGAGCGATCGTAAGGTGACAGGTGTGTCTCGGAACAAATAGTGGTATCCCTCTGATCTCGTAATATACCGGGCACCTAAAGATAAAGTGCTCCTCTGACTCTACCTCCTCTAAAGAAAGAGAGAGAGAGAGAGAGAGAGAGAGAGAGAGAGAGAGAGAGAGAGAGAGAGCTTCATTAATGTCTTTTCCATGCCAAAAGGCATATAAGACTAATGAAGGACATGTCAAGTATGTGGTAGCCATGGGAGCATATAAAAACGTCTCCAAAACTGAAATAAAGAAAACATCTAGTACAGACTAAAACTAAAATAGACACGTATGTGTGTGCATAATAATCATTTGTATCTATGTCAAGATGTCAAGATTGTGATGCTGCTGCGGCTGCTGTGCTGATGCTGTAAAAAGATGTATTGCGAGCCACAACATGAGAAAGCACTGGAGCCTGCCGGCATTGTCTGTGAGCATGAGCATGTGTAATAGTATGTCTGTGCATACGATGTCTGGTGATCTTGGTAGTAACATGATGGTGGGAGGTACACTGTCTTTGATCTCTATGAGCATGTGAGCGGCTATCATCCTCGTCGTCGTCATAATCCTCATCCTCATGCACTAAATCACGCGATCTCCATCTAGTGAAGAATGAAGTAATCAGTGGCTGTGAGGTAAAATGCTGAGGTGTCCCGTATAAATCTCCCCGTAGTATGAACATCTCATGTACCAACAGAGTGACACATCGTGGGTCCTCATAGGCTATGAGGGAGCGTAGAGTGGTAGGCATGTCTTGAAACATGCAGTGATATCGCCCTCTGATCTCATAGTATACCGGGCATCTAAAGATAAAGTGCTCCTCAGACTCCACCTCACCTAGAGAGCATAATAGTTTCGCCAAAATATGGCCAATCATGAGGGTGCGGTAGTTACTCGGGATCATGGGGTCACCATTCTTATGGATGGGGTGGATTAGTTAGTGCACCAGGATGATGGGAAACCGGAAACAACTGCGGAATTAAGAAGGGTGGCTATAGTAGGAGCGAGTAAGTCAAAGGCATGGGAAAGGAGTTCGGACTCAAGGTCTTTAATATCTTTGGCCTTGTGGGACTTCATCTTCTTTATGGCTGCAAGCACCATGTCAGATGTGAAGAAGGAGAACTCAGATGGTCGTGGAGATATAGAGATACGGACGGTGTACAAGCTTGTAGCATAATCAGTCCAGATGCGGAGGTCCTCCAGGAGGGGTGGTGGAGAGCGAGGAATGAACTCATGCCAAAAAGCGCCCGAAGAAGATCTGAAAAGAAGGTCAATAAGACGTTTCCCTTCAGAATCATCATAGGAACGCTTCTTACGGCGGAGAACACGATGGTAGGATCGTCGGGAAGATCGAAGCAGATGTGGAGTGTGTATACGTGAATAGGTTACTGACTGGTGAAGAGAACGACACTTGGTATCGTACCATGGAGGGTGCAATGGTCGAGTTGTGTGTCGAGTCTTTTTGGGATGGGTTTTGTGGGGAGAGTTAGTGATGCAGCCGTGTGGAGAGAGGTGATGAGAAAAGCAGCCTGGGTGTCGACTGGATGATCATGAGGAAAGGAGTGTAAAAGTGAAGCCAAGGACTGCCGGTACAGTGGCACGTAAATGGGATCAAATGCGTACGTGGGTGCTCGGGTAATCATGGGTAGTGTAGATGAATGAGTGGGTGGAAGGTGGCCGATATCGAAGGAGAGAAATGAGTGATCAGAAAGGGTTTTGGGGGAAACGTGGAAGTCAAAGACTATGGGTACAGGGGATGGTGACCCCATGAGATAGTCAACGACACTATGTCCTCCACTTGCTTCATGTGAAGATCCTTTAAAGTTCCCCTTCGCCAAACTGCTTCACATGTAGCACTTGTAACTCTGCTTATGTAGAAGACAATGCTATAGTAGGCTGCATCTTAGAACTTTATGTGATAGCACAATTCCAAACTAAAAAATAACACTTTTGTTGATCTTCGATTTTTAGCATCTTTAGCCCAATCAACATCTACACACCCTTGTAACTTCATATTATGATAATTTGTTCCATGAATGCCAAACTTGATTGTACCTTGAATGTCTTTTTTGTGAACTGCCTTTTTTATAAAGGCTCGCTCCTTGTAGTCATTCTAGACATGAGATTTAACCTTTTTATTTCCTCTTGAAGCACCATGGAGTTGAGCTCCTCAAATGAAGGCCTCGTTTCCCTGAAGGAAATTGTCAAGACAAAGTTTTGATTTGCTAATGGAAGCTATTCAGTATCAGAACAACTGATACCAAATGTTGAACAACCTCTCCTATGCATGCGAGTTGATCCCTAAAGTCCTTATCTTGGTGATAAAGTCATTGATAGACTCATTTGCATGCATCCTCAGTCTTTAAACTTGGTTGTTAAGAAGTACAGGAGAGAGATTGGCCATCTCATACATGTTTTTGAGTATGTCCCGTTGTTGCATTCCTTATGTGAGGCATGATTTTCAGCAGGTTTGATCAGATATATGATTATTAAGAGTGAAATGATACTTAATAGCAGCTTGAGCTTCTATACCTGATGACATGTACAACAGAACATAATGATAGCAAACTCATTCATTTCACAGTTGGTACGCTTCTTTCTGACGCATATTTGATATCTGTTAAAGGACTTGTGTGGTAGTAGAACTTCTGAAGTGTGATTTCGAGTCTTTGTGCGGTGACACACTGGAATGCTCCTTAATGTTGTACTGGCAGAAGTTTCAACTCAGCAAAGTATATACTCTGCAATATATACCAAGTTTGTGATTTCAATCCTATTGTTGTTTGTAGTATTACCATCTGTTGGTATTGGTGCACTTAATGGAAGGGAGGCAGAAGGGAAGACAAATACTGCAGCAGGGGAAAAGGTAGTTGTACTGAGCAATTTATAGGCTTATGGTGTTATGACTGTTCTAACAAATCCTTGATGTGCATTAACTTGTTCATGCTGGTTGGAATGTACGGAAAGTACATCTTATAAGCTTCTAGAGTGATGTAAGTTTATGGGGTTGGCTACTGAGTTGGATTATTATTTAATCCTTGTAGGAGGCTCAGAAGCTGTTGCAGCCTGCAGACAAGACGTTGAAGACTATGGCTGTAGATTTTGCAGAATATCAGGTAATATTATGATTGTCATCAGAGATAAACCTCTATGATAGATCTAGAATAAAGAAAATTTTGGATTTATTGCAATTTGCAAAGATTTTCAAATTGAGGAAACGTGAGACAATTGTCACAAATACTTGTATGAAATTTGAACTACTGCTTGCAGGTTTGTGTAGACGTCTTCCTTACGTCACAGACATTTGTTGACATTTCCTCAATTGCAGTTGTGCCAAGGACGACAGGTGGACAAGTATGTTGAAAAAAAAAGTGTGGGAGCTTTTTGATTGATTGCTTTGTTAAAGTAGTTACTATTTTGCTCGTATTTATTGGAAGTTACATCTTTTCAAAAACGTTTCAGCAACCTTATGGAGCTTGAACTGAGAGCATCTTCCGACTCTTGAATTTCTTGGTGTTCCCATGCAGAGGGAAAACTACATGTTTGAGTGGTGAATGAAATTGTGAGGCAGTCAAGATGGCCCTAAGAACCTATAGGCATTATGTATGTAAATAATCTTAAATCTCAAGAACTTGAGAGCCTTGTTTGTGTTAGAAATGCCCATATTGCTGTGTGTGACCTCCTCGTTTGATACTTCTACACTAAAGGTGATCCTTGAATTCTCTAAAGATGATCAGGACAATTCTTCAAATTGAGATCTCTTGCCACACTTGAAATTAAAAACTCTGGGCAAGACATTTGTGAAGCTAAAAAAAATATACTAGTTTCATGATGATTTGACCTTGACCAGTGGGAATTTGTCTTTTCCATCAATCTAATCAAGGCCGGCTCTGTGCACGTGAATTAATAGCATAGTATCTTAACGTCCTATCACATTCCCATAATTTCCTAAATCCACTAACGTAAAGCATAGATATTTGATGCCTAGGATTGATTAACCTAGCCACGATGGTTGTGATTAAGAAGCGGCTAAGGCCTGCCGGTATACACTAGCTAGTTTGGCCTTTTGTAAGTTCTACCGGTGATTAGTATTGTGGTTAACCTAGCCACAATGGTTGTGATTAAGAAGTGGTTAAGGCCTGCCGGTTTACGCTAGTTAGTTTGGCCTTTTGTAAGTTCTACCGGTGATTAGTTAGGAATTATTCATGGGTAGTTGTTCCTTTAATAGACTAGTTACGAAAGAACAACATTGTAGTTTGGTGGGATGCTGAAGTTCAACACAGTTTTGAGAACTTTAAAGAGGCAATGGCCATGGCTCCAATTCTCAAGATTGTTGATACTCAGAAACCGTTTGACCTAGAAATGGATACAAGTGTCATTAGCGTAGGTGCAATGTTGAGCTAAGAGGGTAGACCAATAGCTAGCGAGAGTAAAAAACTGACACCAGCTCAATAGAGATATCCCACACGTGCGCAGGAGCTATATACGATCGTACATGTGCTCAACTTGTGGTGACATTATTTATACAACACCAGGTTTTATAAATACACAGACCATCATACTTCAAAGTAATTTTGCACTCATCCAGATTTGAAAGGTCACCAAGCTCGGTGGGCCAAGTTGATATAGGAATTTCATCTGGATATTACTTCCAAAGAGGGAAGGAATATGTGGTCGATAATGCCTATTGCGGATATTTCATTATTTGAGCTTTACTGTAGTTGACAATCATCTCATGGAGGAGATCAAGAACAATCAAGAAAAGAACCCACATTGTCAGCGTGTGTGTAATAGATCCTAACACCATAGTAGGGCAAACACTAACTGATCCCTCCTAGCCCAGTGTGAGGACTGGTAGCATGCAACTGCCAAGTGTCGACCACGTGTCACTGATGTGGCTGACTGCACGTCGGGACCCAACTGGGGGCCCTGTCCTGCTGACAGGGTCCCTAGACTATGTTAGGCCCGCCATGGCTATGGACCGTGCTGGGGCACACTACTCACACTGTCTTGCCCTATTGGTCGTGTACGCTGGACACGACCCTGACTGTGGTATCTGACTATCTGTGTTCTCTAGGGTTCGGCACTGGTCACGAGCTCGTAACACTGCCTCCCCCTTAAGAACCGTATTGATCCTCTAAGACAAAGTCTGGAAAAATTTTGCGAAGGACACTGCCTCTTTCCCAAGTGGCATTCTCAATAGGCTGATCATTCCACTTGACCAGATATTCTCGATATAGAGTATGACGAGTCTGCGTCTCTCTACTATCAAGAATCTCCTCTGGTTCATGTGGAGGTTGCTGAGGATCCAATGGGAGAACTAGAACACTGTCCCCTACCAGATTTTCTGATCTGGCTAAGGCCTTTCGTAACTGACTTACATGAAAAACTAAAAAAACCTTACTACTGTGTGGGAGTTCTAGTTCATAGGTGACCTCGCCTAGTCTCCTACTGATGGTAAAGGGACCACAATACCTAGGAGACAACTTAGCACACACTCCTGATTTGAGGGTTTTAGAGTCAACTGGGACTCTCAAGTAGACTTTCTCACCAGTGGAGAATTGCACATCCCATCTGTGTGGATCTGCATAATGCCTGGCTCGATCTTGGGACTGCCTAATGCTACGCTTAGCATGTTCTATCATCTGGTTTAGGTCCTCTAAAAAGTTTCTGGCTGCTTCAACTTTTTCTTTTTTAAACCCTACAGTTGTGGGTGAGCGTGGCTAGGAACCGTACATCAACATAAATGGGCTGTATCCTGTAGCTGAATGTTTGGTACTGTTGTAAGCAAACTCTAATATCGAGAGATACTCTTCCCAATCAGTCTGCTTCTTGCTAACGTATGCACGAAGCATATCGTCCAGCACCTGATTTACCCTCTCTGTTTGACCGTCCGTCTGTGGATGGTTGGTGGTACTTGTATTAAACAACCCTCCTGCCTTTAAACGCTCTGCTTTATTTACTTGACATTTCTGGCAACTGGTTACATACTAGTGGACGTCCTTTTTCATACTAGGCCAGAAAAATTGCCTACGAAGAAGCTCATAGGTCTTCTGTATGCCTGGGTGTCCTGCGCTAGGATTGTCATGACATTCATATAGGACCTGCGGCCTATAATCCTCTCAATTGGGGACACATACTCTATCTCTATAGAGCAAGTACTCATCTTGAATGGAATACTGTTTCTATTTGAATCCTTGAGTCAACTGACCCTCAACCACGGGTTTGCTTGGGTAATACAGGCTCAGAATCCTTAACGTCATCTGACGACGTATACTCGGACGCATCATCATCCTCAACGGAAGCTGCCGTATTCTTGGATGAACTGGCACCAGCCCCGAGAACTGGTTCTGCAGTCTGTAACTGTCTGCTCTGGACTGAGTTCCAGATAGTAGAGAAGAATGCATCATGCTGGCATTTCCCTCTCAAGGACTCGAGTAACTCATTACGAATCTGAGTAAAACTCAGTTCGTTTATCATAGGCATTCTGCTAAGGGCATCTGCTACTGTATTGAATTTTCCACGTCTATATCTCCTCGTTTTGCTGTAGACGAGGATGTCATCTAAAAATACGACTACAAACTTACCCAAGTATGGTCTGAGGACACTGTTCATCAAGGTCATAAAGGTAGCTGGAGCATTTGTGAGCCCAAATGGCATCACCTTAAACTTATAATGACCGTGACGATTCCTAAAAGCTGTTTTCAGGACATCATCCGATTTTATACGAACTTGATGGTATCCCGATCTGAGGTCTATTTTACTGAAAAATTTAGCCTCGTCGAGTTGATCAAACAACTCATCTGCCCGAGGCATAGGATATTTATTCTTTATTGTGACTTTATTGAGGGCTCTGTAATCTACGCAAAGACGCATAGACCCCTCTTTCTTTTTCACCAAGGATTGGTGAGGCCCATGGTGAACTACTGGTCTGAATTTGGCCTTTCCCAAGATAATCTGTGAACTGCCTAGTTATTTTTTCATCCTCTATTCGGCTGACTCGATATGGAGGTTTAGAAACAGGTGCTGTACCGGGTATTAGGTTTATTACATGATCTACCTCTCTGCTAGGTGGCAAACCATGTGGCAAATCTTCAGGAAAAACATCTTCAAAATTTAGACAATAAAGTCTCTAATTTACTGATTTTCTGCTGTATAGAACTAGAAATAGAAACTTCAGAAATAAACTGAAAGTCACATAAGAATACCTGATGGTCATCGTCTCCGATCAGCTGACAGAGCTCTGAACTGCAGACCATAGGGCTGTTGGGAACATCATGTTCCCCATGCAACTGGATCTCTCGGCCTTTATACTGAAAGCTGAGGGTGTTCTCCTTTTACAGTCTGAACAAGATGAACTTGTTTCTTGTCTTTTTTATCTTTTTTAGTGAAAGGCCCCTTGAGACACTGTCTGACTGTGTGTCCCTTGCCCATACACAAAGCACAAACGTTCTTGTTTGGCTTTCTCAAAATCTTCTGGTTTTAAGGGCTGTATGAGTGAAGGGCGTTTCTGAGGAGCTTCACCTTTAAATTTATCTTCTTTCTTTCTTTTTAAAAATTTCTTTTTAAATTGAAAGTCTTTCTGAGGAGGCTGCTCAGAAAGGGGCTGCTGTCTCGCCCTCTTCCTACCCACTGAATCATCATAGATTTGAGCATATCTGAGAGCTTGCTCAAGGGTAGTAGGCGAGTTTCTCTGGACCTCTACTTTATATTCATCTTTGAGGCCTCGGACAAACCCTCTCAGGCTTCCCAGGCTCTATGAAGTTCATTTTCTGGTAGGAATTCTCTTAGGAAAGCTTCTTCAAAGGCTTTCCATGACCGGGAAGTCTGCCCAGTCTCCTAGAGATTTAACGACCACTTATAGGCCATGGGCCCTAAGGAAAGACTGGCCTCAATTGCTTGCAAATGGTCAGGGGTCTGTTTAAGAGCATGAATGTTCTTCCATTTGCTGAGGAAGGTTTTTAGAATGTCTGCATTTCTATCCTTCTCTTCCCCAATAAAAGTAGGAGGTTTTAAATCTTTAAAGACACTGGGGTGAGACTGCAAAGTCTCACCCGAAACTGATGGAAGTGGAGAAGGGGACAACTGAGAAGTGGAGGGAAGGCTTCCTTTCGCGGAACTCAAAATCAAGCCTTTGAGTTCAGCGAACGAGTCGTCCACACTGGACTTGAAATTGGCTAATGCCAACTTCAGTTCATCCACTTCTGTTACCAAATGGAGAAACTACTCCTTGGTAACCAATTCGTCGAGTTCTTCGGCGAACTGTTTCTGTTCTTCCATTTCCATAGGTTCTTTCCCTTTACTGTAAGCCAAGGCTTCTGTTTCAAGTTCGTCGATAACTTCTGAAAAACAAAAAAAAAAAGTCAGAAAGACTAATTTACAACTGTACAAGGGAAAGAAAAGATGACTTAGCTGTTTCTGAGGACTGTACTTCCAAAGAAAATACAAAGAGGAACCCTCTCAGCTTACCCAAATTTTCAGACCTGCTGTCCCGGAAAATCCCAGTTTGAAACTCCAAAATGGTACCAAATTTCCGGTTGCTTGAATAGAATAGCTCGCTGGCTTGCTAGCAGACCTGTGGCACTGAGAAGTTTGAATAGAAGCCCGAAAAAAGTGCAAAAAGATCTGAAATTTTTTGCTATCCCCCCTCGCTGGTCTGACAACTTCTGAGTTGGTTTCCAAAAACCAAAATTAAAGCCCAAATTCAGTTGCAAATTCTGAAATTTTCAGATCACCCTACTCGCTGTCTAGCTGAGGTTCAATATCTCAGGAAACTCTGTTTTAAGGCCCCAAAAATGCAAATACTTTGTAACTTTGGTGTTCCTCTACCCTCGCTGACTGGACATTGATCTGATGGCTCCAAAATCTTCTGATTTAAGCCAAAATGTAACTCTGAAAATCAGGATGGATGAGGACACTGTCAACGCTGGATTAACACCACTCTTCCTCTTCAAAATTTCACTCTAATTCCCTGAATTTGATGGCAAAAATCAGAGATGAAGTCTCAAATTGCAGCGCACGGGGGATAAACTCACGCCAGAATGCACCGGATGAGGAGCTATAGAGAAGATCTACAAGGCGTTTCCCTTCAGAAGTTTTATATATAGCTATATAGGCGTTTGAGATGACGAAGATGGTGAGATGGTAACGGAGAGTAATTTGCGAGTGGAGTTGCTTGCAAACATCATCATATGAGGATGATGTCGTGACTTCGGGCACTTGGATCTTTTACGATGTTTGGATGGGAAGCCCATAGAGGTGGCAATATGAAGAGCTAGTGTGAGGGACGATGCTTGGGAGTGGAGTGGACTATCATAAGGAAGATTTTGGAGTAGGAAGGAGAGAGCATCTTGGTAAAGGTGTGTGTATGCGTTATTAAATGTATACTTAGGGGTGCGTTCTATAGGAGAGGAATTAGGTGGAGATTAGGTGGGGAGAGAATCCGGATTCTTTCGAAACCCAGTCAGCAACTTTTGCTTGGGTACAGATGAGACATAAGCAATGCTATTTGGCTAAGATTTTTTGTCTATTGAATTTTTTATTGTTGTTTTGACTTAGATCCTTTGACTTTTTGAGTTTCTCATATATTGTTTCTAAGGTTTAGCTTATGACATCACTGACTTCTCTATATAAATTTGTGAAATTGGATATATTCTAATTTCACAAATAGATATATATGGAGAGGGATTAGGTGGGGAGAGATCAGACATTGAGCCCAAATTAATGGAAAGAAAGGAATGGTTAGATAATGTAGTGGGAGAAACAAGAAAGTCAGATAGAAAGGGAATAAGAGATGGTGACCCCATGAAATAATCCACAACACTATGCCCACCACCATGGGGGTGGCAAGTATAGTCACCAGATCTTGGCCAGCAGGAAAGCCATTAAAAATGGCAAGCTCATGGGCCTCACCCGGTAAAAGAAAGTGCTCACCATATGTGTCTCATACTGAAAGTAGGACCAGTGAAGAGCACACCAAGGTTAAGTATATGAAAAAACCACCTCTAGAGGCCGTCCATCAAAGGTAAGCTCCTGACACTGCCCTAAAGCCCGAGAGGTATTGAAGACCATGATTTTGGTCTTCGAGAGGTTCACCTCTAAACCCCACTGAGTACAAAAGGTGTGTAAGCAATCCAGCTGTCTCTGTAATCCGTCTCTGGTATGAGAGGCAAGCACCACATCATCTGCATATAGAAGGATAGTGATCAGAATGTCACCAAGCTTGCAACCGTCCCCGCCACACTGAGAAATGACCCTCCAGCTCATCGATGTATAGTCCAAAAAGAACTGGTGAAAGAGAGCATCCCTGTTTAACCCCAATAGTACTCCGGATCTGCTCAAAAATGTCACTGTTATGAGAGCCATGACAGCTAGAATAATATTTGTCGAGAAACCTAGGTCGCGAAGTCGCTGGATAAGTAGAGAGCGTGGGACAGAGTCAAAGGCTTTCTTGAAGTCCACAAAACTATAGTAAACCTTTTCCTTCCTATGCCTAGCTTCCTCAATGAGAGCTCGAAGTGTGAAGATATGATCAGTCGTGGAGTAATGAAGGCTGACCCAATGCATGCAATCTCCTGGACTCTGCCTCTGAGCTAACTGCAGATTGAAGGATGGTGCCATATAACTTCGCGAGAACATGCCCAATCACGATAGTGCGATAATTACCAGGTACCATGGGGTCACCATTTTTATGGATGGGATGTATGATGTTGGTGCACCATGAAGATGGGAAGCCTTCAACAACAACATGGTTGAGGAGAGTGGATAGTGTGGGGGCAAGAGTGTCTGAGGCGTGAATCAGTAGTTCGGATTCAAGATCTTCAATGTCTCTAGTTCGATGGGTTTTGAATTTTTTGACTGCTGCCTGGACCAAATCAGGGGTGAAGAGGGTGAAATCTAATGGTCGAGGGGAGATGGAAATGGGCGTATCAATGGGTATAATGTAAAGCTAGGTAGCATAGTCAGTCCAGGTATGTAGGTCGTCTAGGAGAGGGGGTGGACAAACGGGGGATAAATTCACGCCAAAAGGCTCCAGAAGAGGAGCTGTAAAGGAGGTTCACAAGGCGGCTTCCTTCGGAATCATCATAGGCACGTTTTTTACGGCGAAGTGTGCGGTTGTACACTTGCCGTGAGGAGCGAAGGAGATGGGGGGCATGTACACGAGCATGTGTGACAGTGTGGTGGAAGGAGCGGCATTCCACATCGTACCATGGTGGATGGAAAGGTCGAGGATCGCGGATGAGTTGGTCTGTTTTTGTGAGGTTTACATGAAAAGGCTAAAGTTGCAGCGGTATGAAGAGAAGTGGTGAGGAAGGCAGCCTGAGACTCCAATGGTTTGTTGTGCGGGAAAGAGTGAAGTAAGGAGGCAAGGGATTCTTGGTAGAGCGGTATGTAGAGGGGGTGGAAAGTGTATTTGGGTGCAAGGGGTAGTGTGGATTGTGGTGGAGGTGGTAGTGATAGAAGGTGGCCAATAGCGAAGGAAAGGAACGAATGATCAGAGAGAGTGGTGGGAGAGATATAGAAACTGTGAATGAGGGGAATGGATTAAGGTGACCCCATGAGGTAATCAATAACACTATGACCGAGAGAGAGAGAATTAGAATTATATTAATGTCTGTTAAGTACCCGAGGGCACATAAGACAAGTAGAGAGTACATCAAAAAAGGAGCGTTGTCCATGTCGGACTTATTTCTAACAGCTAAACCAGCACTAGAAAACAGAGAGAAAAACAAAGCTTAACCCTCAGCTTAACCACTAGCTACACAGAGGGAAAGAGAAAACTAAAATAAGTTAGCTAACTGGCTAAGTGGATATAAAAAACTGCGTGATATGGTGAGAAGCAGGTGTTGGCCTCCGATGGAGAGCCCTGGGCCTGGAGGAGCGAAGAGGATGCTGGAGCTTCGGTCGTCGTGCTGGAATGTCTAACTCACTGTCATAAGTCTCATCTCTATCCCTCTTCTGGAAAAAGTGCGTAATGTGGGACTGGCTATGATCCATATCAGAAACATCCAATAAAAAGGAAGATCTGAGAGTAAACATCTCTCGCAATAATAAACCAACACATCTCGCATCTGAGAAGGCAAGAAAAGAAGCAAGTGTAAGTGGAGTATCTTTGTATAAGCAATGGTATCTGCCTCTGATCTCATAGTAGGCTGGGCATCGGAAAATAAAATGGAACTCATCCTCAATCTCCTGTAAAGAGCAGCACTGACAAATCCGTAGTGGTCGAGGTGTGTCTGTGTATCTGCCTGTCTCAATAGCAAGCTGGTGAGAAGAGACCCTAAACTGACCAAGACGGTAACGCAGGCCAAAAGATAACGTCTGAGACAAATAACCCGGTCGAATGGGAAGCCCGGAAACATCCAGCTGAAGAAGATGAGTGTGATAAAAATGAAGCTTGACCCATGCTGGATCTGGGTGAGACCACACTGTGCTAATGTAAGCTCTGTAAATCTGCTGGCGGATATATGTGTGTGTCCCGTTGGGGAGATCAGATATAGATAAACCCCACCTACTCAAAAGGTCAGAAACACACTGAAACCATGAGGACTTAGCCTGTTGACTAGCTAGAGTGTGAGAGGATGTGAAAGCTGTAGCAACATATCTGGATGAATCAAGCTCCGAGACTCTATGAATGAATGTGATAATCCGAAATATAGCCTCGACAATCAGTGGTGGTGAGGCAAACTCTGCCAGAATGATATCATGGGGAACTGACTGCTTCGCACGGATCATCCGGCTGAGCATAAGGATCTGCAAACGTGAAATATCACTCCAAGTATCTCTGGACAAGCCAGGACACCATGTCTCTGCTGAATATAGAGCCACCGGAGAGACAGTGGCAGAAAAAAGGCGACAGCGTGTATCAGGATCATGTACATAATAAATAGAGGAAAACCTCTCCATCTGGACAAGAGCAAAGTGCCCCTTGCGGAGCCTAGACAGTGCAGCTGGTCTAAAAGTGAGCAATGGACCAGTAAAAAGGGCACCTAAGTAAGTATAAGAGGCTACTATCTCCAGTGGAAGCCCATCATAGTAGAACACTGTGTCTCTCATATGTTGTCGATTGGTGTTGAACACCATGACCTTAGTCTTACCAATGTTCACCATCAAACCCCATGTCTGGCAGAAAGTATATAAAGCATCAAGGTGCTACTGAAGCCCAGATGCGGATCTCGATAGAAGTATCACGTCATCCGCATACAGTAGAATAGGGATAATCATATCTGCTAACGGACAGCCATCTCCACCCTCCTCCCTAATAGTCCGCTCAAGATCATCAATATATAGAGCAAAGAGAGTAGGGGACAAAGGACATCCCTGCTTAACTCCCACTGTACTATGAATGTAAGAGGACCATCCATCACCATCTCGAAAACGGGCCAACACTCTCTCATACAATGTGATGATAGCAGCAATGATCTCCTGAGAAAAGCCAAGCGATGCTAAGCGCTGGAGTAAAAGGTGTCTCGGAACAGAATCAAAGGCTTTGCGGAAATCCACAAAGCAACAATAAACCCTCTGCTTCCTGAACTTAGCCTCCTCAATAATGCATCTCAAGATAAATATCTGGTCAGCCGTGGAGTAGCCAGCGCGAAAACCTGCCTGTCCCATAGCATGTAACCCTTCTGTCTCTGCTCGTGAGCTGACAATAGACTGTAAAACGGATCCATATAGCTTGGCCATAGTATGACTGATCATAATAGTGCGGTAGTTGTCAACAATCAAAGGATCCCCGGCTTTGAGGATAGGGTGTAAAAGGTTGGTGCACCACGATGTGGGGAGTCCGAAGATGATAGATTGGTTAAAGATATGGGAAATGTATGGGGCAATAATGTGAGCAGCTGGTTTTAGGAAGTCCATACTTAGGAGGTCAACATCAGTGGCTTTTTGGGTTTGACCAATTTGGATGGCGTTTTCAACCATGGACGGGGTAAAGAGGTGAATTCTGAAGGGCGTGGGGAAAGCGAAATGGAAAGAGAGTCAACTGTATAAAGCTTAGTAGCATAATTTATCCATGATTCAATAGCAATAGGAGCGAGTTTATAAGGGTTTTTAGAGAACATCCGCCAAAAGAAATGGGAGGATGGAGAGGCAATAGCATCAACAAGTTTTTGTTCCAAGGACTGGAGATAAGCTGTCTTTTTTTTCAGAGTCACTTTGTGATATTCTCTTTGTTTCAAGGCTAGGGTGTGAGGAGAGTGGTATCTAGCGTATACAACTTGTTTATGCAATGAGAAGCACTCTGTATCATACCATTTGTTGTGAGTGCGTTTATGCGAAGGAAAGGTTTTCGAAGGATAGGTAGTATTGGCAGATTGCAAAAGAGATTGAGATAAAAAGATAGCTTGTTGGTCAACTAAGGAGGTGAAGGGGAAGTCTTGGAGAAAAGTAACTAGGGGCTCGGTGTAAAGGGGGAAACCAGATGGAGAGAAAACCGGGCGATGGTGATGAGTGGGACGGTGTGTTGTGACTGTGGTACTATGATGACCAAGGGATAGAAGTAGGAGGGAGTGATCCGAAATGGTAGGAGGTATAATGCGAAAGGTATGAAGAAATGGGATCAAAGCCGGTGACCCAATGAAGTAGTCAACAACACTATGTCCTCCTCCATGTGGGTGACAAGTAAAATGATATGACGAAGGCCAGTAAGGAAGGCCATTCAAAATAATTAAGGAATGGGCCTCTGCTAAACCAATCAGCCGCTCTCCAAAGTGGGTAGCTGGAGTATCTGCATCCTGTGAGGTCCTGTCAAAGCCCATATCTAATGTGCGAACCTGTAGAAAATCACTCTCTGCATAAAACTCAGCTTGCCTTATGCTCGTACGAGCATTAAAATCCCCTGCTAAAAGAATAAGGCCTCGCTTTGCGAAGCTGAATATATCATCTGAGAGAGCCTGGAAAGTGTCACCACCAAAATCTGCAAAAGATGATGTCTGTGGTGCAAAGTAACAAACTGCAAGAGAGAGAGAGAGAGAGAGAGAGAGAGAGAGAGAGAGAGAGAGAGAGAATGGTTGGTTGAATCTGATGATGATGTAAATTTGTTGTGTCTTCACAGGTGTATTATTACTATCCTTTTAGTGCTCGAATGGATTCAGCAAAGTTGTATAATGATTTAAGGTGGAACGTCACACGGCCTCAAGGTCTTGAGGCTGTAATGCGGGTTAGATGTAGCCAGGTATGTTGTAATCCGCATAACCTTGAAATTAATTGGGTAGTATGTAATATTTGATATCATCACAGTTTTGTCATGTACGAGCTTCAAAACCTTGAATAATTTTTTTGAAAAATAACATGTAGCAATTTTGTTTGTCAATATTAAGAACAAATTAAGTTTTGAAAGACGGATTCATTGCATTGTGCCACAGGGCTTGCAAGTGCAAGATTATTATGGGAGTTTTTGTAAGCGAATTCCTACTGATGTTGATCTGCCCGCGGTTTGTCCACTTTGACTTTGTGTTGCTTTTGGTGGTTCCTAAAGTTTGCTAATGTTTGTCTTGTCACTTGCTTTATTGAATGAGTGGCCTCTAGGGCATGATTGTGCTCCACCATGTGGTCTCCAACGCCTCCCATAGCCACCCTAGGAACTGCCGCCTCTACTTAACTTGGGCCACCATGCTCAGTAGGCCCTCCCAACTGACTCCCCTAATGCAATTGCCTCTCCTGTAGATGTGTAGATGATGGCCCTGTTGTTGCTGATGTAGGCCGTGCCTCTACTGATGAAGTCTATGATGGCCCTATTGATGATGGGCTAGGCCATGATGGCCCTGTGGCTGAAGGTGAAATAGGCCGTAATGGACCAAACCCTAGTGCTAGGTGCATTGCTGCTGCCATCCCCTTACTGTCCCCATAGTAGGTGCAAATCTAGGTTGTAAACTGTATCTAAGCATATACAAACTATAATCAATAGTAGAGTATCCTCTACTAATATAGACGAACTTTCTTCGAGAAAAATAACTTTCCTAATGAGAATGTTTGTGAGACACATATGTCCTCAATTTATTACTAGAGCAAAGAGAATTATAATTTTCCAACCATTGATCTAGTTTCTTGTCTCATCTTAGAATCAAGAATTACTCATTATTTCTAAGAATCATTTCTTTTCACATAATCCTTTATAATAATCATGTATCCACTTATGATTTAATCAACCCTAAATACTTAGAATCAAAATTATGATTCCGCTGAATTCCCATCATACATAATCAATAGAAACTACAAAAGTTCATGTTGAAACACAACTCATG
Organism: Diphasiastrum complanatum; assembly: GCA_029204225.1. Classification (NCBI taxonomy): domain Eukaryota; kingdom Viridiplantae; phylum Streptophyta; class Lycopodiopsida; order Lycopodiales; family Lycopodiaceae; genus Diphasiastrum; species Diphasiastrum complanatum. Next base: position 73,605,951 of record CM055095.1, on the reverse strand, counting down.
AAACATGAGAATAGTCCCAAATTCTCTTTCACAGGGAAGTCACTGGAAATGCTGCATCAATTGGCGATTCGAACAATGAAGCGCAATTCGAATCGGTCCGATTCGAATCGGCAACCTATTCAAATCGGCCGACTTGGAAAAGAAGGCCCAAATCAGGCAGAAGCCCAATTTGGGCCTTTTAGACCGATTTTGCGAGAGAGAGAGAGAGAGAAGAGATGTTTCGTGGACCTTTTCGAATCTAATCTCAAGTGTCTATGTCTCAAGTTTCAACATAATTTCAAAATTCACACACTCAATTTCACACAAACACATTCAAATTTTGCCTCAGTTATCTCAACAAGACTCTTATTTATCAAGAGTAAATAACCTATTTGGGAAATCTCTGAGATGAAGAACCATGTCCACTCTCACGAGTTTTCCAAACCATTTTACTTCTAATTTTTTTCTTTAACAAAATCTACACAGATCCTAGTACACCTACTAAGATTTGGTTGACTCATATAGAGATCTAGGCATCTAAGATCATCATCAAACATATTCTACCTTGATCCCATTCACAACAAATCTGTGATTGGCTAAAAACTGATCAGCGCAACTTAAGTTCCATCTTTTCTTGAACTACCTAGGCATATAAATAGTAATTCAATTTCCAAACCTCCTCTAGTTCCAATATGTTCCTCACAATCCTAGAGAATCTCAAATAGTTCCATTTCTGTAGCTTACTCTGGATTTGTCAGAAAATGCTTTCAGATAATCACAGTTTCATACATATTCTGGCTTTTTGTCGAAAATTATGCAACTGATGGATCTGATGATAGAATCAGCTCTATCACTTCACCCCCCCAACCCCCCCTCTTTCCCTTTCAAAGAGATTTTCTATAGCAATTACTTGAGGGGACCTTACAAAAATATCTAAAAATCATAAAAAGTTAATAATAGATGTTTTTCACAAAGGTCCAACTCTATTACAGCCAGGATGTTTCCTTTGATCATGTGCTATTTTAACTTGAGAAACAGTAATTACATCCACCAGGAATCCACCTATGTAATAGAGATAAAAACTGGGTTTAGAAAATTTAAATACCTTGGAAATTTGTCAAAAATTCCAAGCCTTATTCACATATTTAGATAAGTAGTAATTCACATGATGATAATCAGTCCTTCAGGAGAATATCTCCATATTGGAAGAAATCATATGAATCATCCCGATGTTTCGTATCCTAAGAAGCAAATGTTTAAATAAGTGAGAAATAATTTTAAGGTTTTTTGGATTTTGTAAATAATGAGCAACCAATTTCATCCTGGTGAACTGAGTGGCCAATTTTAGGAATAAATCTTTTTTGTACCAATTGATTCTAACTATGATCCATATATCAAGAGTCCATCTCTTGCAATTGCCATTATCTTCAGAATCTATAGTTACTCTTAGTTGTTAAGGATTCTCATAAAAAAATGCCGTACGAATTCCCTTGAATAAATCATAGCATAAAGATTCTTGTATGGAATGGCTCAGTAGCTGGTAATATGCAAGTTTTCTAGGGATTACCAATAATCCTATTGCATAATATAGTTCCATAACCAAATTACTAACTCCGATAGCTAGCTAACTCAATTCAACCAGTTCCGGTAACACATTAACTTCGTAAATTATTTCCATTTAACCAATTAAGTGCCAGATTTTATTTATTGATAGCTCGGATACCAGTCACCATGCCACACTGGAGTAATTCCACAAAGGAATATTTTACTATTCCCGTCATATCGACTACTTATACTAGAAAAGTTGTTGAAATTCCAATTGAAAGGTATTCTTACCATATCAATCTAGTGATTAACATCTGTGACTTTAGAAATGGCCGAAATCCGAAATTTTCTCAGTAAAATCATAATAACTATAGTCAACTAATTTCCTAAGAATCCAATAACTAATCCAATTATATTATCATTTCCCAAGAAACAATGGAATTTTACAATTTACGACTTTCCCACAACGCTTTTTCAAATAGTATAGTTCGTAATCTAGTAAATTGAAACAAATCGAAATGCCAATCGATCATACAGGTCTCAAGTATATCAACCTGTGTTGGACAAACATGCAATCTCCAACATGCAAATACTAAGCCTTCATCCATAGAATCAATGAACCGTTAACGGTTCACCATGGTTCTGAGAACCGTACAGTGAACCGTACGGCTCTTTAAAAATTTTGCCCAGAACTGTGGTGAACCGCACTGAATAATTAATTAATTAATTAATTTGTTTGTTTTTTGTCCCAGCCCCCAAAAATAGCCCAAAAAAATGCTAAAAAAATGCCAATTTTTTTTTAGAAAAACCAGATTCTCCCTACTTAGATTATTTACTTCAAATGATTTAATCTCCCAAATTGATAAGAGAGAGGGAGACAGAGAGAGAGAGAGGGACAAAAACTAGCTTTGAGGGGTTTTGGGGGGAAATTTAGGAAAATTAATTAATCAATTAATTATTTATTTTTTTACATGAACCGTACCACGGTTCAAGGAACCGTGGTATGGTTCCTTCCACGGTTCCCAGAACCCACGGCTGGGAACCGTGGGTTCTATGCCTCATCTTACACAATATCTCACAAAATCGACTTTCAACCAAAATATATAAATAGCTTGTTTTGGAAAGAAATTGAACTACAGTTATTTCAGTCAGTTCTTTCACGATTAGTAATGAATCTGACTTACAACAGATACTGTCACACTGCACTAGAAATTTATAGATTGAATTTCTTTTATCAGTTCATTGAGTTTTCGATTATCTACAGTACAAAATTTTTAAAAAATATTTTCCATCATAGAATAAGTACCAGTACCATGAAAAGCCCATAACCACTCGAAACCACTGTAGACCACTCATGCAAGACTCCAGAAGCACATTATCACTGATTTCAAGCCCCCACAGAAGATTTCATACACACATACATGCATGCTTCAGTGTTTATTAAAAAAGTTTAGGAAAATAGCCAAACTTTGAACACTGATAACTTTCTTGATTTTGACAAAATTAGGTGCTGTATAGCTAGGCCTAGGTCGTTTTTATGTCACTCAAATATAATACTGTCATATCATCATTGACCGTACTGTCATTGTTGATTGAGATCATTTATTTGTGCAAGGTGGATCTATTTAGATAAGACTGCAGAACCCATTGGCAAGCCACTGCTAAGACATGTTCTGTTTGACTCATATGCAGATTGACTGTGATAAGACCATTATGGTTACTTTCAAGCATGATGATAAGTTTCAAGATGGATCACTGTGTTGTTTTCAGGTATAATTGCGTGCACTAAGCACTTGCTTGTAAGACTTTTCCAAGAACCTGGCAACTATTTGCATACAGCCATTATCAGGATTTTGATGATCTGCTGTGCTGTCCACTTGTGTAGTGTGCATTACTTTATACAACAATGAGTGGAGAAAGGCGCATAAGAATCAGTACCTTGGCAATGCCTTGTACAAGTGTTCTGAGTAACCTTTTCCGAGGGGCAGATTTGGATGCACAAATTACCTACCTGTTGAAGCATGGTAATGTTCATTAATCAAACCTCAACTACCTAAATTTTCCTTTGCAGAACCTTTCTTCTTTCTATTGTGGACAATATTCTTACCAGCGAGCTGACGGCTGAGAGTTGTGATCAAGGTCTCAAGTATGCGTCACTAAGAATTGAACTAGTATTGCTATTCAGCAGTATGTTGAAATAATACGATCCATGTTTGAAGCTTTTATTGTAGCACCTCAAAGTTGCCAAATATAAAAGCTACAAGACATTTGAGTGATCAATTGATGACTGTGCTTGTCTTATAACTTTTGTTGTGAAATATGGGGGCATCTAAGATCTTTATCAAAGCTGTAAAACGTTGATTGTCTTTTTGTGGCTGGAGCTACAGCTGCACAAGCTGTCCCTGCTGCACCACTGCAGCAAATAAGGGAGCAGATCATTAATCAATGTGTGAACATTCTCTATGCATACCGGAAGTTCTGTGCTACTGCCTCCTCTTCTGGACAGCTAATTCTACCTGAAGGTCTCAAGCTTTTACCCCTCTACACCCTTGGTAAGTTCACTGTTACACTCTTTCATGCTCAAGCCCTCATTAAACTGCTATCCTTTCTGCAATTAGTGTGTAGTCTGTAAAACTCGTAGAACGTTTGCTAAATCCATCAGAAAAATATTTGTATATTAACAAAGAGGCTATCCACAACAAAAATTAGTGCTGGAGTATGTTATCTGTGCCTCTTCAACCTGCAACTTCAACTTGACATTAACTACTGACAAAGATATTGCGCTGCTTGTCACGTACGTGCCTAATTTTGTGAGAGAAACCCTATCCAATCCCCACTAATGTATTATCCATTCCTATACGACTTTTGTTTTTTGTTTTTCAAGCCTGTATTGGTGTTTCCAAGATGGGACGATTGAACCCAAATTGTTCCTATACTTAGATCAAAATGTAACAAGGTACTGCTGCAAAGGCGACAGGCTTTTCCCTGGACATGACTCTGAACGTGTTTTGTAAGAACAGTTTTTTTTCCCTTCAAAATTATTGCAACTTTTTGTTTGCAACTTATCACAAGCAATAATAGAGGTTTCACCAACTGTGTGCTCATCATGTGATCTCCGCTTGACAATCATTGAAGTTCCGTAAGAACTTGTGCAGTAGTATCATGTATTCTTTGTTTCATCGGTACAGTAGTCAGCGGGCTTTTTTCTAGAAGCAGAAATCTTTTATTTAAGAGTTTTGGTCTATGTTCTGTGTTCAATTTATTTGATAACTGTGTACTGTTTTTGGATCTTTCATTGAAATCTTTATTTCTCACAAGGAATGCCTCTTAAACGGGTTGATTGCAGCATTAACAAAGAGCATTGGACTTCGCACTGATATTCGTGTTGATGAAAGATCATATTCGCTTACAAGGGTTGCATCACTCTCGACCTCTCTTGCGATACCCCTTGTTTATCCGCGATTATTTGCAATACATGATCTTTTATCCAAGGTCCTATTATCTGAACCTTTGTCAGCATGGCATACTGAAGTAAGACTGAATTTGAATAGCAGGATACAAGGACGATGATAACTGCTATGTGGCCTTGGGAAGCTTTCTCATTTTTTTTGTCTTGGCTGTCTTTGTGGCTTGTTGAATCCTTGTGATTGTAAAACAGGACCTGGGAGGGGAAATTTTACCTCCAGCGCTTCCTCTATCAAGTGAAAATCTTGATCAGGCTGGGATATTCCTTCTCGAGGCTGGAGAGGATGCATTCCTGTACACTGGAAACTCAGCAACACCAGAGTTGCTCCATGAACTGTTTGGTGTTCATTCAATAAATGAGGTTGTTCCTGGACAGGTATTGTTTTTTGTCCTCGTATACCTTAGTAGTTGCATGCATATCCATCTTAGTTATTTGTGTAATATGCAGTGGCTTCAGTAAGTGCTTTTAAGCTCACATACTTAGTGATCTGAAATTTTCTTTGGTATATGCAGTTTTTACTTCAAGAATATGACAATGAAGCATCTAGAAAGCTCAATAAATCAATTAATGAGATTCGACGCCAACGGTGCTCTTACTTGCGGTAACTTTGGTTTATGGTTTGGAGATATACACATCATACATGCAAATCTCCTTTCTTCCTTAATTAATTTCACCTTGTCAAGCTATCCTAAAGTTGTAAATATTGTGCAGGTTACATCTGCTGAGAAGAGGAGAGCCTTTAGGTGAGATTTTTCTTTTCAGCTTTGGGCTAAAATCGCATTCTAGCTACTCTAAGGACTTGCTATTTTCTATTTTGTGAAGTCTACTGTTACAAAAAATGATTCGACCTTGTTGTTGACAGCAATATTCTGTAAAGCATGTTCAGGGTAGCAAGCTTTTTTAATCTACTCTTTGTGCATGCAGAATTGTTGTTTCTCTCTTTTCTGGTGGAAGACAAAACCTCATTAGGCTTATCGTATGTGGAGTTTTTAGTACATGTACATCGGCAAATACAGAATAAAATGAGCTAAGTAGCTCTGCCTTCTAATTTCCCTATTTTTTTATTTCACAAATTTTGAAGGTGCGGTGTGGCTGGTGATAAACTCACTTAGTTATGATTGATTTTGACAAGAGAAAAGTCTCAGATTCTTTGAGAGGCTGAAATTCATGTGTTAGCTTAATTGATATGAGCTACTCAAGGTGATGCAGCAATGAAATTGGAAAGTTGCCAGCATCTCTCAAGCATAAGAAATTTTGGTAGCTATAAGTACATGGATTAGCCATTGTAATAGTTAAATTGGTGCAAAGCACAGGAGGGCGTTCAATGCCATGGGTATTTTTTTTTGGAAGTGTGGAAGTCAATTACGGATCGTTGTTCTGTGTTGGCATAAACGTGGACAGAGAAAATCTTTAACAAACGCATTCCTAAAGTGAACGAATGGGATGTGGTGCTTGATTTTGGCTTCTTGTTGGTCAACCTTTCAAAGCTGGCTGAAGAGTCAATGATGAACATGGTTGAGTATTGTGCAGTGGTGCAATCGAGCAATGATCAATTCTCAAAATCTTGTTGCACTGTTAATTTGCTTTCATCAATGCTGTTCTTAAACTTAGAAACTTCTCTTTCATTAATGAATCAATCTCACAAGTACAATCTACCAAGATTCAGAATGGAACAATATAAAGATGCTAGGAGTACTTAAGTGCAAGTAAAGGCACAAAGGATTATGTGAAGAAGGGAGCTTTATTGTCACTCAGGACTGGGTGGCACATAAGAAACTTAAAAACCTGTGTGATATTTAGCATTAGTAAGCAATCCTTAGGTTGAATGTTACATCTTGCTTGATTTTATGAGCCCGCAACTTTCATTATGAACAAGCGTCTTCTTCCTCCGGGTGAACAACAAACTTGAAACTACTAGGGCCAACATTTTCAATGTCGGAACATACATTAGAGATTAAGGTGTCATTGATAATTAGATACTCTTGAAGTTGAGACTTGGTGTGAAGCTCGTTGGCTCGTTGGCTCAAGCTTATGATAACCCCAATCCTTTTGTGTTGTTGCTGACTTGGGTTGAAACCCATCAACAAGGCAAGTGCTGGCATCACATGACTCCAAGGGTTTAGAGGGAAGTTTCATGTGCTGCTTAGAAGTTTGTGTGCCCTTGTTTCAATCTAGCTTCGATTGGCTTGCACTTCTCCATTTTTCATTGTCAAGTATTATTTGCATCATATCACCGTTATCTATCTTAATAACTTGCATACAAATTGCTGCTTTTCCCATTTAAGCTAAGATATACTTAGAATGCTATATACTTTGTGACCTGCTTAGTAGAAAACTCCTACTGCAAATTGAGGCAAAAGATGCTCCACCCCTAATTTTGAATTGAGAATCTGCCCATAGGCAAGTGCAGGATACTTCCTTGGACCTAACTATATCTGGATGATTGCCTCCATTTGTATGATTCTCATTTGAGCTCCCTGCATCAAGCTTTCTAAGCATGATACTTTCATGTAGCTGTATAATAGGTCTAACAAGAAGGATTTTGCAATGTTGATATAATCTGTTCTCAAGAACTTCAATAAAATTCATGTTATAGCCACAGTTCATGGGGTTGGTTCATTCTAGACTAGTCTGTACATGCTGACATCATTTGGGGGTCATGAGAAGTTCAATCTACTTTGGGACTTCACTTTTTCTAGGTATATCAATCAACAATTAATATAGAAAGTCAAGACTTTAAATGTGAGACTAGTACTATAAAGTCCTAAACTCATGGATTCGATACTAAGCAAGCCGCAACAAAGCAACACAAGGGAATTGGATGGTGGACAAACCAACCCAACCAAACCTAGATCATACGGATCTAGCCCCCAAGCTATGGATTATTCTCTCACAAGGGAAAGAGGAATTACACCAGCAGCATGTAGCTACCAATCATCAAATTGTGCATACACTAGTGAGAGCCCAATGGGTATACTCATACTCTCCAAGGCCCATACACCACTAGTAGTGCACTGTGACACCTCACTAGACACTTCTGCTGTTACGACCATATTTAGCTAAAGACATGGAATAGTCCTAATATGGTAGACCGACCCTCTGGTATTCGAGATTATTAGTTACACCTCGATTTAATTTCATGTTAAGGCCAGTTGTGACTAATGACCTTGAGAGGACCCAGACAATCTCATTGAGACATATGGAGTAGTGCATGTACGTGTGATTGTTGTATGCATGTGGATCGCATAGGAGCTGTGACTTATTCTTAGTGGGATTGCATGGGGATTGCATGAGTTCATGCACATGATTCTACTCTCTATATATTGAAGTAGAGATTCTCCCGTTAACAACTTTTGGTTCAGGTTACCAGATATTCGCACGCAGACCAAAGTAGATCTGTTCACCAGAAAATTAAAAAGATTATCTGGCTATGCTATATCCAAATATAGGATCTGATTTTCTACTAATTCCAACATATACTTCTAGTTATTTAATTCTCTCATGTGCTAAGATCTGATTTTCTACTAATTCCAACAGATACTTATAGTTATTTAATTCTCTCATGTACTTTAAGTAATTTTTAGATGAAAATATCATCTATGAATACCACTAGGCATTGACCCAGGTATGGACGCGAAATATCGTTCATATTTCACTAAAATAACACAAATGTATTCATTATTATAAGGAACCATTAAGAATTCAAAAGTATTATAATAATAGATGTCCAATATCTATAACAGAATTGGTACAAAAGCTTTCATTCCTTGTAGAAGATCTTTAACCACCTTATCTGATATTCCAGATATCTTAAATTCCATCTGGATTTCCCATACCGTATAGGCACATATCTATTCCACCAAGCATTGGAGAACCCATAATTTTTGTTCTTGATGGATAACAATAATCCATTTACGAAATTGTGATTTAACAAGGACATGGTTTACCGTCACATTATACAACCCTTATGGTTAGTACCAAGATTCCCACCATCTGAGAGTTCCAACTCTAGGAATAAGGCTCTATCATGTACTAACGGTACACATTTGATCAATGTGTCCATTCTCACTTCTCATATCACAATTTTAATTCAAAATTAGGGTCATATTCATGGTCCTATAGATTTTCATTATGAATTCTACTTAACGAATTCAACAACCGGTATTATGCAATTTTTTCACAGGGATTCACAAAAATCCAAATTACTTAATACAACCACGTTCACTATCCCTGATGTCCATTTCTTTTTCCCTTAGGATTTTTGGTCCCTCAAAAAATTTCATCGGCTGAAGTACAGGAAATTTCCTTGTATAGCAAACGCTAATAAAAAGTCGGTTTTCCCTTTCATTCCATTAGCTTTAGCATTACTCCATTAAGGTCTAACAATTTAATCCAACTAATGAAAGTACATAAATGGAAAATCCACAAAAATTTTATTCCGGTACTTCTATTATTGTATTCAACAAAAATCCATTTTGTGAAATAAAGTACCTCCATTTATTAACAACACTTGCTTCGTTAGTTCAACTGAATTTCACTTTTAACAAGAAGTGTGAAAAGCTTTTGCTTGCCAATTTCTAATGACCGAAATCATTGAGAATGCAAAAAAAACCCATTGACATTTTCAAGATTGAAAAGAAAATATATATATGGATTATGTAAAAAAATTCTCAAATACAATTTAACTCGATTTCCAGGGAGTATACGCCAAAGTTAAATTGCTAACTAGCACAGTACCAGGAAAACAAATTTTCCCGAATCGTGTACCATTCCGTTAACTATTTCCCGGTTAAGAACTAGTAATTCCATCACCAAGGTCGATTTAGGTAGATTATCGACTAGAACTTACTTCAAGATTACTATTGTACCAAGGTTCTTCTAGTTCTGGGCTTATGTGTAATTGTCGATGTAATACCCAAAAGCCATGTAACTCCCAAAAGTTACTCTTAGCGAGAGCCAAATGCAAAGTTGGTAAAGTCCTACACATGTATATTATCAATAGAGAAGGAAAACCAAAATTCCTTCTAACCCATATACTGGAAGCAATACCCAACTCCAAGATTAAAACTTTGACAATTGAGCACCATGAAACCGAAATTTATATAATTGGATGCTAGTAACTTGATTTTTTCGAGTTGATTTAAGGAATCCATTTTTAAATCAACTTAAAAAGTTACTAAATGTCAAAACCTTATTGACCTTCGGTCGACCGGAATGTAAGCATCGATACATACAGCCATGCGATTCACACAATTGCTGATCTCCCCCATGCATCAATTCAACCATAACAAAAAAATCCATGCAAAAAGGCAAAAAACATACACCCACAAAGGCCTCTTATGTCCTTAACAGCCCCCTTCAAACCCTGCAACAACCTGCTTTGCTACATGCAAACCCTTCTTCTCACTGCAGGAGGGAATAGCTATCGCTGGAGGAAAACAACTATCCTCTGCTGCCTCATCGTTGCTACAGGGAATCATCGAACTGGTTCCACACTGGAAACCCGAAGACTGTCATCGCTGGACCATATCGCCCTTTTATCTTCTTGCCAGGACGCATTAGGCGCCCACAGCAAAAGTGAAGGTGGCATTCACTGGCCAATTGGAAAGAACACTACGAAATTGCTTGTGAATCTGATCTACAACAGCAGGGCGCGTTCTCACCATCTCTTGAAGAGCCCATTGAAGAGAGAGACCAGCTGCAGATCAAGTATAATTTTGTCTTTCAAGAATCTGTCCAATGTGGATAACAGATTTTGCCAAGACTTATAGCACCTTAGTCAATTTCTGTTTGCAGTTACACATGCAAATTGATCTCTGAAAAGCGCCCTCAGGCATGCTCAGGCTGTGAAATGGTCTTTTAGCAATTATTCTGGGTTCCAAAAACTCGTGAACGCTCATTTCCTTGTTTTGTGGTTCAAACAACAGGGTTACCACTCTCTTGCAACTACTTACAGTTTTATGCATGCACTACCTATTCCAACCATTCAAAGCAATTTCTTCTTCCCATCACTTACAAATTTAAGCTAAGGAGAAGGTAGAAATGTCAATAATTTTTCAGGGAATAGTAATTCACACATACAGGATGATTGTCTTCAATAATTCTCTGGTTTCAACAACATATCATTAAAGAAAGATATAATAGTAGTTCCCATCAATGGTCTGCAATTTGGCATGTAATATCGGAGGATTAATGTCTTCAAAACTGAATCCTCAGCATGCAAATAGTAGGATCACAAATACTTGGTTCTAATAGTTTATTTTCCGGGATGAACTGAACCTTCTCAATCTATCAACAAACATAAACCAGTCTTACATGTTATCAATCTCCAATGACATCGGAAACAAGCTACCGGATTCATATACACAAATCATACTACATCAATAGGAATCCTCTCAAGGTTCTTAAAAAAAATCAGAAGTGAATCAACACTAATGTCACTTGACGAGACATAAGATGCCATCAAATGATTGAAATTTCAATCTTTCAATTGTATGTGGAACTAGACTTGAATCTTCATTGTGTTCTCAAAAGACTTAATTTGTAGACAAACCAAAAAAAATATTATTAAAATTATGGTGCTATAAACTCAAATATGATACTTTCAGTTTTGGTGATTTTTATCAGCACTTAAATGGGTAAGTTTGGATGCACGTATCTATCTCTATAGACTTCCAAATTCAAATTTTTTTTTATAGGCATGTTTCTATAATCATATAGGATTTTTAAGAGCAGACAGTCCAAAAATTGAATGTAAAATTTACAATAATATAGTCTCATATATGAAAATATTGAAGTTTCATCAGTACTCCCACATGTTTGACACATCATATCTTACTATTTGTCACGTTTTGTAGTATTTGTAGCATAGTGTGTCGCGTTTTGTAGTATCTATCACTAGGAAGAACCTAGGGATCATACAAAACGAAGATCATAGCTCAAGAACATAGCTCAAGCCTCATATACATCTATATATATAAAACGAAGGCTAATGTATCACATGAAAGATCATGTGTGCTCTTAAAAATCTCTTAATTAAGTTGATCTGAAAGTGGTCCTGAGCTGAGCTAATAGAATGTCGGTTGCTTTCAAACCAATGGATTAGCATTTCATCATCCTCCAACCAACATAGACTACTTGCGATGGCCGATCATCTCGATTCCTCCTGTATAAGGAGGCCTCACTAGAATAACATAGTCTAATGCAATATGAAGCTCACGAGCATACCTGCTAAAAGAACCTTGGTAGTGATGTTAATTTTCAAATTCAGCCCTTAACACCCGCCCCGCTTGGAGCTAACAGACGTCTTCAACCATTTCTTACTCAAAGACTGAGAGAGTCTCAGTTATAAACAAAAGGTGTACAATTATAGTCAATATCAGGCAAAAGGTCTTGATCTATGAAAGAACGACCTTATTCTTCTACAATCGCTAATTCTCAACTATGAAGATCAGTTATACTGGTAGATGGCATAATTACTTTAGTGTCAAATGTGCTTTTGCTACCAATCCTTCTATTCATTTTTTTTTTAGTTAAGTACCGATTTCATTCACTTCTATTCATCCTCTTTGTCAATATATCACTAATATCAAAGGATTGCCAAGGTCCTGGGTAGGATTTGTTGTTGTTCCACACCTCAAGTAATTCTTTAGTGTGCACATTGCTCCTTTGGTGTTGGATTCCAGTTCCTGGCATCACTTTGTCAACCTGTCGAATTCAGCCAGTAGCTCTACTCGCGGGACATCATATCATCTCTGTCTACATCCAATTGAGAAAACTGAAGATCCACAACTTTCTGGAATGCTTCTACATCCATATCGAAATCCACCTTTCATCACAACAAACAAGCTAAATTTTAATTAGTAGTTTTTAAAAATTATAATAAAAGGGGAGGGGGGTGCCTTCAATGAGCAGTTTTTTAAAATTCTAATAAAAGGATTGGGGAGGGGGGGAATGTCATCATGTAATTGGTTTAGCAACGAGTTTCAATAATATGAAACTCTCTCTCTCTCTCTCTCTCTCTCTCTCTCTCTCTCTCTCTCTCTCTCTCTCTCTCTCTCTCTCTCTCTCTCTCTCTCTCTCTCTCTTCAGCCGCTATTGTTTGTTTGATTCTAACAAAATCCATGTGTACCTTGCATGATAAATGAACGAACACACACACACACACACACCCACCCTAATCCTAATCCACAACACACACACACACACACACACACACGGCACACACACATACACACACACACACACAACATACACACTCGCACACATACATACACTCGCACACACGCGCACGCGCACACACACACACACAAAGCCATTAGGGCATGCGCACGCGTGCGCAACGCCTGCCATCGACGCACGTCCGCCATTGCCCATCAACAACGGGCACAAGCAACTAGTGTATATATCTATATATATAAAACTATTTGTGCGCATGTGGTGCGCATGTGTATGGGTGCACCCATGCATCCTCCTCTCCTCACCCATGCATACACACTTTCTTAACTAAAAATGATGGGGAGGGAGATGCATGTATGGGGAAAGTGCATATCCCCATACATTTGCACATTGTGTGCATTGGGGAGTGGGCCCCAAAAGATGCAAAATGTACTTTCTTTTCACAGAAAAAACATTTGTACTTGGACTTATCTTTGATCTTGCCCTTTGAGCTTGAAGCCTCATCCTCCTCCTTGGTCTCCTTGAAGTGCTTCTTCTTGCCATTGGTCTTCTTCTTGCCTTTGAATGAGAAATTAGCTTTCTCATCACCATCTTGCAGAGAAATAGCATTCATTTTTGCATTGGTATGCACCATCCTACACTCTTCAACCACTAATACACTGTGAAGCTTTTCTATAGTGGGCAAAGTGTCTTGGATTGCAAAGCTTTGGACCATATTTGTAAAGTCACTCCCTAGACCATTGAGAACAATCTGGACAAGCTCACTATCTTAAATCTTCTTTCCAATGGAAGCTAACTCCCTATTGAGAGACTTGATTCTTGTGAGAAATTGGCAAAAATCTAGCTTGGTATTTTTTAATGATAGAAGTTTGTAAGTGAATCTCACATGTGTGGAGGATGCTCCCACGTGTGGAGAATTGTAAAGTAAATCAAAATGTTTGATATAGGGGTCTCATAGAATTTCATAGTCAAGCATTTAGGTGTAGGATGTTGATAGGGTCAAATTTGGCATAGATGGCAAATTATCCATTTCCACTTGTAATGTCAATATTGAGCCAAAATAGAGCCAAACTTGTGCCAATTAGAGTGTAGACAAGTGTCATGCTTTTGTTTGATGAAGCTTAAGAGGTCCAATAGGATTTAGAGGTGGAACCTTGTGAGGTCCAATAGAAAATTGAGGTGTGCTTGAATATAGTCCAATAGAATTTAGAGGTGCATGGATCAATGGTCCAATAGGATTAAGAGGTGGCAAAGTGTGATCCAATCATAGTTAAGCATAGTGGTAGCTCATGAATCTATTAGTATCATTGTACTCCTCCTTTTGGATCTAATTGATTTTGAGATTGAGTGGATTTTGAGTGTCATTGAATTTCTAGCTTTCTCTCTCTACCCGAGAGCTCATGATGGTTTTTCTCTCTCTACCTGAGGATAGCAGCTTGTTTTTACTTAGAATACTTTTGGAACACTTCCCACACGTGTGAGTGAGAGTTGGAAGTGATTGAATGCATGTAGTAGTGTGTTTTTTCCATAGGATTCAAGATTGATCTTGAATCTCAATCTAGTCTTGATCTTGGTGCATCTACACACCTTACGAGATCACAAGTACATGTAGTGGACAGTCCACACGTGTGAAATTCAACATGGTATCAGAGCCTACCTAAGGTTACCATGCATTTTGATCCATTTGAGTGAAAACTATTCATCAATCTTGAGCTAGAAATTGTCAAGGCCCATTTTCCTAGCTATCTTGTTCAATTTTGGATCAAAAGAGATCAAAAGGACATTGATTGGGTCTGACCTGGTACTGTACGGAATCAGGTGCTCAGACACGTGTGAGGAACATCCAATTTCAGTTTGGGAGTTCTCTTTCATGTTTGATCCAAAAATCTTGCTAGATAGCTTGTCTTGAAGCTATTTTTGTCTAGTTTTTGATGCAATCAGTTTCATTCCATTTGGTTGAGCCAATCAAAAGTTATAAGCTTTTGAAGAGGATTAGGTAGGGCACCTAGACCTGGGTGGACACATTTGGTTTGGTCAAAAGATTGCCTGTTTGATCCAAAATCACAGTTGAATGCTTACCAATCTCATCTATATGTGATCTAGGCACTGTTTTGAGATCTTAGCCATTTTGTTTCATGCAATATCATTGTATTTGAGTCAAATTTGGTTTCTTAGTGTATTTCACACGTGGTAAGAGTGTTTGATCCTAACTTTGCCCATACTCCATCATTTGATGTGAAGTAGATCTAGTTTTGGAGAGATTGAGATAACTAGTGAGAATCATCTCACAGTTTGTTGCAAGATCTTGCATAGGAGATGGTAGCACACCATTATTGGATCCTATAGTGAGAGAGAAGCAACATTTTTTGTTCCACTTTTATTTATCTCCACTTTACATGACTTCAATGAGTTCATACTTGTTGCAACCAAGTGAGAGATTGTCTACTTCCAATTATTCAATATGGAAGTTGAGGATGGAGTCCATCTTGATACTCCAAGATGTGATGGACATTGTACTTGGTATTGAGGAGGAGCCTCAAGTCCTTCAAGAAGTACAAAAATACAAGGAGAGAACTACGATGGCTCTCCACTACATTAAGATGAATGTCTCTAATGAGATATTGAGGGAGATTGGTGATTGTTCTACATCCAAGGAAGCTTGGGATTGTCTCAAGTCCATCTATGAGGCTAAGAACACCTCTAGGCTCCTCACTCTTAGAAATCAAATATTCCAAAGTAGTCAAAAGAGTGATGAGAGTGCATCTAATTATGTTTTGAGAGTCAAGGATATTCACAATACTAGTTCATTTTTGGTGCTTTTTGAAGCATAGTATTGATCTAGATTCATTCTAGCTAATGCCTATGACCAAATAGTGTTTTGGATTATTGAAGCATTCCTTTTTAGAGTCTAAGATCAGATCTTAGAGGCTGATTTGTTCAGATCCTTAGTTGAAGTGAAATCTCTAAGAAAAGTGTAAAGCAATATTTTTTGTGAGAGTGGAAGCTAGGAATTTTTGGTAAGATCTTTGAGTGTCATTCAAGCTTGCTAGTTTGATAGAGACAAGCCTATAGGCATTCTAGTAAGCTTTAGGCCTTTTCATAGATCTTTTAAAATTCAAAAATCTTTGTGATTTTTAAAAGAGCATTCATTCTAAAATGTCATCCATGGGTGGATATTTGCTGGAATCAAGTGAGAGACTCACTTCCACAAATTATTCCATTTGGAAAGTGAGAATGGAATCACTCCTAGTGATCCATGATCTATATGACATAGTTCAAGGAGTAGAGGAAGAGCCTCAAACTCCCCAAGAACAAGCCAAATACAAGAAGAGAGCAAGATTAGCTCTACATTGCATAAAGTTAAATGTATGCAATGACCTCTTGAAAGAGGTGTCTTCTTGTACCTCATCCAAAGAGGCTTGGGATTCATTAAGGAGCATTTATGAATCCAACAATACTTCAAGAATCCTCATGCTAAGAAATCAAGTTTTCCAAAGCATGAAAGGAAGTGGAGAGAGTGGACAAGAGTATGTCCTTAGGATCAAATCTCTTAACAAAGAGTTAAGTGCAATAGGAGAGAAGATCCAAGATCGAGAACTAGTACAAATCATATTGATTGGTCTAGGTGATGAGTTCACCAACTTAGTCCAATCATTTGCCACTCAAGACTCTCTTCCATCCATTGAAAAGTTGCACAATGTTCTTGTGGCCGAGGAGAGTAGGCTTCTACACCTCAAGACAAGAATGGATAGCATGTCACTTAATGGAGGAGAGGAGAAAGCTAACTTTACATCTAAAGGCAAGAAGAAGCAAAATCCATTCAAGAAAAATCAAGGCAACGAGGCCGAGATGAAGAATGGAGGATCTACCTCCAAAGGCAAAGTGAAGAACAAGGCAAAACTAAAGTGTTTCTTTTGTGGAAAGAAAGGACACTTTGCCTCAGAATGCTACTTGAAGAAGAATCAACAAGACAAAGGAGATCAAGGGAACATTGCTCAAGAGGAAGAAGAAGAGGATGGATTCAATTACTATCAAAGAAAAGTCTTGTTTATGAAGCTTTCATTAAGTTCAAGTCTCTAGTAGAGAAACAACTTAGTACTTCTATCAAAGCACTAAGATGTGATAATGGAGGAGAGTACACCTCCAATAAAATGAAAGACTTTTGTCTGGGTTGTAAGGGAGTATGCAAGATCTATACCACAAACCAGCCTATCTAGTTTACTTGAATGCTGATTACTAGTCTATGTGAGTGTGCAAAGTCTTTGAGGCTTGATGCATCACTTCCCATCTCATTTTGGGGAGAAGCCATAACATGTGCTAATTATTTTTTTGTGTAATAGACTTGCTATAGATGGGATCTCACCTTATCAAGCCTTGTTTGGTAAGAAACCCAATGTAAAAGATTTTAAGATCTTTGGATGTACTTGTTATGTACACATTCCTTTGGAGACTAGAAGGAAAGAAGATGCTACCTCCTTCAAAGGAACCTTTGTTGGCTATGGAGAAAATAGCAAGGGATATAGGATATATGATCCTACATCCAAGAAAGTAAAGGTAAGCAATGATGTACTTTTTGATGAGTCACAATTTGCTAAGAGCTTGTCAAATGGATCTAACCCATTGTGCATTGAAGATCTTGACAAATCCGAGGAGGATCTTGACAAACCCGAGGAGGATCATGACAAACCCGAGGATGGAGATTTGGATCCGAGTCAAAAGGGGCCGAGAAGATCATCAAGGAGCAAGGCCGAGCCCTCAAGGCTTACCTATGTGGACAAGGGAAAGCAAAAGAAAGACTTACATCTTAAACCTCTTATTCCTTCTTAGCTACATTGCTTGAAGAACCATCATCTTTTGAAGAAGCATATAAATCTAAAGTTTGGAGAGATGCAATGCAAGTAGAGTATGATGCATTAGAAGAGAATCATACTTGGAATCTTGTAAATCTTCCAAGAAGAAAGAAACCACTTGCATGTAAGTGGATTTATAGAATTAAGTACAATCAAGGTGGATCTATTAGTAAGTACAAAGCTAGGCTTGTTGCTAAGGGATTTCTTCAAATAAAAGGATTGGATTATGAAGAAACATTTGCACCTGTATCTAAGCTTGTAACTATTAACTGTGTTCTTCAAAGCAAAATGTCCACCAGCATCTTCTGAGTGTAAGGCTGTAACGACCTTTTTAATGTCTTCGGATTCGAGACATCTTCGAAGCTGATGATCTGCACCAAACTTGTACAGAACATTGTTAATAATTGTATAAGATGCTACCTTATATTGAAAAACTGTCTTTTGCTCCAAATCATAACCATCCGGATATATCTGATCCTTGAGATAAGTAATGATATCTAAATATAGCGAATTTATAGATGAAATCTCGAATAAATGTTCGTCTGGAAAATCATCATTGATAGGATCTTCATTTTTTCCAGTGCTGAGTTGCGATAGATAATCAGCATTTGTATGGTACTTTCCTTGACGAAGCTCTACTTGATAAGTGAATTCTTGTAGAAGTAGAACCCATTGAGCAATTCGTCCTGATAGATCTGGTTTATTTACAAGATACTTAAGAGCATAATGATCCACATGAAAAATAAATGCATATCCTAGCAAATAATGTCAAAAAATTTTAACAGTGAAAATCATGCCAAGTGCTTCCCTTTCTGTAGCCGAATAATTTTTTTCTGATGCACTGAGCTGTCGACTCACATAGTAGATGGGATGATCCTTCTTCTAGTCGTCCTTCTGGCTTAAACAGAAGCCAATAGCAAATGCAGAAACATCCACATAACTGTGAAATAAAATAGCCCAGTTGGGTGGTCTCAAAATAGGAGCATTGATCAATCTTTGCTTAAGATCTTCAAATGCTTTCTGCTGTTCATTCGTCCACAAGTATTCCACTTGTTTCTTCAGTAGATGTGTAAGAGAGGTAGCAATAGAAGCATGATTTTGAATAAATCTCCTATAATAGCCAATATGTCCTGAGAAAGCTCTTAGTTCATGCAAATTGGTTGGTATCAGGAGGTTCTTTATAAGCTCAACTTTATCTTTGTCGACTTCTATTCCTCTGTTAGATATTCTGTGTCCAAGCAATATTCCTTCTTTCATACCAAAAAAACATTTCTCTGGATGAAGAGATAAACAAGTATCTCAACACCGTTGCAATGTTAATTTCAGCTTCTACAGGTGTGTCTTTATATCACTGTACACACAGAAATCATCAATAAATATTTCGAGAAAAGTTCTCAGGAAGGCAGCGAAAATTAACATCATGATTCGTTGAAAAGTCGTTGGAGCATTACAAAGACCAAAAGACATTTTGTTGTAGGCATAAGTGCCCCAATCTGTCGTGAATGTGGTCTTTGAGCGATCCTCCTTTTGCACTCCCACTTGATTATATCCAGAAAAACCGTCACAGAAACTGTAACGCTCTTGACCAGCAACCTGGTCTAGGATGGAATCCGTAAAAGGCAAAGGATGATGGTCCTTCCTGGTGGCAGCATTGAGTTTTCGAAAATCCTAGCATATTCGTATTTTGCCAGTCTTCTTCTTCGGGTTGACAACAATGGGTGAAACTCATTCACTACTTAAGACGGGATAGATTATACCTGTCTTAAGGTGTTTGTTAAGTTCGTCCTTGACCATTAGAGAGTATTTAAGATTGAGACGATATTGTCTCTATCGAACAGGTACAACATCTTCCTTTAGATCAATTCGGTGCTCTCCGAATTCTGTAGGTATACCCTTCAAATCGTCGAGCGACCAGGCAAAAACATCTTGATACTCCTTTAATAGTTCAGTGAATTTCGCCAAGATTCTCCAAGTGACTTTGAAACATGCACAAATCTGCCAGGTGCAAGTTTAATCAGTTCAGTAGAATCTAGTAAGATGATACCTTCAGTCATACTAGCCTTGGTATGGCCATGAATTTCGCGCATGGTTGACTCCATAGATGTTTTTTTGTCGTCAACCTGGTTCTTGTTACCAAATTTGTGTTCAGATTCGTCACTCGAATCGTCAGACTCTTTCGAGTTTGTGTCTGCAACGTTAATTACTTCATACGAAACATCAACTTCATCGTTGTAGGCATCGAAGAATTCTTTGTCATTAGCATTCTCATAACATTCAAAGTACTGCACTTCAATATCTGATTTATAAAAAAAAATATTCAAGGCATACGAAGATTCTTCTGATGTAAAACTGGTGTCGGACAAAGGAGTTTCACTTTCATATTTGTCACGACTCCAGGTTATGATTTGTTCTGCTGGCTTACCTTGGTTATTGGTCTCACCAGTCTAAAATCTTAGCTCTCTGGATTTCCAATGTACACTAGCATTTGATTGATAAAGCCAAGGTCGTCCAATCAGCACAGAATAGGATGACAAGCCGAGTGGTTTGATAACAATGAAATTCATGGTGAATGGCTTGGCTTGAATGTAGACAATGACATCCTTCAGCTCACCAACAAATTTTTGTCGTGTCGAATCAGCTAACTTGATGTTTCGCTGTGTTGGGTGAATGTCAGTCAAACCATATTAGATTGTGAAAAAGATCAGATCCTGTCTCCCCATCCAATTTTTCACATAAGCTGCCCCAGAGCATGAGCTGTGTCTTCTGTTATTATATTTACACTGGAACCAGAGTCAATTGGCACTTTTCTGATCAGGCATCCTACAATAGTAACATCAATTTCAGGTGCACCGAGATCACCTAAATCAATGGACAAAACATAAGCATCTGGCAAAGAAATTTTCTTCTTCTTCTTAGACACAGAAAGGCCTTTCAGCTGCTTTCTGTAATAAGTGTTATCTGCCAACAACTGTTCAAAAGTAATGTTTGGTTGAAGAGATATGATATCAGTTATGATGTCATATTCTTTTGTCTTTAATTTTGAGGTTGGTTTATAATAACAACACTAGACAATTTCGTCTTCGTGATTTCTTCGTCTTCTTCTTCGAAAGTGACCACCTTCTCTGCAGGAGCAGTCTTTAGTTCAGCGTTGATGATTTCCTTTGTTTCTGCCGAGATATCTTTTGCAAATAGCTTTGCAGCATCACGGTCATAGTCAGGGTCATCCTTGAGATCTTCTTTAGTTGTGGATTTGTTTGTCATCTTGCTAGAAGATTTCGTCTTCGCAGATTTTCTGCGCTTTGTCGAAGATTTCTGATCAGGTTTCGAGGAGCTTTTGCTTCTCGTGGTGACTTTAAAAATCTTTTCTACGTTACTTGGCCAGGATTGATCTTCAGTCTTTGCCAATTTTCCTTCAATAACGTCAATTCTCTGTACAACAGCATCTGTTGCAGCTTTTGCTTTCATGTCTGCAGCAGCTGGTGTTGCTACATATTGATATTTGGGTCGTGGCTTCTACGGCTGAGGGCAGTCAGGATACTTGTGACCAGGTTCTCTGCAATTCAAGCATAATGGTACGTAACCAATTGGCTTCCGTGGTTGAGGACAGTCAGGAGAAAAATGTCCCGGCTCTCCACAGTTGTAGTAGTTGCCCGAAACTGGTTTATTCGAGGTTTGAGACTTCGCTAGTCCAACAAATTTAGGAGGATTATGTCTTCTTGGTGCAAATTTGGGTCTGTCCTGCTGGGCTGATGCTGCAGTACCCTGTACATAGTTAGTAGTCGCATCATTCTGAAAAATAAAAAGTACCTCTTGGGCAGGATCTTCA
This sequence comes from Diphasiastrum complanatum, assembly GCA_029204225.1. Taxonomy (NCBI): domain Eukaryota; kingdom Viridiplantae; phylum Streptophyta; class Lycopodiopsida; order Lycopodiales; family Lycopodiaceae; genus Diphasiastrum; species Diphasiastrum complanatum. The sequence continues at coordinate 73,584,107 of CM055095.1, read as the reverse complement.
ATGTATTTGACATTAACAGAAGTGCAGTCTTCCTTGGTGTGTCCAGATGTTCCACATTTTGTACACCACATTCTTGAGTTAGAAGAAGACGCCTTTGGTCTTTTATCTGCAACTTCTGAGATCTGCACTTTCAAGTCATTAAATTTTTTTTTAAGGTCAGCCATATTACTTTTCCAAAGCTTTTCCACTTTGGAAGTTGATGACTTATCCTCGACGACTTTTGTGTCGTCCTTTCGTTTAGTTCGTCGTTTATTCTTTTTCTCTCCTTTGTCAGCATATGATTTCGATGAATCGCTACTTTCAGATTCCGTGCTTGAAGAACTACTACTGGAATCAGAATCTGAATCGGCATCGCTGTCACTGAAATCAGTTTTAGACTTTCGAGATTTCTTCGTTGATCACCGCTTTCGCGCTAATTTTGAAGTCTCAAAATTTTTTGCACTAGCTATAATAGCTGCTAAGGAGTTCATGTCCCCTTGTCTGCAGTATCGATCAATCTTTGGTGGTAGACCAGCAAAAAACCATTCGATTTGCATATCCACAAGATATACACCGGTTAGTTTTCCTATGAGGTTTTTAACCTTACGTGTATATTTGTAAAGAGATTCTTTACTCTTCTTCTGAACATTGTTCAGTCGTCCAAGAATTCTAGATTTGTAACCTATCTCTCTAAACTAGTTCAAAAATGCATCTTTCAACAGGTACCAGGTTCCTACACGGCCTGGTTCTACCTGGCTACACCAGATACGCGTCTGCTTTCTTAGCAAACCAGGGAAAATTCATAGTTTGTCTACGTCAGTTCCCTCGTTATTCGCATTGGCTATTCACTCAAATTGTGAGACATAGCTATCTGCATCATCGGAACTGGTCCCTTTAAAATAATCATATTTAATTTTAGAGATAGAAGTGAAGCGTGCAGCAGGACCCTCCATACCGAAGCTAATTAGGAGTTTAAGTAACTGAGCAGTGATTTCGTCTAGATTTCTACGACTAGTACTTTCACTCTGTCTTCGTAAAAACTCCTCTCTAAGCTTACGGTATCTTTCTAATCTTGATTCTCTATCTGACATACATTAGAGATGGGAATGGATGTGTCAGATTTCTTATAACTTTCCTAAAATATCCCCGGCAACGGCGCCAAAAATTGGTATATGTCATGCTATACCAACAGGGTTAATATAGATTCTGTAGTGAAAAGTATCGTTCCCATAGATGACAACGTTAGAAAGTTGTGTTTTTGGTGTAATTATGGTAGGTGGTTTCGAATGTCATTCTGGTTGTCGACAGACATTAAAAAGTAACCAGTATTACTTATATTTGGAATGGGTAATGTTAATGAATTCATAACAACAATCTGGCCTCTATCGAATTGAAGGAAGCGTGTTCTACAAATGAAATGTTATTAGAGTAGTACAACAGACTACACTCTGGCTGACTAAGATGTCAACAGAGAATCGGGGATTGTTCGATGTATTTGTGACTGTGCAGACAATTCATTAATCGAGTTCGCAAACTATTCGTTCCTAGACAATAGTCCTCAACAACTAAAGCCCAACTTAATGGTTAAAGAGCATGAATGGTTTTAGAGCACGTTAGAAACTTATGTCAATGCCAATCAGGAAAACAGATCAGAGACTCAATTCTTCAAACAGAGACTGTCATCTCATTTGTATACATACAACTTAATTCAATGATCATGCTAGACTGCACAAAGATAGTTATTATTCGAGCGTCTAAAAGAAAGTATTCGTGACAGACGAATAAGATGATTTTAAGACAGTTCTTTAGAGCATACTTTATGGAAACACAACAAACGACTGTAATGCACTAGAGCGTCTGTCTGATCAGAAAGTAATTCATGAAATGTGTTAGAGATTGTTAGGAGACTCAAGATCACTCACACTCAGCAGTGCAGAGAACAGAGATAAGGGAGAATAAATCACATAACTCTATTCACTTCTTCAATCTCTTACATAAGCATAAACTCTTCTCTCTCGATTTATCGAGACTGAAGTGTGAGATCAATATATGTTCTACGGGACAAACAAACACACCTCTTAAACAATAGGTGTGTCGCTCCCGCGAAAGGGTCTAGTTAAGAATTAAACTGAAAATATGTTCAATTATACCATAAGAGGTATACTTAATTATGAGTTAAAGTTACTCTAGTTTAACATGTCTTTTCATAACTAGTCGTTTCGTATGGAAGACCTAGTTAAGGGTTATCCAAGGCAATGTCTTTTCCTATTAAAGGTCTAGCCCTTAATTTATAAGACAAGTACTTAGGAGATATATTCTCGAAAAATGACTTAGGCCTCTTCATGATTTATACTTAACCAGCTCATATCTTCATTTTCGAGTATATCATGCCATATTTATGTTGGTGTTCAATTTTTAACATTTGTGTGGCATCACAATACCGAATGGATAAATTTCCTTCTCTATTGCCTTTAGCATCTAGGTTATCAAAATCTTCCTTTGACAGTTTACAAGAGTTCTTTGTGAAGGTTACTGACATGCCTGTATTGACTATCTTAGCTACAGATAGAAGATTTTTATCAAGAGTAGGGACATAGAGAACTTCCTCCAATTTCTTGTCTCCTTGATTTGTGTCCAGCCATAATACACCAGTTCTATCAACCACGTGTTTAGAACCATCTTTAAGTATAATAAATCTCGAATAGTTCGTCTTCTTGTACTCAGACAAAATTTGTTTCGAGGAAACAAAATGTGAGGTGGCTCCCGAATCAAGTACTACTTCTCGAATTGAATTAGATGAACAACGTAGATCAGCACTAACATAGGCTATTGAGTTCTTTGTCGTCCTGTCTTCTGTTGCTCTGGAGCATTCTACTTTGTCTTTGACATAGTTTGAATCTGAAGATTCGTTGCGATTCTGCTCCTTTTTGTTTCTGCGATTCCGATAACAATCTATTGCTGCATGACCCCATTTATGACAATGAATGCATTCAATCTTTGGATTTAACCAACACTTTTCTTCTGTGTGACCTGATCTTCTGCATATACTGCAGATCTTCTTATCACCGAAAATTTTCTGTTGTTTTCCAGATTGTTGTCAAACTTAGACTTCTTAGAAGATTTATTCTTCTGAGTAAATAGAGCATTTTCGGAATTACCGTTGTCGTCATAGCGTTCACGAGCTTCTACTTCCTCCTTAACTTCATCTATTGCCTTTTGAAGTGTCACCGTCGCATCTTTCGCCAATAAGGTTCTTGTTGTGTGGAATGACCTGGGTAGGGCTCAAAGAAAATAACTAAGCTGTTTTTCCTTAGAAATTGTATTTTCTGCACCAGAAGTCTGCAAGGAAATAAACAGATCTTTTATCTTTTGCACGAATGTGTTCAGGTCTTTGTCGTCCCACTGTAGGTAAGTTAATTAGTCTTCCAAGAACATGATTTGATTACGAGATCAGGTCTCATTCTTGGTTTGCAATTCTTCCCATAAATCCTTTGCGTTTGAAATTGATGTAAGATCTAGCATTATATTGTCATGCACTAAAGACGCAATAATTGCTATAGCTTTGTCATTTTTTAAACTCCATTCCCGAAGTTCTTTGCCAAGAGTAGCTACTGGCTTCTCCTCTATTGGTTCTACCCATTGCTATAGACCTTCACCCTTCAACACGAGTGAAATTTTTAACTTTCAAATCAAATAGTTTGAACCTTCTGGATCCAGGATCGTAGTGGTCTTAGCTTGAATATTGATGATCGACGACATCTTCTATTTCTGAATAACTCCAGATAGCGGCTTGCTGATGGATGTATGAGGAATGTTGAGAGGGGTGCGAAGATACCACTATATCGACTATAATTTTGTATGCTCTGATACCACTGTATCTGATTTAATTCCGTAAGCTCTGATACCATTGAAGAAAAAAATAGTAATTATTCTTCCACAGAGAACACGATGAAAGTTTGAATAAATCAAACTAATATCGGTGTCTTCAATCGGGTCCGTTTCTGATCTATATACTAATAGAACAGTGTTTGCCTTGATTGAATACGCATGCAAAAATAATATGCGGAAGTAAGAGACAACTTAAGACAAATTAGACAATAAGAAACTATTGATCAAAAACAAATTTTTATAACTCTGAGTTTGATTCATCAATATACATCTCTTGATGTCTTATCTCATTGTTGTGTCTCTGAATTAGTGAGTGAGTTACAACGAGTAGTGCACATGTATTTATATTGGTATAGGACAAGTCTTTTTGCCTTTTATTTATAGGTCTTTGGCCTTTCAATGTTGTAACAGTAGATATCTAACCGTTTACGACGGTTGATATCCAAATAGATGCTTTGTTTCCAAGGTCGAATAAATTCTATTCGCGACAGTCCATCTCTTTGTCTCAGCTTCGTGTTTCGCAAATTTTTTGCGACACTTGTCTCTTTACGATATTTTCATCTTTTGCGAATTGTTCGCGACAGATGACAACTTTCTTGAAGAAGAAATCTAGAATATTTTGCGAACTGTTCGTGACAAGTTTGCGACAGGTGAGCTTGAAGACTAGTCCAGAAGATTTCGCGAATTGTTCGCGACAATTTCGTGACATCTGAGGTTTGAACATGAAACAAAATATTTTGCGACAAGATTTTGTTCGCAAATCTTTCGAGCTTCAACAAGAAAACCAAGAGCTTCTACAAGTAACTGTTTCGTGAATCTTTCGAGTTGACTGCAAGACAAAGTTCACAAATCCTTTGAGGTTGATCACGAATAGAAATGTTTCGTGTTCGCGTTTGTTTCTTAAACTTTGTCAAGTAAAATGCGTGCTTTGTTAGTAGAATCAAGATCTGTCTGATCCGTTGTTCTACATCATCCCGAAATCATCAATGATTTTTTGGGTGTATCTTGACTGATGAAGGTATAACTTTCCTTCGTCATAGTCACGGTCGATTTGCAAGCCTAGATAACATTTGGCTTTTCCTAGGTCTGTTATCTCAAAATGTTTCGAGATCTCACTCTTCATTCCTGCAATCATCTCTCGCTTCTACATAGTATCAGGGTGTCGTCCACATACACGACAACAATGATGATCTCCTCGTTTGTGATTCTTATATAAACATTGGAATCAGCCATCAATGGCTCGAATCCCAAGGATCTCAGGGTATGATCTTTATTCTTATACCATTGTCGTGCGGATTGCTTTAGACCATAGATACCTCTGTGCATTCGGCATGCATAGGTAGGAAGTGAGTTGGAGATATAACCTGGAGGTTGATCCATGTAGACTTCTTTGTCTAGCTCGCCATGTAGGAATGATGTTTTCTCATCGACAATGTGAATCTTGAGGTCGTATGCAGTTGCATATGTAGATAGTAGGCGTAAGGACGCATGTTTCACCACTGGAGAGAAAGTCTCAGTGTAGTCGATGTCGTATTTCTGAGAAAATCCCTTTGTTACAAGTCTGGCCTTGTATCTTGAAACATCTCCATTCGGTCCATACTTGAGCTTGTAAACCCAATTCCACTACACAGTCTTTTGCTTTTGTCTGGCATTGGTTGTAGTGTCCATACCTCATTCTTCTTCATGGATTCAATTTTTTCATTCATGGCTTGGATCCATTTGTCCTTGTCTGGACTGTCGATGGCTTTCTTGAATGTTTGTGGTTCGCCACTGAATCTACAAAAATCTTCGGATGTTGAAGCCGAGCTGTCTAGCACAAATCTTGTTGGTGCTCTCCTTTCTCTGGTTGATCTCCTAGGAGATTCTTCAAGTATTGCAATGCTCTTGCTTTTGTCTCTTCGACTAAGTCCGGAACCATCTCGGTTTACAGGAGTTGTAGATGCAGGTAGGCTTGCAGTCCTTTTTTCATCTGACTCCTCGCTCACAGTTGATGTGGAGTTTGAACATCTTCGTTTGAGTGTTCGGGTTCTGCTCCCTCTGTCATGGTTGGCAGGTCATAGTACTACTTTTCTAGGACTTTAGAACTAGCAGAATCATTGTCGGCCATTGTTCTGGTCTCATCAAACTTGACGTCTCTCACAATCTTCACTAGATTTGTTTCTGGCATGTAGATCATGTAGTATGACGAATGATTGTCATACCCGATGAGATATCCCAATTCGACTTTCTCATCAAGCTTCTTTCAAAGCTTATCAAGAATATGTGCATAAGCTGCAAAGCCAAAAATGCGAACATGTGTTAGATTGGGCTTTCTACCCCACCATAGTTCGTGTGGTGTCGTGTGAGGAACACCTGATTTGTCTATCATGTTCTAGATATAGGCAGTTGTAGCTACTACAACCCATAGCACTCTTGGTGCCTTTGAATAGGCCATCATTCACCTTGTGGCTTCCATGAGTGTCATGTTCTTTCTCTCAACCATGCCGTTGTGTTGTGGTGTGTAGGATGCAGTCCTTCTATGAAGAATTCCTCGATCATTGTAGAAGTCAGTGAAGCGGTTTGCGTTATATTCTCCACCACAATCAGTTCTGATCTGTTTCACCTTGTTTCTTGTGCATCTTTCTGTCCAATTCAAGTATTCTGTGAACCTGTCAAGGCATCTAATTTATTGTGAATGAAGTAGATTCGCGCAAACTTGTTGTAGTCATCAATGAAGGTGATGTAGTACTTCGAGCCTCCTACTGAGATCACATCAAAAGGTCCACAGATGTCCAAATATACCAGCTCCAGAATCTTTGTTGTTCTATAGGAGTCTCTGGTGAAAGGCGTTCGGGATCTTCCCCTTCATGCATGCATCACAAGTTGTTGAACTGGTTGCATTCGTGATGCTTACCCCTGTGATAGCTGGCTTGCTTGATACAATGTCATTGAGTTCATGTGGCAAAGTCTCTTGTGCCATAGAACATCTATAGAGTCATGGGCTTGATGTGCTTGATCTGTTGGTAGGCGTACCCTCAAATGATACAACTTGCCCTTTTGTCTACCTTGTGTGATTAGCGTACTGATGCTGGCATCAATGACATTGCATGTTTCGTTCAAAAATGTCACACGCATCCCAGTGTCTGCTATTCTTGCGACTGATAACAAGCCTTGCTATAGTGTGGGTATGAAGAGAACACCTTCTAGTCGTCTGTCTCTACCATTTGTGTTGAGCCACAACGAACCAATACCATTCACTTGATGTTTCAATCCGTCTCCAAGAACTATCAATCTTGATGTATCCACACTCCAAAAGTCAGACATTATCCGTCTTAATGTAATGAAGTGTGAGGTAGCTCCTAGATCAAGAATTACTTCTTGTGTGTCAGATGTTGATGTTGCACACACGTCTGTACATAGATAGGTTGTCGAATTTCCGTTGTTCGACCTTTCTTCGCCCATCTTTGAGCTTTCTGGCTCTTCGACTTAGGATGAACTATTATTGTTCTCCTGTTTGCCTTGAGGCTACTTGTTCCTTGGGTTCTGGTAGCAGTCCATGGATGCATGACCCTTCTTGTGACAGTGGATATGCTCGATCTTCAGATTTAGCCAACACGATTCGAGTATGTCCTTCGCATTTGCATCTCTCGCATACCTTCTTGTCACCATTCTGATGCCTTGGCTTTTCTTTGTTCTTCCATCTGCCTTTGATGGCTCCCTCTGTTTGATGATCTTGATCCTACCTGACTCCCTCTTAGGCTTGAACTGCTTCTTGGGCTTCTCTTTGTTGCTGTAGAGAGCTTGGTCAGAAGCATCCTTGTGATCAAGGTGCTCACGAGTTTTGACTTCTTCTCAAATCTCGATCACTGCCTTTTCGAGTGTCATAGCTGGATCCTTTGCAAGCAACGTCCGGGTTGTATGAAAAGATCTTGGTAAAGCTCGTAACAAGTAGGTGAGCTATTTCTCTGCTGATAATGCATTCTCTGTTCCGACGTTGTGTAATGAAAGGAACAGATCCTTCATCTTTTTGATAAAGGAGGTGAGGTCTCTGCCATCCCATCGCAGGTTGTCAATTGATCTTCAAGAAACATTATCTGTCAGAAATCTAGTAAGCAATGTATCCCACATCTCTCTTGCATTAGAGAGTGTTGTGAGGTCAAGCGTTAGGCTATCTTCGATGGATGATGACAACAAGGCTACAGTCTTGTCGTTCTTTTCTCTCCATTCTCGTAGCTCTTTCCCGGTGGTTGTAGGCATTTCTTCGGTGCCATCTACCCAGGGAAATAGCCCTTCTCCCTTTAGTATGAGAGAGGTCTTCAACTTCCATTCTAGGAAGTTGGACCCTACTGAGTTGAGAATTGTGTAGATCTTCCACTGCATGCTGCTTATTGATGCCATTGTTGTGAACTGTTCTTCAGTCTTTTTTCTTGGTCTCTTGTTTCGAATGCTTGTCTCCTGGATCTGATAGCTCTTAAGCTATATCAGCTCTCGGAGATGAGCCTGTGGCTTTGAGACCACTAAAAGAAAATGAATTCCGTGTGTCCGGAATGTCAAAGCTCTGATACCACTGTTCCAAATTTGAAGCCCTGATGTGAGTTGAATTCTGTCTGATGGTCTTGCTGATCTACTTTAGAATTTGTTTGTGCATTCAACAAGATGAAACTAGTATGCGGAATAAGGATAAAAATAGTTGCTTACAAACATATATCAATTTAAAAATAAGACATTCAATAACATTTAAGATAAGAAAATCATCAAAATGACATCTACTGTATTAACAGTGAATTTCTTGAGCGCTGTTGTGACAAAACCCACACAGCGTGTTGACGTAAGAGGCACTAACTCTCTCACGAACTATATATGTTCATCTTTTTTACTAGTGGACTTCTTGGAAATCAATGATGTTCAATCAAATGGATGTTCAACTTGTTCCCTCATTCTCAATCTGTTTATATAGATGGATAGAGAGAAGAAGGTTTAATCTGATCTGAGATTACAAGAACGGCTGATTAAGCACGTCTTAACGATATCCAGATTGTCCGTTGGGGGGCGGGGGGGGGGGGGGGGTGACGTCCTCCTTGTACTTTGAAGTGTGAAGATCCACCACCTTCCGATCCTTGTGTCTTCTTCGTCTTTTGTCCTCGTCGTTGGGCCTTTCTAGGTCTAGAACATTTCTTCTTCGCGTTCGAGTATCCTTCAGTCAAAGAATGTTTGATCGTCGTCCTCGGGTCTTCAATCCTTGAAGCTTTGGTCTTCGTGTCTGGGTAGCTCCCTTGCATTTCTGTGGACTTGAGCGCTAAAGCTAGCAAAGCTTTGTGGCTCGAAACAAATTGTTTTTTCATCCAATACAGTGTAAATTTTTGATACTGTCAACTCAAAATCCGACCCACCTCGTGACGTTGATAGTTCGTCTACTTTGTACATACATTTAAGAATAGAATGGCGACTACCTACTATAGGACGGATCTAGTAAATTAAGTAGATTAATGTCATGCTTTCAATGTACTGATCAAGTGACATCCAATCATCAATAAGAATCCACAATGGAGTCAGCCCTCTAATTAGATTAAGCATTGTTCTGTAGGCATTATTCAACATAGTTTTTGATAGTCATTTTGGTAAGCAACGATCTATCAGCTGAAGTCTATTTTTGCACTAACTGCTTCGTGCACACTTGTACTCAATTTCCAATCTATCAGAGTGCCAAGTTTTTGTTTACACCATTCTATTGTGCATTGCTACCATTCATTCATATTGAGTACATTGCTACTAATTGATGCACTTCCGATCCACACCATCTGCGTTTTCCACTTCCGTTGCTATTCCACTGATTTCTAATATGGTATCAGAGCTGGTGGTTCAGTAATCTGCATTTCTATTGCGGGTTATCAGTCTTGTTTCTACCAAGACATCATTTCAGCAAGTGCGCAGCCAATAGTTTCTCGATATCATTGTTTTTACCAACGATCTCGCTCTCTACGCCAGAATAGATCCATCTTCTAGTTCATCTCTGACTGACAAAATCAACGAAGAGAACTACCATCTCTGGAAGTTCAAGATGAAAGTAGTTCTACTTGCCAAAGAACCGTGGGACATCGTTGATGGCACAGAAGTCAAACCAGAGGCTGATGTGGCTAGTATCACCAAATGGGGACATAAGCACACTAAACATCAAAGACTCCCAAATCAATCACATTCGATCTGCTCAGCTTGCTAAGAATGCATGGGACATCCTAGCAACCCTCTATGATATTAGGGATGTCATTTCCAAACTTCATTTGAGGAAAAAGTTTTTCACTTTGAGAATGTTTGATGCAGACAGTATTTCGAGCCATCTCACAAGGAGTTAGAACCTCAACGAAGGAGATTTATATGTCACAGCCATAGGGATATGAGCTGAAGGGTAAGGAGCACCTAGTGTGCAAAATCCACAAGGCTAAGTATGGTCTAAAATAGTCACCAAGAGCTTGGTTTCAGAAAATTAATGTATTTCTAATCGAAAATGGTTTTATTCCAAACTTGGCAGACTTGAATGTCTATTTCACGTCTGTATTGGATTCCTTCATAATCATCACTCTATAAATTAGCTATCTAAGTTTGTGATTCCTACAGGTATTAGATGAGGAGATGTAGAACCAAAGTTGGTTTCACCTGACCCTAGATCAATGATCAATAAACATGTAGGAAGAATCATGAAATAGAAATTAGTCATTCACCAAGGAGGCAATTGTGGGCTTAATTTCCAATAGTCCCCCTTAAGGTCACGGTTGGTGCCTTGGTATCTTCGTCAGGTTCAACATGTTGAAGAACTTCTGGTGCTTGATTTTGGAAAGCGCGTTGGTGAAGATGTCTGCGACCATTTTGTTGTGGAGCAGTATTGAAGGATCACTTGCCCTGAGAAAACTTTCTCCCGAATGGCCGGAGTTTCTTTTTTTGCAGAATAGTATTAGTTTCGATTCCCATGGTACAGTTTTTGTAGTTAGTCCATTTTTCATGGCACCATCTCAAATTTAACAATCTGCTAAATCTGAAGATCAAAAGTTTTCAAGATCCACATTAAGAGGGAGTGTTGGATTTTATGCCCAAATCCATTAGGTAATAAGCATCTTGACACCTGTCTATATTTATTCTTAAAAAAGAAGAAGAGAAAGACTTGAATTTTTAAACAGAAGATCGAAATTCAGGATTAGATTTTTTCGACCCAATGTCAATCTTAGCAAAGGGAGATTTTCTGACCCTAGATCGAATCGGATCAAGTTGTTATTTTCTGGGAGTATCTGACCCTAAATCAGATCGGATCGAGGTGGTTTTGTCCGGGCCTGTTCAACCCTGGATTGAATTGGATCGAGGTGGTTTTGTCCGAGTCTGTTTGTGACCCTTGATTGAATCAAATCGGGTCTAAATTTTTTGAGTCATTGTATATTTTTGAGTCAATGTATATTTTCCGATATAGTGTAAATTTTTGATACTGTCAACTCAGAAATCCGACCCACGTACATTGATAGTTCGTCTACTTTGTACATACATTTAAGGATAGAATGACGCCTACTTACTATAGGACGGATCGTAAATTAAGTAGATTAATGTCATGCTTTCAATGTACTGATTAACTAACATCCAATCACCAATAAGAATCCACGATGGAGTCAACACCTTGATCAGATTAAGTATTATTCTGTAGGCATTATTCAACATAGTTTTTGATAGCCATTTTGGTAAGCAATGATCTATCAGCTGATATCTCCTTAATGCTTGAGTGCTGGATCTTGGGTTGAGGATAGGATAGGAAATAAACCCACTACAATGTGTCATATTGATATTTCATTGTTAAAAAAGCCACAATAACAATATCTTATTTATTAAAACCCTCACAAGAATATTTGTTATAACACTTTAAATTACTTAATGTGTCAAAGAATTGACTGTATAGCTACTTTTAATAATTTATGTGTATGCATTAACTATTTTAATCATCACTAGATTCATTTGTTCTTATCAATCTTTTCTGTCACAAAAATTGCAAACAAACATAAAATGACATGGAGAAAATTTGAGAAAATGTGCACACGGATGAGAGAGAAAAATCGCCTGAAGCCCATCCCCACCTTTTGGAATTTACATCATTGAGATATAACTCTCAAATGAAAGCTTTTTAGGGGGGCTTAGAGAGCTCATTTCCTTTTTAGAGTATTATAAAATAGATTTAAATCCTTTGAGGTTGGAAGATTTTCTAATTTCTTGTTTTTAGATATGCATTTTCTTCCTTTAACCGCTTATTATCTCTTGGGATAAATCTTTTTCTCTTTTGAGATTAGTTATCTCATTTTGTAATTTTGCTACCATATTTTCTTTGTTCCGAGCTACCCTAGGTCTCTTTGATATTCTTTTCAATAAAGGAGTTGATGCTCCGTTCAGTGTTTGTTGCCATGTTTTTTCTTTTCTCTTTTTTCCTCGGATAATGGAGGAGTGCGAGTGGTTGTTTTATGTTCACCATCAGCTTTACGATTATAAAAGTATACATTTGTTTTTGTCATGTTATATCTTTTTATCCTCTCGTTGTTTTACTTGTACTCCTCCCTTATTCTTGAATTTCTTTCTCTTGAACAAATTGCAGATTGCATCTTCTAAAATTCTCTCTCTTCACAAGGTTCTTTTTGTTTACAAAGCTTACAAAGATCCTCATAAGTGTTGGCCAACTTCTTGATAGTGGCCTTGATGTGAAATTCCATATTGACACTTGTGTGATCAAGAAGGATGATGAGATTTTTGCACATGGATCTAGATTTGGAGGCATATACAATTGGATCCAAGAGAAAGTGCAAATTCTTGTGATGTTACTTATGTGACCAAGCTTTCCAAGGAGGAGTTATAGCATAGGAGATTGGGACATCCCAATTACAAATCCATAGAAGCCAAAGCTATTGGCTTGCCAAAGACACTTTCCAAGGAGATCAAGCCATGTGAGGCTTGTGCTATTGCAAAATCACACAAGAAGCCATATACAAGATCTTCCATCAAGAGTACACATCCTTTGGAGTTGATCCACTCGGATGTACATTTCTCATCAAGCACAAGCAAGGGAGGAGCCACTTGTTTTGTGACTTTATTGATGATCACACAAGATACACATGGTTATATCTTCTTTCTTCAAAATCCACTGTATATAATTATTTCCTCTTATTCAAAGCATATGTTGAGAAGCAATTCTCATTGAAGATCAAAGCTTTGAGGAGTGATGGAGGTGGAGAGTATATCTCCAACAAAGTCCATGACTATTGTGAGCAAGAAGGCATCAAAAGGGAGTTCTCTTGTTCTCAAAATGGGGTGGCCGAGAGGAAGAATAGATCCTTGTGTGAATGTGCCAAAGCCTTGAGGATTGAAGCATCTTTGCCAAAGGACTTTTGGGGAGAGGCCATCAATTGTGCCAACTATTTATGTAATAGGCTCCTTCACCTTCATCTTGGAGGAAAGTCACCATATGAAGTCTAATTCAAGAAAAAGCCTAAGGTTGATCACCTTAGAGTCTTTGGAAGTGTTTGCTTTGCACATATTCCCTGGGAAACAAGGAAGAAGGATGATCCAAGCTCATGCAAAGGGATCATGGTTGGATACTCGTCCACCAAGAAGGCCTATAGAGTCTTTGTACTCTCTACTTCAGGAGTGATTGAAAGTAGAGATGTCATATTTCATGAAGATCAACATCCAACATTGGAAGGGGCCGAGATCAAGTCATCTCAAGATGCATCACCAATCATAACTATTGAAGGCAATCAAGATGTATTGGGGTCGAGATTTGAGAAGGAGTCTCCTCGGATTTTCTCACCTAGGAGATCTTTGAGAGAGAGATCCAAGCCTACAAAGGCAAGCAAGTGGATCTTGATTCCACCAAATGCACACACATTTTAAAAGAAAATGTATGATTCTAATATATATAAATATCTGAAAGAAACCTGTAACAGTTCCAAAATATTTATGGGATAAAGAAGCACGTGTCAATCACACAAACCTAGGCAAAATTTCTTGGGTAGGTTTATTTGAATAAAAAGTTAAATTCTTAAATTAAATAGAATGTGTGGCTGTGATTAAGCTGGGGCCAAAGTGAGCACTGCCTCCAAGATGAAAGGCACCCCCATCGCTGGGGCTTACGAGCACAGCCCGCGCGTGGAAGGGGTTTGGCCCCGATGCCCCCTAGCGCCTGACGCATGTCCTCAGGGGGGTGCCCGCCAAAATTTGGGGCGCGAAGATTTTAGGCGGGCGGCGCCAGGTCACGGGCCCTTGCGGCGTTAGGCTGCAGTCCCGGGTAGCATGGTTGGTGCCGAGTATGGCGGGTGGCGCCAGGTAGCCGTAGGCTGGGCAAATGGCGCCGAGCACACACAAACACACATGCAAGCAACTGGGTGGGTTTCTGTATATATTCCCTCCCAGTTTGCTCGCAGAAATGCTTATGGGATATAAACTGGCTGCCTGAACACGTGGCGTCTGGAAAAAAAAAAACGTGTGGTCAGGAGGGCACCGGGGCCAAACCGCCATACGTGCGGCCCGTGCTCACAAGATGCGAGGACCCCCACCCCCGCCTCCACGGGATACCTCCCAATGAGGGTGGGAGGCACTCATAAAGTATATGCAAGTAAATAGCCTTTAGGCTTTGCACATGCTCCCATTACGGTACACGTACCAACTCGTTTCCGTACGTACGAAAAGAGAACCGTATGCCAAAAAAGTACACCGTATGTGAGGAATATCGTATGTACAAAGCCAGACTGTATACCGTATGTCTGAGCATAAAGCAGCAAGAAAGGAAGAAAGGAAGAAGGAGCCCAAGAAGGAGGGAAAAAAAGCAGAGAGGAGGAAGGAGGATTTGCGAGGTTATGGCTTTGTGGTGAGCTTGTTCTGTAAAAGCAGATTGTGCAATGCTGGTGTGGTTGATCTTCTCAAGGCATTGCATAACTAGTTTGGTAGCATTTTGATGAAGAAAGCAGGCAGGAGTGGATCCTAGCATATGTGGTGTCTATTTCTATGCAGCAAAGTATTGCTGGAGCGATGAGATAGATTTGGTTTAATCCATTAGTAAAGCAGCACAGAAATGTGCGCTACCAGGAAGCTAGTCAAAAGCGGAGCTCCTGAGCAAAACCGAGCAGATTGAGAGCATCAAAGACTAGACTAACTAACTGACTTCTACTGCGGATGTAGCCTCACAGCTTATTTTAGAGCGCCTTCAGCAAATGCCCAAACACAACAGCTGACTGAGAGCATACAAGAAAAGACTACCTGACTAGGCATCCCCCTTGCACAACTTGTTTTGCAGCATTTCCAGGAAATGTCCAAAAACAACAGCAAGCAGATGCAGAAGCAACACCAAGCACAGATGAATAAGCTGTTGATCCATATAATGCAGAATGTGGACTAAAAGCTTAATTCTACCGAACCAAAGCAGACCCAGTAGACTCATTTTACCAGTCTGAGCAATGTCAAGATATCATGGCAAGATGCGGCATTCGTTTGATTCTGAAGGTGCGAGCATAGGAGCATCTCCGCCTCAGTCACCTCCTCGCCACCCACTTTACTTCGTGCAAAGTCCTTCGCGCGAGTCTCAAGATGGTGAGAAGCCATCCTTCCATTCCACGCCCACGGCATCTCCGCTTCATCACGCCTTCTCAAACCATCCTGCAGACGCTGTAAGATCAGCTCTGAAGCCCGGTTCGAGGAGAGTCCTGCCCCAGCCATCGGCCAGAGCCCCCTCAACCCTTCAATCCTCTCATAAGAAACCCTTCAAGCCTTGGAATGCCGGCACAATCGTTGAGGAGGAAGAGCATCTGCCGAGTTCTTCCAAGAAGAAAGGATTATCGCGCTGGTGTATGTGTTTGATCAGTTTTCTCATCTGCATTTTGTTTCTGACTATGGGGGCCTTGATATTTTGGCTTGTTTGCAAGCCTCATTCGCCACGTCTACTAGTCAAGGTAGCTAAAGCTGCATGGACTCTGGTATTTCTACTTAAAACTGCAGATTCTGATGCCATGAATGGAGCCTGCTTCTTCCAAAAAGTACTTAAGAGATTACTGCTGACATGGTGATTGCAGGATGTTTTGTTCAGTGAGCTAGAAGTTGTTCCAGGAACAGATCAGGGTGTGCCCACCGGGGTTCTAACATTGAACTGCACTATTATGCTAACTTTGCACAATCCTTCCAAGTATTTTGGAGTACATGTGGGTGCCTCGGAGATTGATTTGTTCTATTCCGATTTAGCTGTCGGCTCAGGCGAGGTTTGTGATCTACTTATAAGCTCCAATGCCTGCATCATAGCTTATTCAAACGGTAGCTAGTCATCAATTCATTGATTTTGATAATCTCTGATTTTCAACTTCAGCTCAAAAAGTGCATATTCATTCACTTTTGTGTTCCAGGTATCCGAGTTCTATCAGCCAAAGGGTAGTCAAAAGACTTTCCCAGTGAATGTTGGTGCTATTAAGTTACCACTCTATGGAGCAGGACCGAGTCTGCAAAGCATTACAGATGCTGGAGGTGGAGTTCCGCTTCATTTAGGAGGGGTTATTCAATCCCGTGCTTACGTCTTTTGGAAAATCATCAAACCAAGGTTCAGAAACTACATAACATGTGATATTATTGTGAATAGCAGTGGAATGGGCTTTCTCAAGATTATGCAGAAAACCTGTTCGTATACTTGAAATTGAGTGCGAACTTGGTGGCTTTGATTGCTCTAGGCAAAAAGCTGGTTCACTGCGTGCTTTGTAACTCTTAGATAGTAGACTCGAAATTAATCTAGCCAGTGTTCAGTATTTCTGTGAGCGTAGATCTCTAGCTTGTAAAATATCAAGATTAATTGACCTGAAAGGAATTACAGGCTAGCGTACCTCGAGAGTACCAGAAAAGGCTTTCGAGAGCACTTAAAGCCTGGCCAATATTCTACTACTTCTTGAGAGATACTAATGCTGATCAAGCTCAGCTTTTTTTATTTTAAAAATCAGCATAAAGCTGCTGGTTATAAGTTATTTTTAGTGGAATTGATGATATCCAAAGTAATGCTCGAAACGGATTACGTGTACTAATTTCACTTATTATGAAGGCGTTGGTGTCATTAGACAGAATGGCAACCTTGCAAAAGAGCTGAGTCATTGATTGGCTTTTACGTTTGAGTAATGTTTCTATTTGAAAGAGCTCATGTGATTGCAACTGTTAAGTTTCTACATTGCGTTTTCTAGCATTAAAGAAAATTGTACGAGCTGGAGTGGGGGTTACTGAGCTGTGGCTCTGAAGAGTGGCTTGCTGCTGATGTATTTATTAACAAGATTATAAAGCTGAATGCCATACTTTTGTAGAGTGAATTGTAGAGTCGATATTTTCAGGGCTGTAACAGAAAAGAGATAATCTCAATGCCTTTCAATGTTCAGCAACACTGAATATTGACAAAAGGATGCCAATTTGCTTGTTGTCGGATGCCATATCTCTTTCGGCAATATAAGTTTGTTTGTACAATGCTGATGCTAAGATTGCTATTTGTTTTGCTCATATTGCAAAATGTATAAAATAGATCACAATTGCCATCGCCACTGAAGTTTAGTAATGGTTGTATCTCACAACCATCCAACCAGGTTTAAGGTTTGAAACCCAGGTAAGAACGTATGCTTGGGTACTGATACGACATAAGCAATGCTGGTTGGCTCAGATCTGTCGTGTATTGAATTCTATATTTTTGTTTTAATATAGATCCTTTGACTTTTTTGTTTGTCTGTACATTTTTTCTAAGATTTACCTTACGACATTATTGACTTCTAGAATTAAATTTGTGAATTTGGATATATCCCAATCTCACAAATAGATATTTAAGGTTTGGATGTACTCTGGCTATGAATGTCTGTTTGCCACCCAGATTCTAACTGCTCCAAGCAAACAGTAGCTTTGGTTGACTGATGTGCATCAAGTATCCAAGCAGATAGAGTAAGTAGAATTTGCTTCTTATTTAGCTTACCCCTCGCATGTTTACCCTTGTCTAGCATACTTGCGAGTTAGTATCCCATCGAAAGCTTCTGATGTGCAACTCAGCACCAATTTATGCCCATTTATAGGAAGCATCTTGTTATGAAAACTCTGAATTGATCAACACACGGTATATCTGGAGAACAAAGAAAGGCCACCTGATCAATAACAATATAATGTCCCGTGAAGCAAAATTTTTACATTGCCACGATGTCCAGTGAGATTTCTCTACCAGCCCACGTATTTGTAAATCACATAATTGCTTGAATTGTACAGCAAGTCCTTACATCCTACTCATGGTAAATTTGCCAATGTGGCTTTGAAAATGATAAATCAGCGTAACATGTGCTGGGAAGTGGTTCATTTGCACATTGGGTGGTGGTAGGGAGGACTACCAACTCATGGAGATATTGGAACTGTATGCTTGTCGGCATACGGTGACATATTTCATTGCTGTCTCTTGAATGAGGGAACCATGTCAGGCCAATTTGGGTCTTTGCTGGCTGGCTGCTGAATTCTGACACTTTCTCCCATTCTCTGTCTCAGAACTTTTGACCCCTGCCATCTTGGAAGTATAAAACACATCGTTCTTACATTGCCAACTGTAGAAAAACAAGAATTTACATACCAAACAAGTAATTCAGCCATAGATTCTAATTCAAATTGCAAAATTTGCAGGATGCAACAATCTTTCTTTCTTCATGTTTTCATGAGTGACAAATAAACAAACAAACAAACAAACAATAGTTCAGAAAGTTGGAATTAAGCAGTTCTTTTCCAATACAAGCTTATGCTTAAGCAAATTGAGCATATGCCATTATGAAGTGCTTCCATCTACATACCAAAAAGTATGCTCTTTGCGGTGCCAATCTACAAAGTAAAGAAAAGCTTCAAGCAAGCTTGTAACAACACAAGCCTATACACTAGTAGTTCTCCCTAGATGCAAAACACATGAGCTCCATTTACAATAGCATAACCCTCCTTATTATGAGGAGCAACTGAAAGGCCCATTGACATAATGGGCTACTCAAGCAGGCTAATCTTACTAAAGAGAGTGAAGGTGAGATAGAAGGGAATTATGAAAAAGGATCTTTCACTCATCTTGCAACTTACAATGGAGTTAGAAAGTTTATTTTCTTTCCCATTTGATGAAAAATGCAAGATAGAAGGAATTGGTAGTGTACCAATTGGTGTTGGATCCACTATGACGCTTATTGATGTACTTTTTGTGCCTAATCTCACTATGAATCTCCCTAGTGTTGGCAAAATGCTAGATATTGGTTTTCAAGTTGACTTTGAAAAAGATGCTTGCTTGGTTAAGAGGGATGGTGAAGTGGTGGCAAGAGGGACTAGATGTGGGAATCTTTTCAAGTTGGAATCTAATCCTTGTGGAAGTGCGGTCAAGAGGAGCTTGGATCATCTCAAGGAGGAGAAGGCAATTGAAGTACCTCAATCTATGTTCCATGATGGTAAGGCTCATGAAGATGGTGCTTTGGCAAACGCACTTGGAGAGTTATTGCCAAGGTGTTTTAATACTCACCAATTTCTTCACCTTGTTCATGTGGATGATCTTGTTTCATCATGTAGAAGCAAAGATGGTGCTTTTTTGTGCCAAAATTCAATTGTGATGTAACTTAAGCTAGTTAGGTTGCTTACACATGTCAAGTGATAAATTTTACAGTTTTTAGGACAATAATGATTGTACTTTACAATCATAGAGAGTTATTGGTTGCTTAATTAATGAATCTATCAAGTTCTACACATTAGATCTTGATCTAGATTCACTACACTTGGATTTAAGCAAGAGCAATGGATCAACACATCATTTTTTAGTGAGAGCGGCCTCACACGTGTGGAGTACTGTCCACTGTACGGCCTGCACCTGAAACAACAAGTACAATGATACTAGATAGCAATCATACATAAAAATCACAAGACAAATGACTAGAAACCTCACAAAAGTGTAGAGTGCAAAAGTCTCATCAATCTTCTTAGCAAAATGATGATCCTTTTATGGATCAAGTACATCCATGAGTCTGGTACAGTCCAGCAGGCCTTCACACGTGTGAAGAGTGCCACATTACTCAGATCTATCCATTTGATCCATCCTTGATCCTTATCCAATAGTTGACCTTCTAGAATATGACTAAAATTCAAAAAGCTAGTCTCCTAGAATACAAGAATATCTCCTACAAAATAGGATCTAAGGAAAATGGTCAACTCTTATCTTCTAGTACTCTATACACATGTGTGAACATCCACTTGCCATGTGGGAGCATTTACTCATGCACATGCAAGGAAAAGCTAATTTGTAAGTGACTAGTCAACTTGACTAAAAACTAATCATTTCATGTTCACACTCACTAGAATGATACAAAATCAATTTGGATATATACAAACATGAAAAGTACATCCTTTCACATGTGGGAACAGGCTTCACACGTTTGAAATCAGATAATCAACATATTCTAATGTTTGATCAATATTTACATGAACCAATGTCCAGTGAGAAGTGACAATTTTCACCACTCCTCCTCACTTCTAACTTGGCAAATCTAGTGTACATCTATCTACAATTTCAAGAGCATATCTTAACTTAAAAAATGGATCTTTGGACAATGGTTTGGTTAAGATATCAGCTATGCATTCGGATGATGGTACATGATGTAGTTGCACTTCCTTGGATTGTACCTTCTCCCTCACAAAGTGGTGAGCTATCTCAATATGCTTTGTTCTAGCATGGAAGATAGGATTTGAAGCAATTTGTTGAGAAGCTTGATTGTCACAAAATATGTAAGGGATCTCCTCGGCCTCTAGCACATGTAGTTCCATCAAGAGTCTTCTTAGCCATAAGAGCTCTTTGGTTGTTGAAGTCAATGCCTTGTACTCGGCTTCACAAGAAGATAGTGAGATTGTATCTTGCTTTTTGGAAAGCCAAGATATCACTCCTCCACAAAGAAATGTTGCAAATGCACTAATGGACTTCCTATCCATCTTGTCACCTGCAAAATCTGAATCCGAGTAGGCTCTCAAGTGCAAGTTAGATCCTTCATAAAGCATGCCAAAAAATCTAGTACTAGAACATATCTAAGTACTCTCTTGGCACTTTTCCAATGATGAACTAAAGGAGCTTGCATACTTTGACTCAACTTGCTTACACAAAAACTTAAGTCAGGTCTAGTGATGGTTAAATAGATTAGAGAGCCTATAAGCTTCCTAAAGAGGGTGATGTCCTCAAAGGATGCTTCATCACCTTCATTAGTTGCTTTCACAACATGCTCCATAGGGGTGTCAATCCCCTTACAATCTTTCATACCAAATCTTTCAAGAATGGAAGTAGCATACTTAGATTGACTTATGAAAGTACAATTGCTACTTCTAGACACTTCTATCCCAAGTATAAACTTTAGGAAGCCTAGATCTACCATCTTGAACTACTAGATAAGTCACTTTTACTTTGCCTATGCCATCATCATCATTTCCTGTCCCACCTGCCATAATTACACCAAAAACCTAACTTTCTAATGCTGTCCTCTGTGGGAACGATACTTTTCACTACAAAATCTATATTAACCCTGATAGCGCGACTGGTATGCTCGATCTCATATATTGAATCGGCGTCAAGCAATCTCTGAAGCTCTTTCTTTATCAGATCCGTAACATTAGGATTACAGCGATAGAACTTTGTAACCTTTGGAAATGCATCAGGTATTAAAGGTATGGTGTGTTCAATAACTGATGTCGGAATACCCTTGAGATCTTTATAAGTCCATGCAAAAGCAATCTTGATACTTAATGAGTAACGTTCATAGTGCTTGAAACTGTTCAGGATTAAATTGTGATCTAACTTGTAGAATCTTTTCTGGATCTCCTAGTTCAACAAGATTCATAGCTTACGTCCTAGCTGGGCCATTGTAAGCATCTTTCAATTCTGGCACTTGTTCTTTGAGTTCATGATGTGCTTTTGGTAACATGATAACCACATCATCCAGTGTATATCGTTTAAAATGTTATGGCATTTCATGTTGAACTTCATCTACTTGTTCTTTGTCAAAAGGAATTGTCTTGGATCTTTGCTTAGCCTTCTTAGCAGGAATTGATCGTGGAGGTGATGACTTCTGAGAAGATAAACTCTTCTTTGAAGGTGAAGACTTCCTAGATGATGATGTCTTGCTAGAACTCTAACTTGCAGAATCATCCTTGACTTTTTCTTTGCCTTTATCTAGTAAGGGCGGCACATTCTTTGAATCAATCTTTTGAGGAGGATTTTTCCATTTCAGGACCGTATTATAATGTTGCTTGGCTTGTTTCTTTGTCATTGAACCCGTGATCCTATCTTCCTTCAATATAACTGCTTTTGGCGGTTTTATTGTTGGTTCATCAGGAATATTATGCACTCCAAATCTGGTCGGATCCATATGATTTAGAATATGCCATCAGTAAGTTCTACATTGTCATCATAAGTCAAGGCATGACTCAAGGAATGAGTTCATCTTCAATCGGATCTAGTATAGGCTCCATTGATATCCAAGCTACATTCAGCACATTCAATAAAAAAGATATCGGTGTATCCAAGGCTCGATCCAATAATGAAATCTCGCTCAAATCTGATTGATTATTATGTTGACACATATATCCTGCTGTAGAGTCAATTATTACAAGAGCTTCATTCCAATTGACAGTATCGGTTTGAGAATCATAATCAACTCCCAAATTTTTTACTGGTCGGTCACAAGTATGATCCGTTGTTGATGAATCATCATCCTCTTTTTGAACCACTGGTTTGATAGTCTATATTGCAGGATCAACAAGGTGTTCCAATTGGATGTTTTCAATGAATTTATGGAGATCTTGAAGAGGAAATCTATATGGAACAACCTCAAGGATTCATCAAGGATGAATCAAAAGTGTGTTTGCTATTCAAAAGTCTTTATGGACTCAAGAAAGCACCAAGATCTTGGTATGATAGACTCGACTCTTTTCTTATCTCACTAGGATTTATCCCAAGTGACTATGACCCTTCCATGTATCTAAAGTTTGTTGCTAGCAATCTTGTCATTCTTCTCATCTATGTAGATGACATTATCCTTTGTGGAAGTTGTATCAAATTAGTTGAAGAGACTAAAGTTGCACTTGAAAATGATTTTAAAATGCAAGATCTAGGAGAGATCCACTATATCTTAGGCCTAGAGATTGACTTTCATGATGATTACGCTTTTATATGTCAATCTGGATATGCTCTTTCTATGTTGAAAAAGTTTTATATGGAAAGTTTTAAGAGCATTGATACTCCTATGGAGCATATTGTAAAAGATCCTAATAAGGGAGATGTGTGCACAAGTTGAGTCAATCTATGCAAGATCCAAAGATCCATCATTGGAAGATGGCCAAGAGAGTGCTAAGGTACATATCTTCATCTTGTGATTATGGTTTGCTTTATAAAAGTGAAGATCTATCCATTATTGGCTACTCAGATTCAGATTTTGCTAGTGATAAGGTGGATCAAAAATCCACAAGTGCATATACTATATTTCTTGGAGGTAATCTCATATCTTGGCTTTCCAAAAAGCAAGATATTATCTCTCTTTCTTCATGTGAGGCTAAGTATAAAGCACTCACTACATCAACAAAACAAGTGCTTCGAATCAAGAGGATTCTATTGGAGCTAAAGTGCATGAAGGAGGATGATCTACCATTGATCTATTGTGACAACATCTCGGCCCAAGCCCTTGCCAAACAATCCAATTTTTCATGCAAGGAGAGTTTGCACATCACTTTGTGAGAGAAAAGCTTATTGGAGGAGAGATCCATTTGGAGCATATTGATTCATCTTCATGTATTGTCGATCTACTCACCAAGCCACTACCCAAGAGTTCCTTCATCAAACATAGATATAATCTTGGATTGATTCCAAGATCCATGCTTTTCTAGAACATATACCTTTTTAGGAGTGTGAAAAATATAAAAAATTTATCTATGTTGACTTTAGGGGTGTCATTAAGTTTGTTACTCAAGCATCTTGGTGTAACTAGTTGATAGGGCAAATTTTGGCTTTAAAGGTCAAATAGCCAAGTACACATGTTTTTCCATCATTAGGCCAAAAGTCAATTGTGATGTACCTCGAGCTAGTTAGGTTCTCTACAAGTGTCAAAGTTAGATTTGATGAGTGATCAAAGTCAATGTGTTGGCAGAGAGTCAAGGGTCCAATCATAAGTGAGATTTTCAAAAGAAGGGTCCAATCAAATTGTAGGGATGTTCAATCACTCATCCAATAGGATGTAAGAGGTGCTAGAAAGGGGATCCAATAGGAATCGAGCATGGACTACCTCGAGATACTACATGTACATTGATTCACCTCACTTTTGTATTGAGTTTTTGAGAGTTAATGGAGATTTGGCAATTGTGACTATTTCACATTCTCTCTCTACCCGAGGCTTGATTGGCACACACACACTCTCTCTCTCTCTCTATAGTGCAACTGATTTTATGTCAACTGGATGAGTTTGGTGAAGTTATAGGCTTTCAAAGTGAGGTGGGTAGGGCACCCAACCTGGTTGGACACATCAATTTAGGTTCACATGTAGCTTGTTTCATCCAAAAACTCAAGAAAAAGCTTGCCAATCTTGTCTAGGTGAGATCTAGGCATCATTTTGAGGTTATAGCCACATAGTTTCATGCAAACCATTTGTAATTGAGTCTTTTGTGGATGTTTTGTGTGCTTTACATTTTCTTGAGTCAAGTTGACCCAAATTTGTCCTTGCTTCATCTTTGGATGAGAGTTTGATCTAGTTTGAGAGAGATTGGTAGAGCTAGTGAGATTGATCTCACACCTAGTTGCAAGATTTCAAATTGGAGTTGGTAGGAAACCATTACTGAATCCTTTATTGAGAGAGAAACAACACTTTTTGATCATTGCAAGACAATTTCTCAAGGGAAGATGGCTTCCATAGGTTCCATTTTATTGGAGCATGGTGAGAGATTGAACACCTCCAATTATGCCATTTGGAAGGTGAGGATGGAGTCCATTTTGGTACTCCAAGATGTGATGGAGATTGTGCTAGGACTTGAGGAGGAGCCTCAAGTGCTCCAAGAGGTCCAGAAGTACAAGAAGAGGGCAAGAATGGCCCTACATATCATCAAAATGAATGTTTCCAATGAAGTGTTGAGGGAGATTGGCCTCGGCCAAGGAGGCTTGGGACACATTGAAATCCATTTATGAGGCAAGGAATACATCTAGGTTTCTCACACTGAGAAATTAAATCTTTCAAAGCTTCCAAAAGAGTGATGAGAATGCCTCAAATTCTGTTTTGAGAGCGAATGATCTTCATAGAGAGCTTGCTTGCATAGGAGACCTCAATCCAAGAGAGCTAGTGCAAGTGATCTTAAATGAGTTGAAGGATGAATTTGAAAACCTTGTTCAAACTTATGCAATCAAGGAGGAGCTTCCAAGCTTGTAGGCACTACAAGGAGTTCTCATTTTCGAGGAGTGTAGACAAGAGAACAAGCTATTGAGGATCAATCAAATTTCCTAGAAGAATGGTGGAGAGCAGAAAGCTCTCTTTTCAAAGGACAAACCAAGAGGAAGGGAAAAAGAGCAACATCAACATCAACATTTCAAGAAGGACAAGTCAAAGGAGGAGAGTGATGAGGATCATCACAAACTTCAACAAGTTTCAAATCCAACAAGAAGTGCTTTTTCTGTGGTAAGAAAGGGCATTTTGCTTCTGATTGTTTCAAGAAGGAAGAGTTCCTCAAGAAGCTAATCTTACTAAAGAGAGTGAAGTTGAGATAGAAGGGAGTTTTGAAAAAGGATCTCTAATGATGTCAATGTACTCTTCTTCTAGTTTAGAAGATGAAAATTCATGGTGGATAGATAGTGGATCTAGCTCTCATATGACTAGTTCAAGGAAATCTTTCACTCATCTTGCACCTTATAATGGAGCTAGAAAGCTTATTTTCTTTCCAATTGATGGTAAATGCAAGATAGAAGGAGTTGGTAGTGTACCAATTGGTGTTGGATCCAGTATCACTCTTATTGATGTACTTTTTGTGCCTAATCTCATTAGGAATCTCATTAGTGTTGGCAAAATGCTAGATGTTGGTTTCCAAGTTGACTTTGAGCACTTTCCAACGAGTCATGCAGGCAGCATTCAAAGATTATTTGCACAAATTTCTAGAAATTTTCTTGGACGATCTATGCGTTCATGGACCAGATTCAGAACACTTATCCAATTTGGAGAAGGTGCTACAAAAATGCCGCGAATACCAGATCTCCCTGAATCCAAAAAAATATCAATTTTGGGTGACACATGGCTTGATACTCGGCCATATAGTGTCAAGACACGGGATCGCCACAAATCTATCAAAGATCAGGATCATTATTGATCTACCACCACCGGGGACGATCCGTGAGGTCGACATTTTCATGGGTCATGCTAACTATTATAGGATCTTCATTCTTGATTTTGCGGAGTTAGCCAAACCAATTTACAAGCTCACAACAGATCCACATTGAAAAGAGGAAGCTCTAAAGGCTTTCGAGAAGATTAAGGATGCATTGGTCTCAGCACCAATCTTACGACCACCCAATTGGTCCATTGAGTTCCACGTGCATACGGACGCATCGAAGTATGCAGTTGGAACAGTCTTAACCCAGCCAAGTTAACACAAAAAGGATTTTCCAATCCGCTTTGCAAGCCGACAGCTCAGTATACCGAAATGAATTATTCAACCCTAGAGTGGGAAGCATTGGCAATGATCTATGTGGTTAAGAAGTTTCGACACTATTTGATGGCCACACATTTTGGTTTTTATACGGACCATCCCAGTCTTAGCCCAAGCACCGTTCAAAAAATGGGGATTGGATTATATTGGTCCAATTCACCCTGTAGCAAGGAGTTCCCAGGCTCGATACATAATGGAAGCCACAAACTACCTCACCAAATGGGTCGAAGCCAAGGCAGTAAGAGTAGCTGATGCTCGGACCACTGCCAAGTTCCTTTATGAAAATATCATTATGCGCTTTGGATGCCCGGTGGAACTAGTCAATGATCGCAGAAGCCATTTCATCAATGAGACCATCAAGGTCCTATTGGAGGAATTCTTCGTGATCCACAGAACCAGTATGCCTTATTATCCTCGTGGTAATGGGCAAGCAGAATCATCCAATAAGATCCTGTGTGGCGTGCTCACAAAAATAGTTGAAGCTAGCAGATCAGATTGGGAACACAAATTGCATGCTGCACTGTGGGCATTCATGACAGCATATAAAGGGACACTGATCAAACACCCTTCCAATTGGTATATGGTCAGGATGTTGTGATGCCAGTAGAGTTTTTAGTTCTTTCATTAAGGATTGCCACCGCACAACGTCTTAATGAGTCCAAATCTCTACAACTATGCCATGAAGCTCTGGATAAACTCTGTGAAACACGCTTACTAGCTGTGCATGCACTGGCAGCTGAAAAGGAAAGACGCAAAGCTTGGCATGATCGCAGATTACAAAAGAAGGATCTTCGTTCAGAAGATCTAGTCCTGATGTGTAAAACCAAGGCGATCAAGGGGAAGTTAAAATTCACGGGCGAAGGTCCTTATAGGGTCAAGGAAATTCTTAATCATGGGGCCGTGAACTTAGAAAAGCTAGATGGGACGCCATTCGACACACCCATCAACGGTAGCTGGTTGCACAAGTACTGGCCACCACAATAAGACAGATCCAGATTGGGGGTGGCATGCACCTCCTCCCAACATGGAGTCATTAACACAACGGCCAGCAAACGAATGCGTGGCGTTGCCTCTACATCCACATCTCCACCTGTTATCCGAAGACGTGTCTCCACTGCCGCACTGACCACTCCATCAACCACCGCCACTTCTGCTTCTATGCAACCCCCCACTCCAATTTCTGTTGCCGCTACCTCTCTTCTTGTTCCTTCCACATCTGTTTTTGTCTCCATCCCTGTTTTTTCTGTTGATACCACTCCTACTTCTCTTCCAGTGTCCACTGCTCCATCCATCACCATCGCATCCTCCATCACTCCTGCCACCACGGTTGCTCCTCTCACATTCAACCCTTCTGATTCGCAATTGTCCCCCGACACTCTGGCATGGATGCAAGTTATCAATTTTTCACCCCCACGCCAGACACTTTCTGCTCCATCCTCACCTTCTTCCATACTCCACACCACCCTTCAATTCCCCACTGTTCCTCCCATACTCTCGTTCAGACAAACCGTCCTCACCCATGTTTCCACAAATGTTTCTCACACCCCACTCGCTTCGCCAACAGAGGTTGCCGAGGGCAGCCAACCGCTACCTGATGACGCATTTGTACAAACAATTTTTGTAGCATCACCAGATCGGACTGACCCTACCGCCCCAGATGACATCAAGACAAATGAAAACGTGATCGAAGACAATGACGACGGAATTTCACAAGTCGTCGGGGCCGATACAACACAAGCCCTTGCCAGTGCCAGTGTACCAGCTGCTCCCACAGATCTAACGACGGCGTACCAAACTCTAGGAAAATACATCTTGGATGTAGTAGCGGCCAAAGTTATCCTGGAAAGCAGGGTACTACAGTTGGCAACAAGTAATACACAGCTGCGAGCAGACCTCACCAAGCTGCAGCAAGAGCTGATTCTGGCTCAGCACCACGAACAAGCAGGGCACCAGGAGATTGCCAAGCTGCAGCAGAAGGAGGAGGGCCTAAGCAAATATATTCAAAGCCTCTCCAAAGCGCTGACTGAGGACTCCACAAAGGTGCGGGAGCTTCAAGATGAAGCATCCCAACGGCTTGCCCCCATCCAGGTGCAACTTACACTTTTGGAAGTAGAGAACACGTGCCTGGGGACAGAGGTCAAAGCCTTACAAGACGAAAAGCTCATCTGGTTAGCTCAATCTGCACCGGACACAAGGCTGTGAAGAATTGAAAAAGATTATCTATGTTAGATATAGGGGTCTTATGTTTTTTACATCAAGCATCTAGGTGTAGGATGTTGATAGGAACAAATTTGGCATAGATGGCAAATTATGCATTTCCACTTGTAATGTCACTATTGAGTCAAAATAGAGTAAGAGGCTAAGCTCGTGCCAATTAGAGTGTAGACAAGTGTAATGCCTTTGTTTGATGAATTCTAAGAGGTCCAATAGGATTTAGAGGTGGAACCATGTGAGGTCTAATAGGAATTTGAGGTGTGCTTGAATATAGTCCAATAGAATTAAGAGGTGCATGGATCAATGGTCCAATAGGATTAAGAGGTGACAAAGTGTGGTCCAATCATAGTTAAGCATAGTGGTAGCTCGTGGATCTACTAGTATCATTGTACTCCTCATTTTGGATCTAATTGATTTGGTGATTATGTGGATTTTGAGTGTTATTGGATTTCTAGCTTTCTCTCTCCACCCGAGAGCTCATGATGGTTTTTCTCTCTCTACCCGAGGAGAGCAGCTTGTTTTTACTTAGAATAATTTTTTAATACTTCCCACACATGTGAGTGAGAATTGGATGTGATTGAATGCATGTAGTAGTGTGTGTTTGCCATAGGATCTAAGATTGATCTTGAATCTCAATCTAGTCTTGATTTTGGTGCATCTACACACCTTAGGAGATCACAAGTACATGTAGTGGACAATCCACACATGTGAAATCAACAAAGGCCGCTTTCCCAATCAGAGATGAATCTTCTACGACGTTAGGTGCAGATTTATAACCAAACCCTCAACAGCTACTAGACGGAGTTCAATAAGTATCGGGCAAGCGCAACGCAAGAGCTCGCCCAGGCCAAGCAAGCCCTCAAGGCATGCCAGAAATACATGGAAATGAAGGCCCAACCCACTCTCGTGGTAATTCCACCGCCACCTAATTTTGACGCTGCACATGCTAGTACTAGCCAAGATCAGTGCCAACAGGCAGCAGAGGGATTTCAACCAGATCAAGGGTCCGAAGGCCAAGACCAAGGGGCAGACAGATGCGGCTACTGAGACGCGAGAAAAGAGCTAATATCTGCCAGCCGGGCCTTCTGAAGACCGAAGTCTGTGGAGGAGAACATCAATGAATTTTTATCCAAATATCTCCACGAGTCATCAAGAGGCGGCTGGCAGATATCATTCTCAGCTCAGACCATCAAGGGAAAAGAACTGCAAGCCTTACCCGCCCTCCAACCACAACCGGAGTGGCGACAACAGTTATTTGAGAGAGACCCTGCGGCCATCAAGGCTTACGTGATGAGTCCGCAACAGTTACGAGTGAACGCGCATTTTCTGCCATGTCCAAGAAGATCCAAATGGGCGGAATGCGGCACTCCTCTGGATCAGATCACACTACACAATTTCAACTGGCCAATCATCAAATCCGAATATGGATGGACAACGGATGTTGACGCCAGAAGGGCTCTCTCCGCATTCGTCAGTCACTACATCAATTGCCCCGATCCCACAGTCCGCGCGGTAGCCACTTATGCCCATGACTTAGAATATTTAATGGGCATTGAAACAAAATGGGATGATTTTCTTTCCTCCATATTTTTTGATCCAAATAAGGTGCTCGCTTTCGACAAAGTCGAAGACTAGCTGCCAGTTGCTCGCGTATATTACCGAGCTGCATTCCTTGGAGATCCCTGGGGATCAGGAATGGCTGACAAGAGTCCACAAGTCCTTCCACACGCCAAAGGACTTGAAGAAATTGGACCGTCTCAATTTCATGGAAGACATTACGGGCTATCTCATCCACCAGAGGCAGTCCAAGAGAATGCTATACTAAACTAGCAGAGTGCCGAGGGACCGGCACTACTTCAGGCCGTGGATCCTGTTGGGGGTATTCCCAACAAAGTGTAAATAAATAAAATCCTCCAATAAAATGTGTTGCGAGGGCATGGCATCCTGCATGTATAAGCCCATGGCCCAATGAGCACGCAATTGAAGTTGTAAATAAAATAAACTTGACTTGTGTTTTGTAATTAAAATAAAACTAGAGGCCCAATGTCATTTTTAAACTTAGAGATCACTTTTTAGAGTTGGGTCCAAATTGGGACTCACATGAATTTTGTGATTTCTAATGTACTTTTTGTGGACCCTTGGATCAAGTTGGGTCCAAGATGAATGGATAGAATCATTGTGAATATTAGCCAGTAAGATTGAGGGGCAAGGGCCTTTCCCATTTTATAAAAAGGCACCATTTGTACACTATTTCGATGCTTAATGAGAAGGAAAAAACTCTACCATTTTTGGAAGAGAAGCATCCTCATTTGCTATTCACTACTTGCTATTGCTCTTGATTGTGTTTTCCATTGCTTTCTATTTCCATGTTTATTGTTTGCCATTAGGAATGTTTTTCCATTTGCAAGCATAAGGAGCATTTGAGCTAACCTCCACCCTCACTCTCTATCTCTCTCTTTCTCTTCCCTTCTCAATCTCTTCTTCTCCATTCCTTCTCTTCAACCAAAACTATGATGAATGTTAGTGTAGAGGAGTAGAGTTAAAGAGGAGTAGTATAGTGTTGAGTAGAGTTAAGGGAGAAAGTAGGAAATTAACTAAAAGTAGCATCTATGCATAGTTAGGCACCTATCCAGTGATCTAACCTTTGTTGACAGGCGGAAGGGCTATACTACGAGAGATCTTCGACCCCACAGCCCATAACACACTAAATGGAGTTAGTACAAGGTTTGGGATAGTCAAGGCATGTGTAGAGTTAATATCAATAGCAATCTATGAATAGATAATCCATGCATAGAGACTCTATTCTAGATGAATCTATGTGTTAGGACCTTGCATGACCATGTGCATAGGTCATTCTAGGCTCTATATAAGGAGGCCAAACTCGTCCTACTACACCATCTTGTGGTTGATTCATTGCCAGGCTTTCACTCTACTTTCATGCTTCCTATACCTTGGCTTGGGGGTGAAGCTTCTAGAGTTGATTGGTTGTTTCTATTTGGTTGGGTGGTTTCTCCATAGTGTGTTTTCCATTGTGTTTGTCTTGTAAGCAGGATCTTGAGGAGCTTTCTCTTACACTTTTCCATCAATTGATAAGCTCCATAGTGTACTAGTGGCTGAAGAGTGTAGGATGCTCCATGCATAATGTACGATGACTTCCTTATCATTGCAAGATGGAGATGAGAAAGCAAATTTCTCATTCAAGAGCAAGAAGAAGACCAAGAGATCTAAGAAGGATCAATCAAAGGAGGCCAAGGAGGAGGATTAAGCATCAAGTTTAAAGGCAAAGGACAAGTCAAGGCAAAAATGCTTCTTTGTGAAAAGAAGGGGCATTTTGCATCCGAATGCTACAAGAGGCAAAGAGCACAAGAGGAGGAGAACAAACAAGGAAACCTTGTACATGAAAAGGAGGAGGATGAAGGAGATCTATTCTTGATGACATGTACATCCTCACCAACAAGCAATCACAATTCAAGAGACACTTAATGGATTGATAGCGGGGCAAGTTCCCACATGACTTATGAAAAGGACTTCTTCTCAACTATACACTCTTTCAATGATGCTAAAAAGTTTGTCTTTACTGAAAGTGATGAACGATGTAGGATAGATGGTGTTGGAACCATCTCTTTGTGTCTAGAATCCTCAAAAAGTATGGATCTAGAAAATGTTCTTTATGTACCATCAATCACCAAAAATATGCTAAGTGTTGGTGAACTTGTGGAAAGTGGTTTGGATGTCCACTTCAAGCATGCTGTTTGTTCCATTTTGAAGAATGGTAATTGCATAGCAAAAGGATTTAAACATGGAAGTTTGTTTAAATTGGATGCTTGTGTTGCTATTGACAATGCAACTAACAATATTGGTGACAAGAAGCTTGCAAGGATTGAGGAGGAGCATCAAAGAGAAGAAGATTTTGAGGATCAACCTTAGAACCCAAGAGCTCCAAGGAGGACCTCAAATACAAAGGCAAGTCATCAAATTGCATGTAATTTTTCCATTCAAGTGTGCATCTTTCAAGGATAAAGAGCACTAGAGAGTCTACTATCTTTAAATCCTTCTTGGATAGTATTAGTAGACATGAAGTGACTTGCTTCTTATCTTTAAGGTTAATTATGTTTAGTACTTTATATGACAAGACAATGAAGTTGGATGCTTTCCAATCTACATTTGTTGCTGATAAAGCAATTTCATTGAATAACAATTTTTGTAATAGTTTGAATAGAGTCATAAAAGATGAAACATCATTTTCTTTGGATCTTTGTGTCCACATGCTTTGTGCATGATCATTCCAATGTAAGGACCAAAAAAAATCCTACATCAAGATATTTGTAATAAGCACTTTGTTAGTTCTTACAGTTCTTAATTAGATATAGTTTTGTTGTTCTGATGTTTTCAGTAGGATTAGTTCCATTCTTATCCATTGTTCATTTCTTAGTTTAGATTAGTAATAATCTGCAATATGTAAGAACCCAAGAAATATTTGAAATAGATTGTAGAATTTAGAGATTCGAATTTTGATAAATTTGCACGTCTCATCATGAATGGACCTCATGATTTCCACCTCACAATTTGATTGGGCCTCATGATGTGCACCTCTAATCATGATTGGTCCACATGTAATGCACCTCTTAAAGTGATTGACCTTGTGATCTATGCCTCTAAATGTGATTGGGCCAAATAGATGCATTTGAATCCTAGCATCATGTGACAAATGTCACTACCTCACTAGATCTCAAGTTTAAGGCCTATTGACTATTCAAAGTGAACATAAAAAAATGAACTAAAATGATTAGGCCTACCCTTCACATGTGGGAACATGCTCCACACATGTGAGATTTACATATGTACATGAAATTTTAAACTAATCAAGCTAGATTTTGAAAAATCTTCACATATTAGATGTGGAATGATTTTCATGTGTAAATCAAGGGACTTGTAGCTTTAAATCTGCATATTGAAGGAGTTTGAATGAGATGCAAAGTCCCATGATGTTCATGATAGAGGATTAAAATTGGATTAGCTAAATTCATTGATAAATCGATTTTGAATTGATTTATCATGGTGCATGAACAGTTTATAGCTAGGAAATTTGAGTCTAACAAATTGCATGTTGAGGTGCGTGTGACAAGCTACACTAATCCTCTTGTAGGACCTGTGATTTGTGAACATAGATCATGATTGCAATAGTAATAAACTCTCTTAGTATGTAGATTATGAAGCTGAGGCTTAACCATCCTCATGAAATTAACCATTCCCCGTGAAAGATGGGTTATGCAGATTCCCTGATTTTGTTAAACTTTTAAAGCATAGTGGAATAGTGGGAATCAGAAATAACACTCTGGAATGGTTAATGCATGCTTAATCCCTCAGGTGAAACCTAACTTGCAGGAGGTTTTGGCAACCTGTTTCTACCTTGCTTTATTGTTTCCTGGCTATAGACAATTTTTGTAAGTAGGAATGGTGATTTCTTCATAAATCCGTATCTTTGCAAGATTTGTGCTAAAATCTAATCTTCTTCTTGCTTCTTTGAAACTATACAAACATTAAAACTTCATTCAACATTTTTTTAAATGCTTATAACAAACCAAACAATATTGCTGGTTCGAGGAGTTATTTTGCTTTTATGAATGATCACATTTTCAATATGAAAAAACCTAGGTGCAAATCTTCATATAAGAACATGTAACGATGATCTTTTAGTGCATGGACTAGGAGAAACTTTTATCCTTCCTTTATGATATACTAGTATTGTAACTTGGAACATTACATACTTATATATATATATATATATATATATATATATATATATATATATATATATATATATATATATATATATATATATATATATATATATTTATTGAAATTCATAATATACTCAAAATATCTACTATCTACATGTCATGGTACACTAAAAGTTGTCATGTCACTAGTGTTTCTTTGTTGTAGTCATATTTTAATATTTTCTTTTATACATTACATTTGTGCAACTTGCTAAAGAAACAAAGTTATGATAAATGATCACATGGTTGGATTCTTTCCTAGTGGACCTTTAACATTTTTAAATATAATATATAGACATCTAGAAAACTCTCATAAATATACTTGAGTTTCTTATGAATCCAACTAGTTATTTTCATTGGTTTACGTACTAACAATGCCATGCTTATGCTATATATGTAAAAAAAGACAAGTAATTTAAGATAATTTATTTGTTTTCAATTCAATTACAACTTTGTGTATATTTGGATTATAACTTAAAAAACATAGAGCTCTAGCTTATAAACTGTGCCATGTACTCTTGGTAGGAGTACTAATTGGTATTCTTTTGTAATATTGCATTAACATGTGATTTTTTAGCTAGCATGTAAAATAATTCTATATTAATTAGAGAATATAAGAACAAAAATATTGATATAATCCAATTTGACAATTTCAACACTCAAAATTATCACACTTACAAAGGAGAAGAAGGGGAGAGCATGATTGCCAACTGTTATCTTGAATCTATAGCCATTTGTTGGCCATTTGAAGACATTCTGGCACCACATATCACACGTGAAAAAGGACTCTTCAATTGACCAAACATTTTCCTGTACGACTAGATAATATACAATTTGTGAAACATCAATATAGAATTCTCCTAGTTTGTTAAGATTTCAAGGAAATCTTATGAATTTGAAAAGAAATTAGTGATAAAAATGAGAAGAATCATGAGGTACAAAATGGACATGCTTTCTCACAATAATATATGTCCTATTCAATATTATTTTAGCAGGCTAAATGAGGACACAATGTCAATGTGTATGTACCTTCATGTCTTTTTAGTGTTATTTGCAATGACTTTGTCATAAGAATGATGTGTACTTTGCACTTCTACATGTGCATGTAGATTGTTTATTATGTTCAATAATAGATTATACACCATCAATCAAGTAAGCATAAACTTTCTATGGCACCATATGTCCCTCTATAGAACTAGATAATTGTTATTAAATTAGTTCAGAGAATTTATTAAACAGCTAGTAGTTGTGATGTGTGTGTGTGTGTGTGTGTTGTTTTCCAAGTATATGTCAATGTCATGTAAACTATATTAATTTTGGCTTGTGAATGTGGATGCAATCTTGGGACAAACTTAATTTCAACATAGCTTCATTAAAATCTAAATATCCTCATTTTTAATGAATTGACTAGCTATGTTCTTTTATGGATATTCTATCAAAAAGATTAATGAATTTAAGATATTTGGATGAACTTGCTATTTTTTACTGTCACCCATGCAAATATCAAGCTTCATGACATCAAGCAAAATGCAAAGCAAAATGCAATGCAACAAGCAATATGATTATCTCTTGAGTAGCTAAATAATGAATATATTACCCAAGGCAAGAGCACAAAGGCATACCACAGACTCAAAAAAGTAACTCCTTACTATGAGAGATAGCTATCAAAAATAATTCTAAGTGCTCACTATGGGAGAAATAGGTTGCTCTCGAGTAGAGAGAGAAAATAAGCACCAAATACTTAGGTAGAGAGAGAATGAGCCCAAAACACCAAAATCTCACCATTCACAATATGGCAAAACAAGCCAAAATTTTCCTACATCAATGGGGCTCTAGTTCCTACAATGAACTTGCATGGAATGTCCACATCTATCAGTTAACTCATCTATCATAGATCCACGTGTTTAACTGCATGCATGACTATTGCATGGATTGCATGTCAGCTCCCTAAGCTACCTAGACATGTGTAGATCATGTAAACTACTTTGCATGTTGCATGCACAGATTGCATGTTGCATGCATCCTAACTAATATTTCATGTCATCTAATCTTTTGCATGACATCATAAATGAATCTACCTAACTCAAACTCGACCTATTCTAGAAGGTTATGTACTCAATTCACATACATATATGTACAATAAAATATTTACAAGAAATAAGGTGAGCATAGCCCCCATTGTCAACATACGAAGATATGTTTTACTATTTTTCACACTTGTCCTTAAAATATATCTACCTATTCACCATGGACTTTGAGATTAAGCCAAGATTAGATCTCATCTTGACAAATACATTCTTGAGCAATGGCTTGGTGAGAAGATCTACAACACAACTTGAAGATCCAACTTGTTCCAATAAGATCTCTCTCCCAATTACTTTCTCTCTTACAAAGTGATGAGCTACCTCAATGTGTTTGCTCCTTGCATGGAATACAGGATTGTTTGCAAGAGCCTGAGCTGAGATGTTATCGTTCTTGATAATTGGAAGGTCTTCATCTCCATAACACTTTAGCTCCATAAGTAGCCTCTTGATCCATAAAACTTCCTTAGTTGTGGTTGTAAGAGCTTTATACTCAGCTTCAAAAGATGACAAGGATATAGTTGCTTGCTTCTTTGACAGCCAAGAAACTAGATTCCCTCCAATAAAAACCGTGTATGCACTTGTGACTCTGTCTACTGCAAAATTCGAGTCTGAAAATGCAACAAAAGTTAGATCTTCTCCTTTATAGATCAATCCATAGTCTAAGGTAGAAGATACATATCTCAAGATTCTCTTTGCCAATTTCCAATGATGTATCTTTGGATCCTGCATAAATTGGCTTAATTTGTGCACACAAAAACTTAGATCAGGCCTAGTCACTGTTTACCAAATAAGAGGGCCAATAAGACTCCTATAAAGAGTGATGTCCTCGAAGGACCTTTCATCCTCTTTCATAGGAACTTTTACAATGTGCTCCATTGGAGTATCTATGCCTTTACAGTTTTCCATTTGGAATTTCTTAAGCATGGAAAGAGCGAATCTACTTTGACTTATGAAAGCATGGTTTTTCCAAAAGTCAATTTCTAGGCCTAAAATGTAGTGAAGAACTCCTAGATCTTGCATCTTAAATTGACTACCAAGTGTACACTTAGTTTCTTCAACTAGCTCCTCATTATTTCCACTAAGAATGATATCATCTACAAAGATGAGAAGAATAACTACAAAGCTATTTACAAACTTAATGTACAATGAAGGGTCATATTCACTAAGATGAAATCCGAGTGATATGAGAAAGGAGTTGAGCCTTCCATACCAAGACCTTGGTGCTTGTTTTAGTCCATAGAGACTTTTGAACAAAAGGCAAACTTTTGCTTCTTCACCAACTTTCACAAGTCCAGGTGGTTGCTCCATGTAGATCTCCTCCTCAAGGTAACCATTGAGGAAGGCATTAGAAACATCAAGTTGAAACATCCTCCAATTGTGATAACATGCAAGAGAAATGAGAATTCTTATAGTTACCATTTTTGCAACAGGTGCAAAAGTGTCTTCATAGGCAAGACCTTTGATTTGAGAGTAACCTTTGGCCATTAGAGGAGTTGTAAATCCAAAAAAGACCCTTTGTAAAGATACTTTTTATATTTTTTCTCAAATTATGCTTACACATGGACCAATCAAAACACTCAAATTTGAAATCTACGTAATGTAGCTCATTAGAATTGAAATTGTTTGTTTTCTTAATAATGCTATAATTTGGCATTGGGGGCAGCCCGCAAGCATGACATG
Source organism: Diphasiastrum complanatum (assembly GCA_029204225.1). Taxonomy (NCBI): domain Eukaryota; kingdom Viridiplantae; phylum Streptophyta; class Lycopodiopsida; order Lycopodiales; family Lycopodiaceae; genus Diphasiastrum; species Diphasiastrum complanatum. The sequence goes on along the minus strand of CM055095.1, from coordinate 73,545,787 downwards.
TTATTCATAGTATAATATGCAATTATCATTAAAAATAGCATAACTTTTTAACCATAGCTTCGATTGAGACAAAAACTATACCACTGGAAAGTGCTCAACAAGAGCTTTTCAACGTTCCCTAGATGACCTACTTTCGAGGTACCATTCAAAAGTTATGGCCGGTCAAAGTTTTTTTTTTTAAAAGTCCAAGTATCTCTCTTGTGCACGAATAGAGTACGAGGGTACTCTATCTGCGCACAAGAGAGATACTTGGACCTGAAAAAAAAAAGACTTTGATCGGCCATAACTTTTGAACGGTATCTCGGAAGTAGGTCATGTAGGGTACTGTTGAAAAGCTCTCGTCAAGCGCTTTCCAATAGTGTAATTTTTGTCTCAATCGAAGCTACAGTTAAAAAGTTATGCTATTTTCAATGAACTACAAATGATAATGTGCATAGAATGGTTAAGCATCGAAAATAGTGCGAGCATAAATGAAAAAGAATTTGGACAGAAAATGAATTTATTTTGGTAATTTACATTAATAAACTTTGTCAATCTACGTGGCATTCCTTAAAGGGTCTTTTTTGGATTCAGAATTCCTCTAATGACAAAGTCTTGCTTTGAATTTGTTGATGGATCCATCAATGTTGTACTTGATGAGAACAAAGGCAAATTGTTTTGCTCTACTTCCACTGATGAGAAGAGTTCTCACAGAAACAAACCCAAATGGAATTCGATTATGTCCTCAGGTCTACTGCCCTATGTGATAGGATCTGCAATTCTCCAAGGTAAGGACAGACACTACTGACCTATTTACAATTTACTTATGCATTCAACAAGGTAAAACCAATATGCGGAATAAGATTGAATCAACTGATCACAAACATACAAATATCAGACATTAAAACATTCAATCATGTTCAAGACAAGAAACTCTTCTGCATAAACATGTACTATATTATCAGAGGATTTTTTAAGCACTGTTGTGACAGACCACACAACGCGTTGGCGCGAAAGAAACTCTATCCTTCGCGATCAAAATTTTTGTCGTGCTTACTAGCGGACTCCTTGAACATTGGCTTGACACACTCTATTTCAATGCTCCAACATACATTGGTTCTTGATCAAAGAGGAAGGCAGCTGGTAGCACGAGGATTCACTCAGATCCTCAACATCTACTACAATGAGACTTTTAGTTCAATAGTCAAGCATTCATCAATCTGAGCCCTCCTATCATATGTTGTAGCAACCAACCTTGAAGTGCATCAACTTGATATACAAACAGCTTATCTGAATGGAGTTATAGAAGAAGACATCTACATGATCCAGCCCGAAGGATACATTCTAGAAGGTATGAATGATCATGTTTGTAAACTCCACAAGACACTTTACGACTAGTATGTTCATCAAAGGCAAGTTCAAGGGCAAAGGCAAAGGCAAGTGGTCTAAAGGGCAAGATCAAGGTGAGACTTTTTCTTTTGGCAAAAAGAAAGATAAGTCTAAGTTGAAATGCTTTTATTGTGGAATCAAAGGGCATTTTTCAAATGAATGTTTGAAGAAGCAAAGAGACGAAGGTAGCAAGAAAATCAACTTTACTACTAATGATGAGGATCTAGGTGGTGGTGATTCTCTTTTGATGTGTTCTTCAAGTCCAATATCAAGTGAAGGTGACAAAGATTCATGGTGGATTGATAGTGGAGATAGTTCACACATGACTAGTCACAAGGAGTTCTTTACTTCTTTGGTCACTTATGATGGAGCCAAGAAAGCAATTCACATGGCCAATGGTGGTGAGTATGTGATTGAAGGTATTGGTTCAATTCCTATTTGTCTCTCTACTAATAGGAAAGCAAGACTTGATGGTGTTCTTTACATTCCTTCACTTTCAAAGAATTTGATAAGTGTTGGTCAAATGATAGAGAAAGGATACATGATAAAGTTTGGTGGTGATGCTTGTTTCATTACAAACGAAGAAATCTTGGTTGCTAGGGGCAATAGACAAGGTAGACTTTTCAAGCTTGATGCTTTTGTTATGGCTAACAAAAAGGATGGAATGGAAAAGGAGATTGGTCTCAACTTTCCAAAGTTACCTTTTAGCATCAATAATATTGGTGGATCTCATGCAAAGTCTAACAAGCTTCCTTATGCTAGATCTAGGTCAAGATCTAATATGCTTCTTGGAGATGTTCATCTTTGTGCTAACTTGGCTAGTCTTGAGGATAATGATGGTGTTTCAATGGTTCTTCATGACAAGTGCAAGCATGCAAAAGGTAAGGAAAGAGCTAACTTCATCAATGGAGGTGAAGGTTCTTTCTTGGAAAAGATTGTTGTTAATGATTACTTTGATCATATGGAAAAGGATGTTGCTAGGTGCATTCATGAAGGAGGTGGTCCTTCTACATTCTTTTGTGATGAGTCCAAGAAAATCATTTTTCCAGCAAGTGGAGTCACATGTCTTCATAAAGAGAGTAGATCAAATGGTTCTATCAAGAGACTTGGTGAGGGAGATAGTCACAAGTCAAGGAGAAGAGAAGTATGTGAAGAGTTCAAAATAGGATGTACTTTGAATGATGTCATTATGAATGATAGTGAGGAAGAATCATTATCATATGAGTCATTACCTAAAACATTGAGTAGAAGTTTTTTTTTGAAAAAAGAGAGTACTTCAATCGTCCTTATGTTGAAGGTACTAATCATTTTTTTCATGGCTTCTAATGTTTTTGAGGTTTCTACTTCTTATGATGCAATCATTAAGAGGGAGTCTTATGAAGGAAAGAGCAATGTAGGATTTGTTCTTGGGAATATCCAAGGCATGGATCTCACATCTCTTCATCAACTCAAAGGATTCTATGATTATGAATTGATCACTCATGATCAAGATGGCAAAAGGTTGGTTGGAGAAGACTACATGGAGCAAATTGAGAGGCAATTTATTCAAGGCAAGGGAGATCTCATTGGTGAGCTTATTGAGATTTGTTATGGACTCAAGAATGTTGGATTTATTTGGTTTGATGCTCATCTTCACCTACTCTACTTCATGTTGGATGGAAAGTTTGGAATCTATCTTTTGATTTATGATGATGACATTGGTGACATTGTTTTCACTAACCTTTGTGGAAGTTCGAGATCAAGCATTAATGAGTTCTTGTTGGATCTAGATCATATGTATAAGAGGGACTATTTCCAGAGGTTCAGGTCTGAAGATATTCATATCTTTGATATCTTTGATGATCAAGAGAAAGGTAAGCAAGTGGAAGCGACTCATTTTGCTTTACTCACATGTTTTGGAGAATTTTCTTGTGTAGATGATGCTATGCAAGTGGATATTGGTTCTCATGGTTTTCATACTAGAAAAGCAAGTAATGGATCTGGAAAGCAAAGTTTTTTCAATGACTTTGATGTTCAAGAGGAAGATCAAGAGGTTGGTCTCAAAGAGCTTCAACAACACAAAAGGAAGGTGGCAATTTGGAGCTAGTCAAGAGCATCAAAGGAGAAATAACTGGCAAAGATGTTATGGATATGTTTTTGCAGCTTATTGAAGACTCAAGTAAGGTCAAAGGAGCAGCAAAGAAGTGTTGTTCAAGTTCACTTTACTTGTTCTATCTCATGTTTGAGCTATTTCATGTGGATGGGTGCAAATTGTCAAGATATGGACAAACTAGCTACATTGTCTTGCAATATCTTATTGTTATCAATAAGAGGCCAAAAATCATTTTAGACTTAGAGATAAACTTTTTGAAGTTATATTAGTTTAAAATATATTCAATAAACACTTTTGGAAAGTGTGGAAAAGTTGGTAGTCGAGTTTGAGAGAGATTCAAATTTGAACTTTGGGTATATTGAATCTAGACCCAAAAATAGTAGGGTTTACATTTTGGAGGGAAAGCCAAGTGGCCAAATAGGATTTGGAAACTCTATAAAAGGATGTAACTCGTGGAGAGACACATCTTCTATCTTCTCTCTTCTCTCTCTCATTTCATCATTATACATGGTTCTCTTTGGGTTCTACTACTCGTTGGTGCACTATCTTGGTGTTATCTTGCAATCTTGTGTGTAGAATGATCATTTATTGCTATTTTCGGTTCCAAACGTGTGAAATATAGTAGGGTACTGTAATTGTGCGGACAACAAACATATTTTATGTTTTGGTTCATGTTTGATCAATATTTCTTAAAGTTTGCATCTCATTTTGTATGAAGATGCTGATTTTTTTACATTGGCAGGATTGTTGGTTTGCTCCTTATTGTAACCAAAGATTTGGGACATGGATTGGATCTTGAATGATCTGAAATCCTTCACAGATATTATCTCTTGTTCCCAAACATTGGAGAATCCATTTATTTGGATGACTGGCATGTCTACCAAATGGATACCACAAATCCACACCTGATTCTGTAATCTAAACAAAAGAATTAACATGGTTCAATATTACATTCTGATCCTTTCTAGTTAATGATAAGCTTTGAAGCCCTATTGATGCATCCAATCTAGGGACAAGCTTCTGTCAATTAACCAATCCAATGTAATCCATGTATCAGATTCCACTTCTAACATCACAATTGCCATCCAAAACTACGGATAACTCAATGGTTACAAAGATATTAGTTATGAATTCAACTAAATGGATTCTATCCAAGAAATTAATATCGAGTATTAAGCAATTAATTACAGGGATTACCGAAATCCTAACTGTGAAATACATTTCTCGATCACACTTACTACCACTGATGTCCACTCTTCTTCCCTGCTTAGAATTTTCAGTTCTCTGAAAATCTATTTCAGCTAAGGTACTAAGAAGACGTAACGACATTAGTAAATGTTTAAAATTAATTAATGTAGGAAAAAGTCTGAAACAATTTCATTTTTATCCTATACCTGGGCTTAATAACTGATATGCCAAAACTCATCTACTAATATGAAAAACAATACTAGTCTGATCTTTTGAATATAATTCACCATAGGATTTAACTGAAAATGAAATCAGCTTTCTAATTCCTATTATTACAATTTTTCCAATAAAATTGGACTTTTTTTTTTATTGACTAGTCTGGGAATATGAAATTACATGAATGAAAATCCTACCAGTAGGATTTTAGAAACTCTTAAGCTGTTGTATCCAAACAAGATTTTATTGATCGGATAAAGAGTTTGTCATCACTCATTTTATCTGGCCATTTCATATTGCTTAATGGTTTTACCCTCAATTTTGACGAGTATCTTGCACAAACGTTCACTTGACCCATTTCTAATGATTAGTATCAACTAGAAATATACCACCAGCCAGAAACCGATTTCAAATTTTAACCAAACTTGAAATTCAACCCAAAAAAAAATTAAAATTTAACCTTAAAACTTGCTAGTTTGAACAATATTGAAGGGTCCATGTCTCCCATGGGTTGGAAGATACCCAATTACATACATCATATTGATGAATAACTCATGAGGAATGAATATCTTGCTATCAATCCTAAATCTGCAAACCCTAGTTCATCGACTCCCTGTTAGGATAACAAAATAACTCAGTCGTGATCCTAGAGAGAGAGAGAGAGAGAGAGAGAGAGAGAGAGAGAGAGAGAGAGAGAGAGAGAGAGAGAGAGAGAGAGAGAGAGAGAGAGAGAGAGAGAGAGAGAGATCAGTCAGGGATAGGCGCAATCAAGAGACTAGATCGCGCACCACCCTTCCTCATGGCATAACACACAGTTGACACAGGTGAAACTGATTTTCCATCAATGGAAAAAACATCCGATCAGCAGCTTATTCAACTCTTTCTTCATTGGAGCACAGAACCATGGTTGTGATAGCTTGATGCAGGCCAACATCGCCTCTTTCTTTTGTTTTACACAGTTGTAGGGGATGAAAGTGAGGCTGCAAACGATGTGGAAAGTTTGATTGGAGCAACAGAGTAAAGCATTGGTCCATTATCCAATGAAGGAAAATAAGTCATGCCTTCCCTTCTACAGTTGCCTCTACTGCTAGAAATCATATTGACTCTCTTTTTTTTGAGCAGAGACTAGCGCATCTGCTCTCCATTATTTCTCTATTCTGGGAACAACCACAAAAGTCAAAGAATTCAAGGAGTCCAAATCAAAAGTAGAGATATTCGAACTACTTGCGAATCATGTCTTAAAGACAAGATGACTAGAACACCTTTCAGTAAGGATGTTTATAAAGCAACTAAGGTACTTGAAATTGTGCATTCAGATATTTGTGGACCATTCGGAGTATTGTTGTTGGGTGATGAAAAGTACTTCATAACGTTTATTGATGACTTTAGTAAGTTCACTGTGGTATACTTTATACGTACCAAATCTGAAGCTCTTGAAAAATTTGTTGAGTATACAAATTGGGCTGAGAAGCAGACATGCAATAAGCTGAAGGAGATTCGCACAAATCATAGAGATGAGTACATTTCCAACGAATTCAAGGCTTACTGTATTGATCGAGGTATTATGCATACAAAGACTGCATCTTACAAACTTCAACACAATGGAATAGTTGAACGAAGAAATCGTACACTTATGGAAGTTGCAAGGTGTATGATGGCTCATGCGAAGGCACCAAAACAGTTGTAGGCAGAAGTAGTGGCTACATCAAATTATCTTCAAAATCGTATTCTGAAATCTCGAATACCAGATAAAACTCCTCATGAGATGTGGTGGAAGTTGAAGCCAAATCTAGCACATGTTCAGACATTCGGATGTGTAGTGTATATGCACATACCAGAGGAATAAATGACTAACGAAAGTGCAGCTTCTGTATTATCATTCTAGCACAAAGCATAGTGCTTCGTAGCTTGAATGTACTTCAGTACTCTTTGCAAAGCCTTCCATGTTGTAAGCCTGGATTGGACATGTATTGAGACAGTGTGCTCATTGTATATGCTAGATCAGGTCGTGTGTAGATCATAGAGTACATTATAGACCCGATTATCGACTGATAAGATTACATGCATGGTCTTTATCTTCATGGTCTGCATGGTCTTTATTTTCATCACTTGCATGGTCTTTATCTTCATGCTATGCATCTCATCAAAGATTATATCTTTGCTTATGTGAATCTTGTTCATTACAAAACCAAGACACCTATACGCCTTCGTCCTCTCATCATAACTGACAAAGATACCCTTGATCGCTTTGGCATCAAGTTTGCTTTGCTCCTCCTTTGGCTACATCCAAAGGAACAAAACTTGTCGATTTTTGGCTTCATCCCCGTAAATGCCTCTTCAGGAGTCACATTTGGAACCGCAACTGTAGGACCATTAGAAGAGTTCTAAATCCAAAAAAAGACCCTTAAGATTCTTTTTATACTTTTTTCTCAGTTTTTTCTTACACATGGACCAATCAAAACACTCAAATTTAAAATCTACTTAACGTAACTTTTTGAGTCCACATTTTGATTCCACACTAAAAATGGCATAACTTTTTAGTGGTAAGTCCGAATTTAGCAAAGTTTGGTGCATTGGAAAGCGCTCAACAAGGGCTTTCCAATGATTTGTTAGATGATATACTTCTAAGCTACGATTAAAAAGTTATGGAAAGTCAAAAGTATTATTATTATAATATTTAAATAATATAAACTACATCTTGCACAGATTCTTAAAGGGTCTTTTTGGAGCTCAAAGCTCCTCTAATGTCCTGTTTTGCAAGAACGTTGCTGCATTGCACACTTCCGACCAAAGAGAATTGGTTAAGCCCATTTGCTTCATCATGCAGCGTGCACTCTCCATAATAGTCCCATTTTTCCTTTTAGCTACACCTTTACTATGTGACATGGTGTGATTGTGTGAATTGCCTTTTGATATCATGTTTCTTGCAAAAGTCCTCAAAATCATCAGATTTGTATTTGCCCCCTCTATCTGATCTTAGCACTTTGATTCGTGCATCCAGTTGGTTCTCCACTAAAGCCTTGAATTGCTTGAAATAACCAAAAGCGTCAGATTTTTTCTTCAAGAAGTAGATCCAAGTCCTCATGGAGTAATCACCTATGAAAGTCATAAAGTAATAGGCTCCCCACATCGACATTGTCTTCATTGGGCTGCACAAGTTGCTATGAATAAGTTCCAGCGGTTTCTTAGCTCTTGCAGTTCCACCTTTCTTGAACGTCTCCCTATGATGCTTTCCCATAACACGTCCTTCACATATGACGTGATGATCATCCTATAGTGCTGATAATCTTGTTACCATCTTCAGCTTCGCCATCAATCTTAAGCTCCCATAGTTCAAGTGACCAACTCTTTTGTGCCACAACTCAGATTGTGATGCTATTGAGGCACCCAAACCATATTTACATGATTTTGCAGCATCCAACTTATAAAGGCCACAATTACTATCCTAATAACCTTTCGCTACCACCTTATGGTTGTGGTCCATATCCTTTAGGCATCCATCCTTGACAAACTCAACCTTAAGATGTTGATTTGCCATCACACCAACAGAAAGAAAACTCCTTTTGAGTCCAGGAACATAAACCACATTGGAAATATTCTTGATCTTACTATCAGGAAACTGCATAGGTACATTGTCGACACTCTATATTTGGCATTCCTCCCCATTGGCTTGTGTGACCTTGTCCCCATCATGAATTGGCAAGAATTTCTCAAACCAATCGTGTTTCCCGATCATATGCCTCTTGGCGCCTGAATTTATGAACCACCTGGCACCATCAACCTGGGATGCCAATGTCGATGAGAAGACACTTGCCTCATCATCTTCCCCATCATCTTCGGCGATGTTGCCTTGTTCCTTCACTTTTTCTACCTTTATGTCCGCTTTCTTCTTGTAACATTCACGTGCCCAATGACCTGGTTTGAGGCAATAGTAACATTTGCCCTTCTTCTTCCTTTTCGGCTTTGATGATGACTCTCCCTCGTCCTCATCATCCTTGTAGTTCTTTGAAATTCTTTTCCACCCTTTTTGCTTGTCTTTGGTGAGCAATGCTTGATCATCCTATGGGGTTTGCCTTGACTTCACCACCTCTCGACGTTGCTCCTCCTGCAATATGATCCCGTGCAAGTCTTCAAAAGTAGACAATCTCTCCCTCAAGGCAATGCCTCTCACAAACATTTGTAGACCTTTCAAAACATCGCTCATAGTGGTATGTACCAGTTCATCATCCCTAATTGGTTCTTCAATTGCCACAAGTTGATCTCTCAGCTCCTTTATCTTGGTGAAAAAAGATCCCACAAATTCGCCTTCTTCCATCTTGATTGTGTTCAATCTTGACTTCAAGAACATGGCTCGAGCTGGACTGCAAGTTTGAAATCCATCGTCATTGTCTTTGATCAGGTTTTCATTTGTCCTGATGCCATCTAGGGCGGTAGGGTCAATCCGATCTGGTGATGCCACAAAAATTGTTTGTACAAATGCGTCATCAGGCAGCGGTTGGCTACCCTCGACAATCTTTGTTGGCGAAGCGGGTGGGGTGTGAGAAACAACTGTGGAAACAGGGGTGAGGACAGTTTGTCCGAACGAGAGGATGGGACGAACAGTGGGGAACTGAAGGGTGGTGTGGAGTATGGAAGAAGGTGAGGATGGAGCAGAAAGTGTCTGGCGTGGGGGTGAAAAATTGATAACTTGCATTCATGCCAGAGTGTCGGGGGACAATTGCGAGCTGGTTAGTTCTCAAATAAGGAAGCTATGCCAGTCGTATGGCACAACGGAGGGGTTAGGGAATTCTAAAAAGGACTTCACTATCTGTCTCAGCAGCGTAGACTTGATTCTGTCCTTGCAAAATGTTGAAATAACCAGAAGGTTATTCAACAGATGCGCAGCCACTTGAATGACGGGTTCCGTGATAGCTTCTAACAGGTAACCATTGTTGGTCTGGATGGGGATTTTTGGTGTGGTTTGGGTGACAAATGGTTTGATCAGAACTTTGGCATGGCAATGGGAGATGGGTTGACGATCACCGTACATAATGCCAACAGTGATCATTGAGTCGGCGTTAATATTGACCTTGTACATGGTACCTTGGTACAGGAAGTGGAAATGAGCCTTGTCCTCGTCCTAGGTGGCGTAAGCGTGAAGGGCGAGGCCCATGTTAATCTCAGAATGGAAGAGCGCCGAGTAAAAACCCATTGCTTCAAGGAGGGGGCCGGCTATCTGCAGCCATGGTTGGATCAGAGTGTCAAAGGGTAGAGGCCAAATCTGCATGGCCTCGGGGATGTCACGCTGGATCACCTGTTTGGCGCCAGAGTCTTCAGAGGATGAGGAGCCCATGTTAGCAATGATGATTAGTGGTCGAAAAAGTCGAAAAAGTAGAAAAAACAATGGAAAATGGAAAAAGATGTGGAAACAGTAGAAAACTGAGAATAATGACTGTTGGAGGACAATGATTGTAGTTCAGAGCGCATATCAATGTTTGATATGAGCAGATGACAACTGGTAGGAATTTTGGTTGAAAACAAAAAACTTGGTATTTTCAGTTAAAATTTCGGCAGAGCTTCGCTAGCAAAGGTGACAAATGACTCGAATTCAGCCCTTATATAGCGGAATTTAGAGTGCATATTAGGTGAAATTCACTTTCCCTTGTTCAGTTCCACCCAAATTTTGGCAGGCACCTTCTTCAAAAAATTCTAAGACCTCAGGGAAGTCTGCGAGAGTTCAGAAGGTGATTTGACTGCTATGCGAAGGTTCTGCGAGGGTTCAGGCTGTCTGCGAGGGTTCAACTCTCGCAGGAAGTGATCTCTCGCACAACTTAATCCTGTGATTGATTTTCAAGATCAGACCATGTAGGCAGGCTAATTTTACTGCTCTGATTCCATTTAGGCATCTTGCGAGAGTTGGTAAGATGATCTTGATGCTCTGCGAGGGTTCCAAAAATTCTGCTTCTAGGAACTCTCGCATACACTAAAAAATGATGATTCCTCTATCAGGAACTCTCACAGAGATTTTCAACTGCGTGGGTGTTAACTGCTCTCCCACATGCACTATCCTTTCTTCTTCTCCTAGTTCCGCAAGATTCATCGGTTGTGTTCGCGCAGGTCCCTTGAAGATTTGTTTCGCTGGTGCCTGACTTTGATAAGGTTCTCATTGGGCTTGCGGCATCATGATTACCATGTCGTCCAATGTATAATTCTTGAAAGTATCAGGCATCTCGTGAACTGGAGCTCATCGGGATTTCTCTTTCAACATATTGATCTTGGCTCGACTGGTCATTTTTTTATTTTTTGTCACCTGTGTAGAAGATGATGCTGTATTGGAGTCCAACTTGATTGACTTCAAGGAATCCAACACCTTCTTTTTTCTCTTTTTGTCGCCCATGTGGTTGGATCTACCTTTATAGCCTGTTCTCTGTTCTCAAAGGTGAGTTTCCCTGTACCCCAATTGTGCACTACTTGCACAGTCCTCAACCATGGTCTTCCCAGTAAAACACGGTATGCAGATGGAGATTCAGGTATATCAATGACCACAAAAGTAATCGCATGTCTGCATCTTTACGGAAATATCAAGAACTACACCTTTTGGTTTCACACAGGATTGATCTGCTAGCTTGATGGTGAATCTGGCTGGCTTCAATCCTTGTAATCCCCATTTTTTGTACAAAGTAGTGGAGATCAGATTGACACCCGATCCTCCATCTACCATTGTCACCTCGTCCTCGTATCTCTTGTGTTTGATTGGCAAAGTGATGTTGTGTGTGAAAAATTGTCAACTAGTAGTATTTTCCTAACTTGAGATTTTGTAGGCCTATGGCCAAATAAAAGTTAGAGATAGGTTCATACATGTATGTAGAGGCCCAAAGTATGTGTACACTACTTTTGAGGTCACATTAATTAGAGGAGGTCGAGTGTGGAGCTCTTCTATTGGCTCATAATTTGGTGCATTCCTATTTGACCAAATTTCTAGGTAGATGGGTGAATCCTATTGGACCCCAATTTTAGCCTATCATAAGACAAGTGGCCAAGAGGCACTATGGCTGCTATAAATAGCCATCTCCACGAGTATGTACACATCTCATTTTCATTCTATTGAATGAATGTTATGCTCTTTGAAGATCCATCTTCTTCTCTCTCACTTTTTTGTTCATATCTTGCATTCTAGCCACTAGAATTGTGATTTCTTTGTTGCTATGGCTTCACACGTGTGAAATGCAGGTTGTAGGCTCTGAAGTACGGACAGGGACAGCAAGTTTCTGTTTGTGGAAGCTTATGATCAGATTTTGATGTTTAGTTGATGTTTAGTATGCTTAACATCACAATTTCTATCATTTTTTCAATCTAGATGTGCATAACTTCCATGGCCAAGATCTTTATGAAACTTTAGCATCTTTTGGATCTGAGTTTTTCACATGGTATCAGAGCATTAGGCGGCCAAATGTGCAGGTTTTGCCAGATTTAGAAGAGATTTGTGGGCGAGTTTGCTTTTGTAGCATTCCAATCAAGTTTCTAGCTAAAAATCTTGTTGATTTATGTGTAGAAATTGGATCTTTGTGATCAAAACATCATTTGTATGCATTTCAATTGAAGTAGGGCGAATTCCCTCTGTACTTATCAGAATAAGGAGACAAAAATTGTTTTGGAAAGAGGGAGATGCAAGATCCAACAAGATCCTATTAGTTTTCCATTCTAGCATATAGTTTTTTGATTCAATTTCTTGCTTCTTCATGTCAAAAACTTCAAAATTGATGTAACCCTCTGATTTTCAGTTTGCTGAATGATTCAAGAGTGTATTTCAATCTTAGGAGTGAGGGAAAAGCAAGTATATTGAGGTTTGGTCTTGGTTTGATCAAGAAATCATAAAACTAGTGGCTAAAATTGAGAAAAAAGTGAGGAAAAGAGAGAAAAAGTAAGGTTTTAGGTTCCAAATCTTTGTGATTTCTTCTTGTGTTTCATTTGTTGATTCAAGAGAGTGCTTAGTGCATTGGAACAGGTCAAAGATCAGAGATCAATCATTGCAACATGGCTACAAATGGAGGCTACATGTTGGAAAGCAATGATAGGCTTACCTCCCTCAACTATTCTACTTGGAAAGTAAGGATGGAGTCTTTGCTTGAGATGAATGAGTTGATGGATATTGTTGTAGGTGTGGAGGAGAGACCTTTGGCACCTCAAGAACAACTGAGGTATGACAAGAGGGCAAAGAAAGCCCTTCACATGATCAAGATGAATGTGACAAATGAGCTTATCAAAGAGGTTGGTAAGTGCACATCATCTAGTGAAGCTTGGGAAGCCTTGAAGAAGGTTTATGAATCCAAGTCTACTTCTAGAGTGTTGACTTTAAGAAGGCAAATCTTTTCTTGTATGCAAAAGAAGAGTGAGAGTGGACATGCTTTTGTTTTGAGAGTTAAAGCATTGAATGATGAGTCAGCATGCATTAATGATGGCATAAATAATGAGGAGCTTGTTCAAGTGATTCTCAATGGCTTGTTGGATGATCATGCTAATCTTGTTCAAAGTTATGCTATCCAAAAATGCTTACCAAGTGTTGGAGACTTGCAAGAGGTCTTGTTGGCTGAAGAATTCAGGTTGCAAACAAGAGTGGGAGCATCTTCTACATCTCAAGGAGGAGAAGAGGAGGCAATGTTCTCTAAAGGCAAGTTCAAGGGCAAAGGTAAAAGCAATTGGTCTAAAGGGCAAGACCAAGGTGAGCACTCTACTTTTGGCAAAAAGAAGGATAGATCTAAGCTAAAATGTTTCTATTGTGGAGTCAAAGGGCATTTTGCTAGTGATTGTTTCAAGAAAAAGAGGGATCAAGGGGAAAAGCAAACCAATCTAACTATTGATGAGGGTGGGGATGAGCTTCTTTCAAATGATGCTTTTGTTATGTCATCTTGCTTGTTGGCTAATCATGGAGACATTGATCCTTGGTGGATTGATAGTGGAGCCACTTCTCATATGACATATCATAAAGAGTATTTTTCATCTTTAATGGCATTTGATGGTGATAGGAAGGTAATCTATACCGCAAATGATGGTGAGTGTGCAATCAAGGGGATTGGCACAATTCCTATTTCACTTTCTACAAATAGGAATATAGAATTGAAAGATGTTTTGCTCATTCCATCCATTACCAAGAACTTACTTAGTGTAAGCCAAATGCTTGACAAAGGATTCAAAGTTGAGTTTGATGGTGATGCTTGCTTGATCAAAAAGGGGTGTAGTATCATTGCAAAAGGGAAAAGGCAAGGGAAATTGTTCAAGCTTGATGCATGTGTTGTTGCTAACCAAGTTGGATGCATGGCAAATGAACAAATGTCAATTCAAGAGGTATGGCATAAAAGGATGGGACATCTCAACTACAAGGCCTTGGAGGTAATAGCCAAAAAGGAGGTAGTAAGGGGACTTCCCAAGTCTCTTACTTGCTTGAATCATGTTTGTGAAGAATGTGCTTTGTCTAAATCACATAGATTGCCATATACTAGATCTATAACTAGATCTAAGATGCCTTTTTCTCTCTTGCATTCGGATATTCATGGTGTTACTACAATTAGCAATGGAGGTGCTAAGATGTATGTAACTTTCATTGATGATTTTAGTAGATTTTGTTGGGTTTATCTACTAAAGAGCAAGGATGAGGTGTTTGATGTGTTTGTCAAGTTCAAAGTTGCTATTGAGACTCAATTTACAACCAAAATCAAATGCTTGAGGAGCGACAATGGTGGTGAATACATTTCTAACAAATTCAAAGCCTTTTGTGATGAGCATGGGATCAAGAGGGAGTACACATGTCCAAGAACACCACAACAAAATGGAGTGGCCGAGAGGAAGAATAGAACCTTGTGTGAGAGTGCAAAGGCAATGAGATTGAATGCTAATCTTCCTAAACCTTTTTGGAGTGATGCTTTGTTGTGTGCAAATTTCCTATGCAATAGATGGCCAAGTGTTGTATTGGAAGGAAAAACCCCTTTTGAAGCTTTGTTTGGTATGAAGCCTAATGTCAAGTTTCTAAGAACTTTTGGATGCATTTGCTACTTCAACATTACTCTTGATGATAGAACTAAGGAGGATCCATCTTCAAGAAAGGGCATTTTTGTTGGTTATAGTGAAGTAAGCAAAGCATATAGGATTTATGTTCCTTCAATCAAGAAAGTGTTCACAAGTAGGGATGTCATTTTTGATGAAAGTAACATTCCAAAAGTTGTTTCAAGTGATGATGGTGTTGTTGCAACTAATGTGCTTGATGACAATGGAGTTGATGACACATTGGATGTGGATGTTGAAGAAGCCTCTTCAAGTCAAATTCCAAGGAGAACTCCAAGGCATAAAGTGAAACCCTCAAGGCTCACTTATGATGGCAAAGGTAAGCAAGTGGTGGATGGATCCAACTATGCTTTCCTAACTTCTTTTGATGTACCTTCATGTGTAGATGAAGCAAGGCAAAAAGAGGAATGGATCCAAGCAATGGATCTTGAGTTTGAAGCACTTATGAAGAACAACACATGGAGATTGGTGGAGCTTCCAAAGGGCAAAAGTGCAATTGGATGCAAATGGATCTTCAAGGTAAAGACAAATCAAGATGGATCTATCAACAAGTTCAAGGCAAGGTTGGTGGCTAAAGGTTATGCTCAAGAGCATGGCATTGACTATGAGGAAACCTTTGCACCCGTGGCAAAGATGGTGAGCATAAGAGTAATCATTTCCCTTGCAACTCTTTATGGATGGGATCTTTGGCAATTAGACATTTCTAATGCTTTCTTGAATGGTGATCTTGAAGAGGAAGTCTACATGGAGCAACCCGAGAGCTATGTTTCTCATAGCAAGCCTAATCATGTGTGTTTTCTACAAAAAAGTTTGTATGGTCTTAAGCAAGCACCAAGGAGTTGGTATGCTAGGCTTAACTCTTTTCTACTTTCTCAAAACTTCACTATGAGTGAGTATGATCATTCACTTTACTTTAGAATTAGTGCTAATGATGTTACAATCCTTCTAATTTATGTGGATGACATTATTTTAAGTGGAGGGAACAAGGAAGATATAGAAGATATCAAGAAAGCACTAAAAAAGGAATTTGAAGTGCATGATCTTGGTCTTTTGAGCTATATCTTAGGAATAGAAGTAATTAGAACTTCTCAAATCACTTTTATTTCACAAGAGAAGTATGCTATTTCTATTCTCAATAGATTTCATATGGTAGATGCAAATCCTATTGATACACCTATGGAATCACATGTAAAGCTAACTATAAGAGGTAATGAAAGATCCTTCGAGGACATTACTCTCTATAGGAAGCTAATAGGTTCTCTTATATATCTAACCATCACAAGACCTGATTTATCTTATTGTGTTGGTAGATTAAGCCAATTCATGCAAGATCCTAGCATAGAACATTGGAAACTAGGAAAGAGGATCTTGAGATACATCTCGGGAACAAAAGATTTTGGCATTGTTTATAGAGGCTCATCACCTAACTTATTTGGTTTTTCAGATTCAGATTTTGCAGGAGACCTTATGGATAGAAAATCCATAAATGCACATGCTATTTTCATAGGTATGGAGCTATCTCATGGATGTCGAAGAAACAAGCAACTATATCACTTTCTTCTAGTGAGGCCGAGTACAAAGCTTTGACATCATGCACAAAGGAGATGGTGTGGATCAAGAGGATGATTATGGAGCTTCATTTGCTGGATTTTTCAGAGAGTCCAATCATCTTTTGTGACAACCTTTCAGCCCAAAGTCTAGCAAGCAATCCGGTTTTCCATGCAAGGAGCAAACATATCGAGGTGGCTTACCATTTTGTGAGAGAACAAGTGTTGGCAAAAGAGATCAAGCTTGAACATGTCCCATCAAAGGAATGTGTGGCTGATATCTTTACCAAAGCATTGGGAAAGGACTTATTTTTCAAGCATAGAACAAGTCTTGGTGTACTTTCTAAATCTATGCTAAAACTAGTTGAAGAGGGAGTGTGAAAAATTGTCAACTAGTAGTATTTTCCTAACTTGAGATTTTGTAGGCCTATGGCCAAATAAAAGTTAGAGATAGGTTCATACATGTATGTAGAGGCCCAAAGTATGTGTACACTACTTTTGAGGTCACATTAATTAGAGGAGGTCGAGTGTGGAGCTCTTCTATTGGCTCATAATTTGGTGCATTCCTATTTGACCAAATTTCTAGGTAGATGGGTGAATCCTATTGGACCCCAATTTTAGCCTATCATAAGACAAGTGGCCAAGAGGCACTATGGCTGCTATAAATAGCCATCTCCACGAGTATGTACACATCTCATTTTCATTCTATTGAATGAATGTTATGCTCTTTGAAGATCCATCTTCTTCTCTCTCACTTTTTTGTTCATATCTTGCATTCTAGCCACTAGAATTGTGATTTCTTTGTTGCTATGGCTTCACACGTGTGAAATGCAGGTTGTAGGCTCTGAAGTACGGACAGGGACAGCAAGTTTCTGTTTGTGGAAGCTTATGATCAGATTTTGATGTTTAGTTGATGTTTAGTATGCTTAACATCACAATTTCTATCATTTTTTCAATCTAGATGTGCATAACTTCCATGGCCAAGATCTTTATGAAACTTTAGCATCTTTTGGATCTGAGTTTTTCACATTGTGTTCCTCACTTTTCCATGCTGCTCCGATGTGGAGGACGTTACTTGTCTCATCATAGCCCACACAATATGCGGGTTCAGGCGCCACTGGCTCCTCATCCGCTTTGGACCATTCAACTAAAAGGCTTTTCGCTTGTGGTGCAATCCGCAGTAGTTCTCCGAGTGGTAAACTAACATGGCTTGACACCAAAAGTGTGAGCCTTTCAGTGCGTGGTTCCTCAGGCTCTACCATGTGAAAAGGTGGTTTATGTTGGTGCAATCGATCGTTCTGATCAGTGCGCAATGGTGAGTCCATTTACGATTTCCGTTCGACGCCGACTGGAGGTTCAATGGGAATGTTTCGTTCTTGATCTTTTCCTCCTCTTGTGCTTTTTGTACCCAGTGTCTTATTTTATAGTGTTGCCTTCTCTCTTCCCTCACTTTTGGATATGGCGCTGAAATTGAGGGTTGGTCGTCAGTGACCGATGGTGGTGGTGAGGGAGCCACTTCCTTCCTCTTCTGTGCTCGCGTAACAGCTAACATAGGAGCATGGTCTTGTCGACCTTTCGATGGCATCCCCGCTGGAACTGTTGATTGTTGTATGACAATGAGGTTAAGAGGTGCACTAGTTCCAGGTTTAAATGGACAATTCTTGAAACAGTGTCCATAACCACAATCCTGGCAGGAGGTTGTATATTGTCCCTTGTAGGGACATTCTGCAATTCTGTGTCCCTCGTCGCATCCGTAGCGGCCATAATTTCTTCCACCTTGACGTTGAGTTTGAGCTGCATAGGCCGAAACATATTCATTTATGACAGGATCCATAAATGGTTCATCTGGTCTGTACCACTGCTGCTGCTCAGGTTGAGGTGGCATTTGCATTTCTTGTTCCGCTGCTGTCAGGTTTACATGGGCCACTTGTTGATTGGCTGGTCCTGGTGGAGCAGGTAAGGCCATGCGTTGTGGTTGATTGGGTGCACCGTACCTTGGTGCCGCGTTAGGTGCCCCTTGATAATAAGGATAAGAAGTCTGATAAGGACTTCTCTTCTGTTGAACAACCTTGAGGTTAAACGGACAAAATGCCATATCGTGCGATGTTGCATTGCACAGATGGCAGAGTCTATGTGTCAGTCTCAGATTTTGCTTTAGGACTGGACACTCGTTCGCTGTATGGTTTTGCGTGCATACTGAACACCATACATTTTCTCGTCGAGGATACTGCAGCTGGTTTGGTTCCGGTTGATGTGGAGTTACTGCTACAGTTCCTTGTAAGGCCTTCAGTTTCTGGTCAAACTGCGTCGTAAGTTGCTCCATCTGTTGTTTGTGTAATTTTGTCATTTGCTCCAACAACAGTTCTGTGGATAGAGCAGATGCGTTTGATGATGATGATGCGATCGAGGGAGTAGGAGTGTGGGTGGAAGGATATTCGTCGTTAGATCCCTCATCCTCTTCCTTGATGGCATATTCCATAGCTTCTTGTAAAGTAGCGTACTGCTCTCTTCGTTTCAGTTCTCTTATGATGCTTCATGGTAATCCGGCTAGGAACCACATGATCACCGCATGATTGGGAGTCAGGGCTGCACTGCACTCAGATCGTAGATGTTTGACCCATTCAATATAGTCCCAGACCCTTTCTCGTTTTCCCATCTTGACTTTGCTCAACAGGAGAAACGGGTCTTCTAGGAACTTCCTTGGCTTAAAGCGCGTAATGAGAGCCGCTTTAATCGCTTCCCAGGTGGATTTCTCTTCCTCTGACAGGTTAAAGCACCAATCCTGAGCCACTGCAAGTAAGGACATAGGGAATAGCATCAACTTCTCTGCAGATGTCCGTTCGCCATAGATTTTACAAGCTTGCTCGTAGATCTGGAGGAATCGGATGAGATCTGATGATCCGTCGTATTTTGGTATCTTCATCCGTGGTGCTCTCCGAACTGCATGCAAGGGTGTGACAGGTACGGGTTGGCCCATTGGATCCATTGGTGCTGGTTCCGGTTCTGCCTCTTGTTGCACAGCTGCTAATATGGGAAGGTGTGGTGCCTGATTTGCTATCCCGATCTCAGATTCATCCGATGGTGGGTTCCAAAGTGATTGGATCTTGCTTATGCAGTAGGATGCAGTCTGGATCTTCAATGATCTGATCGATATGATCGGCCAGAATGAATTTTAGACCTTTTACGGTGGTTTTTCCTTGATAACTTTTTACTCCTTGCACTGATTGACCTAAGATTTTGACAGTAGCTAGATCTGATGCAGATCTTTCCACTGATTTGGTCTGCGAGGGTTATCTTGTGCAAGGGTTGGCTGTGCGAGGGTTTTTTAGCTGTTTTTGCAGGTAAAAAACTTGATACCTTTCAGATCTCTGGGAAGTAACTCTCGCAAGCTTCACAGTAGCTGGATTTGGGTCAAATCTCACTATACAATTCTCTACGAGAGTTAACTCTCGCAAGAAGTGAAAATTTCACTGTCTACGATGGTTCAAAATCACTTTTTGTGCTTGATCTTCACCAGATCTTCATACTAACTCTCGCAGGCTGTATCACTGATGTAATTTAACATTCTGAATCGATTGAGAGGGTCTGCGAGAGTTCTTACTAGAAGAATTTGCTGGATCTTCACTTTTTAGTGATTTTTTATCACTTTAATCCAATTTTCTGCTCACTGGAATCAAACTAACTCTCGCAAGCTCTTCTGTGTCCTGGTCTCACTGAGATGGAACTTCAGAATCCTCTGCGAGTGTTCTTGACCACTGAAACTAAAAATTTCATTGTCTGCAAGGGTTCACTGATACTTTTCCGTCTTTTTTTCACTAGGAACTCTCGCACATGCACTTATACATCAAACTAGCTCTTGCAAGCTTCCCTGTGTCCTGGTCTCACTGGACTGGAACTTCAGAGGGCTCTGCGAGAGTTCTTATGAAGATTTGAGTTTTTTTTAATTTTTTTCAAGGGTTTTTTTGAATTTTTTATAATTTTTCTCTGATTTTTACAATCTGCTTGGAACTAACTCTCGCAGGCTTCTATGCAAGTCTGGGACAGTACCCTAGAGCTGTTGCCAGTCATGCAAGGCTTAATTCTCACTGATTCTGGAGATATAAAAATTTGATGAGTTTTTTGGCTCTTTTTTCTTCCAAAATACAGATTGGTGTGTTTTTTGAGTTTTTTGGATGATTGGTTTGGGTTTCAAGCCCTTAGAGGTTGTTCAGGACCTCAACTACCCTCTCACACCTCCTCCGCTAGCTATTATGACATAGCTTGGCCCTTTACACTTGAGATATACATTTGAGTCTGTGGAGGAAGAAGTAAAATTGTGCTGCAACAAGAAGTGATTAATTCTTTCATACCAGGGCATAGGAGCTTGCTTGAGGCCATAAAGTGCCTTCTGCAATTTACATACCATATGCTCTTGACCTTGAAGGATGTAACCTTCTGGTTGATGAATGAAAATGTCTTCTTGTATATATCCGTGAAGGAATATTGTCTGGACATCCATCTGATGAATGTCTAGATCCTCTGCAACAACTATAGCCAGCAAGGTTTCAATAGATTGATGTTTTATCGCTGGACTGAAAGTGTCAATGTAATCTATTCCATATACTTGCTCATATCCTTTAACCACTAGACGAGCTTTCCATTTGGATATTGATCCATCTGGCTTGAGATTTAGTTTGAAGATCCACTTAGTGTCAATAGGTTTTATACCTGTAGGAGGATTAACAAGACTCCAAGTCTTGTTCTTCATTAATGAATGGTATTCAGCGTCCATGACAGCCTTCCATTTGTCTGCATCTGACATTGAAAATGCTTCTGTAACAAAGGCAGGTTCATCATTTCTTGCATTAATCTTCTCACTTCTTCTTGCGCGCTAGATCCTGCTTGATTTAGCTTTGCATCTTTCATGATCTTTTCGTACCATTTTGGTATCTTAGACTCAGGTGATACACTTCTAGAGAGTATATGTCCCAAGGAGTGTCCAACTAATGTCTCTTACTTCTAACTGGTTTCTTCTTTGCTGCTCCTATTGGCAAGTACCTTCCCCTAAGATCTTGGATAGGTGGTGTCCTCTCAAACTTGGTCTTCGCATGCATCAACCTGTGGAGCATCTTCTTCATCTTCTTCTTCCAAGATTGTGGGAAGTCTCTAGAGAGTTTTGGGACACATGTCTTTAGAAAATTTGGGTCCTGAATGCATAGGTGTGTCCATCAGCTTATAGTCCTCCATGCCATATCTGTGAAGTACATTGATTAAATAGGATTCTTGGCTTATAGCGATCCTTCTGCTTGTGCGATCTCTGGTTATCTCCATACCAAGTAGTTAATGAACTGGGCCTAAATCAGTCATCTCAAATTCTGTTGAAAGCACAGATTTGGTTTCAAGTAATAATTGATTTGAATTGCTGATGATTAAAATATCATCGACATATAATGATATTATGACATAGTCTGGCCCTTTACACTTGAGATATACATTTGAGTCTGCGGAGCAAGGAGGAAAATTGTGCTGCAACAAGAAGTGATTTATTATTTCATACCAGGCCCTAGGAGCTTGCTTGAGGCCATAAAGTACCTTCTGCAATTTACATACCATATGCTCTTGACCTTGAAGGATGTAACCTTCTAGTTGATAAATGAAAATGTCTTCTTGTATATATCCATGAAGGAATGTTGTCAGGACGTCCATTTGATGAATGTCCAAATCCTCTACAGCAGCTATAGCCAGCAAGGTTTCAATAAATTGATGCTTTACCACTAGACTAAAAGTGTCAGTTTAATCTATTCCATATACTTGCTCATATATTTTAACCACTAAATGAGCCTTCCATTTGGATATTGATCCATCCGGCTTGAGCTTTAGTTTGAAGATCCACTTAGTGTCAATAGGTTTTATACCTACAGGAGGATTAACAAGACTCCAAGTCTTGTTCTTCATTAATGAATGGTACTTAGCGTCCATGACAACTTTCCATTTGTTTGCATCTAACATTGACAATGCTTCTGCAACAAAGGCAGGTTCATCATAACTGATAAACGCCTGAAGGATGAAACGATCAGATTGTTGTTGTTGTCATGTAGATCTTTGAACTGTAGGTTCCTGAGCAGATGTCTCTCTTGGGTAAATGACTGGGATATCTTCATATTGTGGTTGAACAGTCGTAGGTCCAGGCCTATCGATGGTAAATGGAGTTGTTGGAACAAACTCCTGCATTTGCTGCTTCTACTTAAAATCTTAAAATTTGTCTTCAAGGATGACAACATCTCGGCTGACTGAGATCTTACTTATATCAGCATCATAAATGCGGTATGCCTTATGTGATATTGAATAGCCAATGAAAATATACTGACAGCTTATTGGGTCAAGTTTCTTCATATCAGATGGTATTTGTGCATAGCAGAGACATCCAAACACATGAAGGTATTTTAGGCTTGGTTTGTAACCCCATAGTAGGCTTCAAACTGAGTTTTGGAGTCAACTGCCTTAGTGCTGGAGTCTCCAAAGAAAATTTAATGTGGACTAGATTCAAATGTCTCCACATTCAAGTTGAATCTTCTAAAACTCGTGTACTACACTTTCAAAAAGTGTTTATTCAAATGGTTTTAGACCAATATAACTTTGAAAATTCAAACTCTAAGTCTAATATGAAAATTGGCCTCAATTGCCAAATATGCAAATATGACCAAAATAGCAAAACTAGTTGAAATTTCTCACACTCCCTCTTCAACTAGTTTTAGCATAGACTTTGAAAACACTCCAAGTGAAGTCCCTTTCCAAATGCTTTTGTAAAGATATCATCTACGCATTCCTTTTAAGACACATGTTGAAGCTCCACCTCCTTTGCTATGACTTGCTCCCTCACAAAGTGATATGCCACCTCAATATGCTTGCTCCTAGCATAGTTTTGATCATAGAACTTTGATCCAACTTTAGAATGATCTCCATCCTAATTATAGACCACATTTCTAAGGTTCTAAAGTAGCTTCCATAATTAATATAGAAAATAGTGTCCACTTTGAATGCTTCACTATCTCTTATATCAATTTTACACATCAAGATGTAACTAGAACATGAAGAACAAAATAGAATGTAAATGAGATGATTCCTCCATGCTATAAACTTTGAACTCTCTAGAAAATTATAGCAACCAAAATGTGAGTGATAACAATTTGCTTGCTTGTATCCTCCCTCTTTGTCCTTCCTTGATATGTCTCTGTGGAAAAAGTACAAAAAGGACCAAGAGTGGATCCTAATCTGATCCTCAAGAGGGATTGGTTGTCAGATTATTTGATCTATCAATCTACTTCAGATTAAGATCAATCTAGATCAATTCTAGACACAAAATCCTAACAAGAACAATCATTAATTGAAGGTAAGTGTACTTTATGGTTTCACACGTGTGAAACACTCTCTGAGTACGGACTCCAAGCTGAAAATCAAGTACACATTGATAGAACCTCAAAACAATCAAAACAAATTAGACAAATGGAGAGAATCACTCAAAATTGCTTCCAAAACCAAGATTGGTGTCTCACATAGATTATGGCCAAATGTGGCTCTATATATACAATAAGTGGGAGCTCGTGGTACCGATTATCCCTATGATCCTACATGTGTGAAGGTGCTTTGTCATATGATGATTCATCATGCAAAACTGACACTTGGACAAAACCTTCTATTTTGAGCACTTTTGGTCCATTTTCCTTCTATATGGAGATCTACTTGGAAATCTTCTAGAAGTCAAAATTCACCTACTTCAGCTTATTCCACACATGTGAGCTGTCCTCTACACATGGGATATGACACCTAACCAAAGGATGTGGCTCATGCAATCAATAGATTGATGCCATGTGTCATATGTCTAGAAAACTAGTTTTTGGCCTTTTTAGCCACTAGAACTTGAATTAAATCATATGTACAACCTATATGATTATGGTACATGACAAGTACACTATTTTCACACGTGGGAACTGGCTCCACACATGTGTGTTTATCTATATACAAGATTTTTCTCTGCCAAGCTTATTTTTGCATTTTTCACAGTCTCCACCATAAAATTCCATGAATGAGACTCCATATCCATCTTGCCACAAGATGCCATCATCACTTGATGACTTGCAAAATGATGCTCACCAATGTAGCTAGTTTTACCATATCTTGACAATTTGCACACATCCACATAAAATTGCTCAAACTTGAGATAGAACAAGTAAAGTATATTTGAACAACACTTACTTGCTGCTCCTTTGACCTTACTTGAGTCTTCAATAACCTGCAAAAATAAATCCATAACATCTTTGCCAATTGACTCTCCTTTGATGCTCTTTCTCTTTTGTGTTGTTGAAGCCCTTTGAGATCAACCTCTTGATCTTCCACTTGCCCATCAAAGCCAATGACTAAGACCTCTTTTTGATCCATTAGTTTTTGGAAAACCATGAAAACATCCATCTACTTGCATAACATCATCTACACAAGAAGATTCACCAAAAGATGTGAGAAAAGCAAAATGAGTCACTTCCACTTGCTTACCCTTCTCATCATATGTGAGGCTTGAAGGCAAATGTCTTTCCCATGATGTTCTCCTTGGATTTTGACTTGATGAAGGTCCTTCATCATCACCATCTAAATTAGGATCCTTTACATCAAGAATGTTAGATCCATCCACACCACCATCACGTGAAGACACCTCTGGAATATTTCCCTCATCAAAAATGACGTTTCTACCAATAATCACCTTATTAGTAGAAGTAATGTAAAACTTGTAGGCTTTACTCACCTCACTACATCCAACAAACATACCTTTCCTTGAAGATGGATCCTACTTTTTCCTATCATCAAGAGTTATATTGACATAGCAAGTACATCCAAAAGTTTTAACAAAGTTGACACTCGGCCTCCTCTTGAATAGCATCTCAAAAGGTGTCCTTTCATCCAATATAGCACTCGGCCACCTATTGCATAGAAAGTTAGCACACAACAAAGCTTAATCCGAAAATGGTTTCGGAAGATTAGCACCTAATCTCATGGCTTTGGCACTTTCACATAAAGTCCTATTCTTCTCGACCACTCCATTTTGTTGTGGTGTCCTTGGAGTTGTGTACTCCCTCTTGATCCCATGCTCATCACAAAAAGCCTTGACACAAAATCTACTAAAATCATCAATGAAAGCTACATACATCTTAGCTCCACTATTGCTAATTGTAGTAATTCCATGAATATCCAAATGTACAACTTGAAAAGGCTTTGTAGATCTAGATATAGATCTAGCATAAGGTAGTCTATGTGACTTTGACAAAGCACAAGACTCACAAACATGATTGATGCTACTTAAGGATCTTAAAAGACCTATCACACAACTTGCTTCTTAGCCTTACCTCCAATGACTTGAAGCTAAGGTGTCCCATCCTTTTCTGCCAAACCTCTTGAATATGTATTTGCTCACTTGCCATACATCCAACTTGGTTAGCAATAACACAAGCATCTAGTTTGAACAACTTCCCTTGCCATTTACCTTTTGCAATCAAGTTATCCTTCCTTTTGATCATGCAAGAATCTCCATCAAACTCAACTTTGAAAAATTCATGACAGACTGTCATAAATCTGAACGCGGGTTTGTCTGATATGGCTGGACGAGCACTTGCCTAGACAACATTTGACATCTCTTTGGACTAAAAAAATTCCTCGTTCACTATGGCATTCTTGTGCATAGCTCAGCGTGGCAGTTGTGTGATGGCAAACAGGAGCATAATCAACAACGATGCTTGTCTATCTACCTAGCTCGCTTCTCTCAGTTGTTGTGACCTTACATTTGGGATGTGAAGCTTTCAATATCAAAGCCTTAGGATTCTTTGAAATTAGCATGTAAATCTCAGTTTGGATAGCATTGGAGGTCAAATTGTGGGCAAAACTTGTTGTGAAGACAGCCACTTCTGGAGCAGATCGTTGATTTCTACAATAGAAATTGGTTGGCAATGAACCTCGGCTTCATCCTAGGATCGGGTGTAAATATACAAAGGTGGCGCAACATCTTGAGCTTAATTTTGTCTCAAAAACTGTCTATTTTGTTCATAAAAGCCTGCAAAGCTGATCAAGGAAACTTTGCTGACTGAGACTGGCACTGCAGTTATGTACGTGTACAAAGCTCTTCTTCTGTTTGGCCACTGGTGTTTTCTCAAAGCGTCTGGCTCTTGCTTTTCTTAGACTGCTGATGTGGTTGTCTTTCCAACATCCGTGATTGTTCCTACTTCAAGGATCTTACAATCTAATACATGCCTGTCTTTCTATCTCTGCTTTCCATTTTGCCTTTTGCCTGTGCATTCCTTGTGTTTTTTTAGAGTTGAGATCATCTTTACTTGTCAATATGGTTCCTCAAGAATATTCTCATCCTTTGCAACTCCCGGATTTCAATTCTCTTGCTCGGCGTGGAGAAAAGAGACCTGCTTCACCTTCAGTCCATCCTTCCAGTGCTTCCCCTTCACGTGCGCATTGTGAAGCGCACCATGATGTTGCGAATTCCTTGCTTGTTTTCCTTGGCCAGGTGGCACCATACTGTGACATGCTCCTTAGCTCTTTGACATGGTGGACAGCTTCTGCAGATTTTTCCTCAACTTGAGCTGAATTACACATTTACAAGCATTGATTCAAACTGGAAACCCGCACTTGTGAGCAAATTAGCCTCGTGTTGTGTGAGTTTTGTTCCCTCAACTACTGACTATACATTGGGGATTTTGGCAGGCTTTTGGAATGTGCTTTTATCTGAATATCATGCATGTGTGCAGTTATCATTATAGAACCACATCATTTGTTGCGTGATTCCATTTGTATGTCTTCTCGCCCCATAAAAGTAGGGGGCAAGAGTTCCTTTTGAAGAGTTCGGTATCATGCGTCCACATTTTCCTTGGCCTTGTATCCAACCAAGGCACTTCACGCAGCTGTTCAAAAAGGATTTCCCAAAAAGCATTATAAATTTGACGCTCCACCAAAACGTCCCCATTGGCTAGGCATGACTTATTAGAGTGGTGTTTGTTCTTGTCAGGGTATTGTGCATCAGGTGTGGTGGAACAAAAATTGGATCTTCTTGGGATGCCCCTTGTTTTTGCGGTCTACGTTGTTGTGTACATTGAACTATGGCCTATGGATGCCTTTTTCATCCTCTTCAATGACAACCGTAGGAGTTCTCTTCTTGTGAATAGTCTCTTTGTCTCCTCCCAGAATTGGTGGTTGTCAATGCATTTGTGTTTCACTCATTGCCTCATTCACAGTTCTCATGACCATTGTGGATTTATATGGATTTCTAGAGGTACTTCTAATTGTAAGATTCTTTAAGTTTGGGCCCTCTCCAATATGTCGGCCAAGTAAGTATGCATGCTGCTTGGTGCTCTGTAGCACAACATTTGCCATGTCAGACACACATGCATTGTACATAGAAATCAACTTTCTGCTTTCCTCGCCAACTAACCAGCTGCCATGCTTGGACTCTGACAAGTTTGTGTGTGGTGTGTTTGCCCCTTTTATGGCATCCAAGACCTAAATAAGACAAGATATTTGTTTAGGGTTATTTTTTTCTATACATGGACCACGTGCAACTTTCACCTAAAATGTATAGCACTACCTACAATAATGTATTCTCCCCAATGGGAGATGCAGTTATTCCATCAACTCATCCAACTATCCATTGATGGAAGGTCATAGTCTTTGACATTGCCAATATGCCACCATTGTCGAATTATTCTACATTCAGCAAGTGCCTCCTCTCTAGATTCGACAAGTGCCTCCTCTATAGATCCAGCTAGCCTCCATTTTTCACACATCTCCTTATGCTATTTCTGGGAGTCTCAATGCATGAACTTTGGTGTGTGGATGTGTTGGCTTTGTTCCTAATGAAACAAGTAGGATCATTCGTGCCCAACCATTTCATTGTCCCTTGTTGAAGACTGTGCACATTGCCCTCCCCCTCCACTTGGCATGCACTTCATCGGCCATGAAACCATGAAAATCTGCCTTTGGATCCCCAAATCGTTGAGCAATTTTTTTATGCTGCAATAACAAATATTAGGAACATATGATATAAAACATATTAAAAGTTCCAAGGATAATTCCAAACGAACTCATATTCCTATGTGTGACCTGGGGTCATAGACGTGACATGCCATTCTGGTCCATCCAAACACTCTCCTCATGTGCTGCATCCGCGCATTCTTTATGTCCTCATTGCCGACTCTTCTCAATCTATTCACAAAATCAACACTGGAAGCAGGGCCTTGTGTTGACATCTTGAATACGTAGCATCGATCTTTTTGCAGACCTTGCCTCGAAAATTTGCTTCCTTGGAAGAAGTTGTACATCAAATTTTTCTTCAGAAATAGGATGCTATCTAGTGAATCTCCTCATGAATTGGTACTCTCGACGTTGGTGATCATTCTCGTAGTCTATGAAAACAAGGAACAAGGATTACACAATTAGGAATTGGATACATATGCATGGCAAGTACATCTTGCACTAGGGCTAGAAGGCCTTACCTATGAGTTTCCACTAGAGGTGCTATCTCATCAAGAATGCTGGTGAGTTCGACGTTGCCAATGAGTTAAGTGTGGCCTTTGTTGGGCTTGATCATCAAGGAAGTTATCAATTCCTTTGCAATGTTCATTTGAGTTTTTCTAGGGTTAGATGAATTGTCGGCAGCTATCACCTTTTCAACCATATCCCTCACTTTCTCGATTCTCTCCTTGGAGGTTCTGGCTGCACACTATGTCAGTGTCTACTTGTGCGGATCATTAGCCTGCTAAAATTGGTATCTTTGGGTATCACGTAGTACATAGTGCAAGAACATGTGCTCGTGCAAATAACTGGCTTTTGGCAGAAGGCATAGTGTGCCCATTTTATCGGCCATAAGCCCATATTCACATCTTTTTTTAGGTGTCCTTTGAGGAAAGATTGATTTCTCCTACTAGCGTTTACATACTATGGGCTTTTTTTTCTTGGGCAGTCAAGCTGGCCTACACATTAGCTGATCTTGACAACTCCATCAAAAGCAATATTAGTGGTCACTGGTTTCGTCCATACATGTCCCCATCATACCTATGTTCCATTGTGTTCATTCATGTGGTTTTTTCAAACGTAGGGGGAAATTCAAATATCACAAACCCATCATAGTGCCTTGGTAGCTCGCTTGTACATTGGTGTGTCATGATTTTGGTTACAAGCTTTTTAAGCATGTCGTTCCCTTGCCAATCTTTGCAACTTTTTTCTTACTGGTATACTGAAATTGACAATGGTGGGAGATATTTGTGGAATTATTTGTTGCTATTGTACTTTGGGTTATTTTTTAAAGCATCCTCCACAATTTGAACCTAGTTTGAGTTACAGGATCATCACACTAGCAATTAGTAATCATCCTGGCTTTACATATTTTATTTTGGTAATGCTAGTAAGAACATGGTGAGAACTAGGTTCAAGTTAGATACTCAGAAATGCACTTACCAATTCAAGTTAGAAATACACTTACCTATGTAATGAGCACTCAACACGCACATGGTAACTCTCTTGAAGTCCAAGTCAACATGCACATTTCACAAATCAAACCATTTTTAGTATAAATGTATACCTATAGTAATAGCCCTTCACAACCAATTAAATAAATTTTCATGGTATTTCTCTCTCATCTGCTCGTAGGCTTATCTTCCTTCTTATTACCCTCTATTGTCTCTCTCGCATATAAATTCATCACCCCATCAACCTCTCATGCACAAGATACCGTTCTCAAAAATCTCACTCATATGATTATTTTCAAGAACTACTCACTCGTGAAAGCCAATCTCAAGAAGCTCTAGATTGTCAAGGAAAAACTTTTATGAGTCATGTAAATGGTCAGCACTAATATGGTTACTACTCATTTCTTGAGTTAACACTCAAAGATCACTGGGGAGACATTTAGATTTCAATAGTGCTCTCAACATGCAACTATTATGCAAATTAGTTCAAATCATTGTATATGTTTCATGTAGAAGTGTGATCAATTAGGAGTGCTAGTTTTGTTCAATTATAGTCTTTAAGTAGATGGTCAGTGTTTCACATACATGGGAAAAATTACCTATGTAGATCATGTATTAATGTTAGCAAATCCTGAATGCAATAGACAGATGCCCTAACAATTGAAACAAGAAGGCAGGAATAAGGTACTACAATTTGGTTTAACTTTTTTAGTTTTTTTCCAAAGTTATGAAGCAAGTAACTCGAGCAAGTAAGAGTAACCAAAGCAAGTAAGAAGCAAGTAACAAATTTCTCGTTCAAGGTGTTGATCAGGTTGCTTGGACTCTCCGTAGCAAAATCTTCAAAAATGGTTGCCAAGAATGATTAGGAGCTAGTGATGATGGGGCAACGTGATGATTGTAGAGAGCCCAACAGACACCAGCGAGCTAGTGTCTAGAACCTATTAACCTAGTAATGGGTGCTCTAGAGACATGTTAGTGGCCTAGGTGGTGGGATTTTTGAATTTAGGGTCCTCACACACACACACACACACACACACACACACACACAAGCTTTCGGTCGTGCATGAATGTTACATTGCACTTATCCATCGCCTTGGCCCTTGCTAGAAACAGGCCGTGCTAGAAATTCTGTTAGTGCACACTTGTCCATCGCCTTGCTAGAGACTAGCCAAGATCAAATTGTTCCTACGATCTTCAAACAAGGTGCGATCCATTTTGCTGATCTGTTTTGATTAGGATGGTTGCCATGTCACCCAGCAGTCAATCCACAGATCCATTAATGGCTGCACGCTGTCCATCGTCTTACCTTGCTTTCTTTGCTTTACCATTTATCTTTGAAGGTGCTAAATACGTCGAAGTTAATAGATGGGCATACAAAGGTCTAGTTAGTGCTAATTGAACAAGCTATAATTCATTTTGCTTTTCTTTCTAATGGTTTTGTATCATTGGATGTACTAATGTTTTCTTCTTCTGCTTGCTTCCTCTCTGCATCTTCTTCTTCTACTTAGCAGTGATCTTATATTTTCCATTTTGTACCGTTTCATTAATTACTTTATTCCATTTTTCATT
This sequence comes from Diphasiastrum complanatum, assembly GCA_029204225.1. Taxonomy (NCBI): domain Eukaryota; kingdom Viridiplantae; phylum Streptophyta; class Lycopodiopsida; order Lycopodiales; family Lycopodiaceae; genus Diphasiastrum; species Diphasiastrum complanatum. The sequence continues at coordinate 73,514,285 of CM055095.1, read as the reverse complement.
AAATTTAAGTGTTATTTCTTGCTTTTGCTATCTTTTTCCTACTAAATTCTCTACTTTACTACCATCTATTCATGTTCACCATCAATTTTTTCCTGGGTTGATGAATGAAGAATTGTAGCTATCTCGTCTTTGTATCCATTGCCCCCTCTGTACTTTGGTTGTAACTCCCAGGCTATTAATATGATCCTGCTTAGTCTCGCCCTCATGTTTGCAATTTTTTTGTATACTGCTCTCTATTTTTTGTCTCTAAAAGCAGCCTGTGTCGATTCCACTGGTCTACTAGCATGTGTGGATTCTGTTTCCACTCCAGCTGCGACTGCTTCTACCAACCAGATCCGTCGTCCATCATCTCCACTTCCACCATCCATTTTGCCGTTAATGGTTGCTTGGGCGCTATGGTTGCCCAGGTGCTCAAGCAACCATTTTTTTAAGCAAAAAACTGGCATCCCAACCCTCAAGACAATTGGAAGCCAATGATTTGTCCAACTAGTAGAGTGTCAAACCACTAAGATAAGCCGTGTTAATGGTTGCTTGGCCGCCATAGGCAACCATCTGCGCCGGCACAGATGGTTGCCCAAACCCCCAAGCAAGCATCTGCGCTGGCAATCATCTACGCTAGGCCCAGGAAATGTCGGAAGGCTTATAAACCCAAAACTTCAAAGAAAAAATTCTATCCTAGAGTAAAATTTCAAGTTAGAATCTTTCTCCCAGTTAACGGCCCTTTTGATGGGCCAAAAAAGGCTTGAATTATGGGAGTGGGAGCTTACCCTATTGTACAGGACCCATGAAGCCTACTCAGAGTTTCACTTCAGATTGTATCTTTTACACATTTACTAGCATAAGCCAATCAAATGCTTGCTGAAAATAAAACAAGTAGGAAAATTCAGTCTGCTGTCTCTGAGTAGGAGAAAGTCCTGCCCCTGGTGGACTTTATGGGACTTTGAACCCTCTTTGATTTGGTCTTTACACTAGAGGAAGTCATGCCCCTTGGTGGACTTCATGGTGTTAAGATCCCATGACCTTGGCCAGGTATCCTCAAACTCCATTAAGAAGTTGAGAAAGAACTTTATCCTACACACATTGAAGAAACTACAATAATCAAATGTCAACATTATGACTAAATATATTACCATAGCCATGGTAGTGGACTTGCTAAGGATGGTCTTCATCTTGTGCTATGACCATCATCGCTATAATAGCAAGGGAAATTCTAGCATTACTCATACGAGCATGTATGTTTATGGATGAACTCTGTGAAGCCAATGCATTTACTTTCACATTCCTTAAAAGAGGGCTACCCCTTGAGCTCAAATGTTGTCACATAGAATAATGGGAGTATTTTCAGATTTGATGCTCTTCAACTCCACCAAAAGTCGCTTATCCAAAGGATTTCCTTGGTTGTAGTGGTGAGTGCTTTATACTCGGCTTTAGTTGATGAAAGTGAGAAAGTGTCCTGCTTCTTTGAGAGCCAAGATATGACTCGTTCTCCAAGAAATATTGCAAATGCACTTGTGGACTTTCTATCAATCTTGTCACCTATAAAATTTGAATTTGAAATCCAATCAAGCAAATGTGATCCCATCAATACAGGGGATGCCAAAATCTAGAGTGCTAGAAATATGCCAAAGCACTCTCTTGGTCAATTTCCAATGATGGATCAAGGGAGATTGTATGAATTGACTCAACCTATTAACACAAAGGCTTAGATCAGGTCTACTAATGGTGAGCCAAATCAATGAGCCTATGAGACTTCTATAGAGTGTGATATCCTCGAAGGATCTTTCATCACCATCTATGGGATCTCTTACATGGTGCTCCATAGGAGTGTCAATGCTCTTGCACTTATCCATATTTAATCTTTCAAGAACCAACGTAGCATACTTGCATTTTGAACTCTTTTTCTAATGCTAGCTTAGCCTCATCAATGAGCTTGACATTGTTTCCATAGAAAAATATGCTAACTACATAAAGTACAAAGATGATCACACCACTATCGATAAACTTGAGCTACAAAGATGGATCGTACTCACTAAGAGCGAAATCCAGTAAGAGAAAAAATAAATCAAGTCGAGAAACCAAGATCTTGGAGCTTGTTTGAAACCATACAAGCTTTTGAAGAGTAGACAAGCCTTGTCTTTTCAGCCTTGCATGATGAATCCCTCGAGATGGTGTGTGTAGATATCCTCCTCAAGATGGCCATTGAGAAATGCATTAGTCACATCCATATACATGAACCAATTTAAAGATGATGCTAATGTAATCAAAATTCTGATGGTGAGTCATATTTGCCATAGGTGCAAATGTTTCATCATAATCTAGACCCTTGACTTGAGCATATCCTTTACAAAAAGCCTAGCCCTATACTTGTTGATAGAAGTGTCTTGATTTTGTTGGATTTCAAAGCTCAAGGGGAAACCCACTATGTAATGAACATCCTGAAGCTGTAAATACTCAAAATCCCAGAAAATAAAAAAGACATGTATAGAAGATTGAAGTCTGTTCTTGACCCCAGAACATTGAAATAGATTTTGACAAGTACCCAAATGTTATGTCCCAGCGCCAAATAATAACATGGGAATCCAAGGCCAAAAGGGCTATTGATAATATGATTGTAACTCTCCATCCTCCAGAAGACAATGTCTCCATTGTCATATGGCAAAAAATGCTGATATAATTATGACATTGGGATAATTGATTAGTTGCTTCACTTGTATTCAGGCGCATGTAGCATCAATTTAGCACTTCAGACTATTGTATTACTCACATAGATTACCATTGTTCATGATTGTTCTTTATTGCTTTATTAGTATAGTTGCATTCACCTATCTCTTCTGCACATCTTGTGAATGTTCTCTAGGTTTGTGAGGTTTTAATCAGAGCTTCATATCACTTCTTTATTTTATAGGGTTTAAGGTTACGTCATGAGCAATTTGACCGATAAAATATTAATAGTCTGAGTCACAAATCCATTGTAAAGGGCCTAACACGGGTGTAAGAAATTCAGAGGACTTAAAGTCAACTGAGTAGCATAGTCACAAGTTAACAGTAGCTACCTAAGCCATGATGACATCATTTTTAAGATCTTTTTCATTTGTAAATTGAGAGTGGTTTGTGCCCCTGCAATCGAACAAGAGCCAGCAAAGCTCTAGTTTGAGGATGAATCTTGCTATTGGCAATGGTTTATAATCATCTCTACATTGAATAATACAATGACCTTTCGTCTCCATAGCAGTTTATGTAATGTTCATGCTTATTCTCTCACTTCCTGGAATGAATGAAGTATCTCTTGGTATTGTAAGCACTTTCATAGGCATAGGCATAAGCACAAGACATACCTAGCTTGTTATATTTAGATCCCAAACTCCACCTTGAAAGTAGAACGCGTTCTTCCCAAACTCTGAATCCATTACCGAGTGTAATATGATAGGCTCTAATCCCAATTGATAATTGTTGCAAATATCTAGATAGTGATTAAATTATGTGATTGAAGCTTTTGGTTCTTATTTCTATAACTGCCTAGGGACACCATTTCAAATAGAATGCTTTTAAATATTCCAGGTCAGCAACAGCCATCATCTAAGGTCCATAAAAAATAGGACGTGAAACTGTGGTGAAACAAAATCTAGATTAGTAGCCTTTAACCCAAAATTGGTCCCAGATCTAAGCCTTTTTCTCATTACAACCTAAAACCGTTTGGCATGACATGATAATCACTCCTAGGTCTAAAATGACAAATGACAACTATAACTAGAAACTTGTTGCATGTAGAAAAGCCTTCAATCTTCAGCAAATTTAAATATCAATAGCCCCTTCGTTATCTTTATGTTAATGGCCAAGACAGTCACAACAATACATGTATCTGACCAAAAAAAGTTCTCAAAATATCGCATTCAAGAAAGTTCCAGATCTGGGATGACAAGTGGAAACCATCACTCATGGGACAAAAAATGTCAAAGAGGTATTGGTATTATTCATACATAAGAATCGAATGAGGTCTAAACTTACCTACATTTTTTTGTATGGACTCAAGTATGGATTCTCATAATCAAGTGCAACAACCAATCCAACTACAACCTACAAAATTAACATGACTTCCATGCAGTCAATTATGGCTTGGTGAAATGCTCAATGATTGTCAAATTTATCATTTGTTATTCACAAGTCAAATTCATCTGTAAAAAGCTACAGTCAATGCATAAGAATATAAGCTCTTAAAAACCACTTTGAATGCTCTACATTTTCGAACAATAACACAAGGACATAGTTGCCATGATTTAAAGCTTGGACATATTGGTTATCTATAGATTGAGTGGGATTTCCAAAGCATGTATCCACCTTAGAATCCTTTTTTTCTTAAAGAGCAGATACTTCTTTTGAAGTTGATTTTCAATATTAGTTATATAGAATAAGCTTAGCATGTTCTGAATTCGACCAGGTGAAAATTTTCTCGAATCTTGACTGTGAAACCGAAATGATGAGTTAATCATCCAAAAATCCTTGAGAGCAATAGGAGCTGGTAGCTGCCCGTTTGCAACAATTACACTACAAATTGGGGAATGTTCAACTAAGAATACAAGATTCGTAATTGATAGTCTGCACGTCACACTTTACACAACTGCCACATGAAGCTGAAAAACTTGAATCGAGCCAACCACTCTTTTCTTGCTAGCAATCCCAGCTTCATTGTGCAGATTATACTTTTCCTCGCCTCAAATTTGGGTAGCACAACCCTTGGATATAATGCTTTCATACTCGAAGAAATACTTTATCACCCTTATATTCTTTCGGCACTTTACCATTCTTGCTTAGTAATGTGAACTTTAAGACCTGCAGTTTTTTTTGGAGTTCATTTAAAAGTTGCCTTAAATAACATAATTTTGTACTATTGGCAAAGTACCTTACACCTTTTGTAAGTACCTTTACTATTTTTAGAAATTTTAAGAATCACCTTACAAAAATGCAAGGTGCATTTGCTATTTTTAGAAAGTTGAACAGATCCGGATTATTATTTTTGGAAGTCAACTTTCTAAAAATAGAAAAAAAAAAAAAAAAAGTTAAAACAAAAAACCTGCAGTTATTTACCCCTGGGGCCTTTCCCCTTACAAAACTTCACCCAACAGAATTGTAAGGTGTGCTGTAAAAACTACAAAAACGTATGTTATGGCATTGGTCAGAAGTTTACCCACAGTAAAAAAATCTTCCTGGGCATGTAGCTTTCCGATTATAGACTATGGCTCAGTGGGCAGCTACAAATATTCAAGGGACTTTTTTACTTCCAGTGAAAAAGGATTATGGGCTGCCTGTCTTTCAGGGAAGAAAAACTGGCCCCCTATTTACAGTTAGATTATGCCCATGAAATTTTTTGTGGCAGAAAACTAGCAAAAGTTCTTAAAAAAAATCAAAACACTGTAGATTGGAGCTAAATTGTCTTTGTAGATCTTTGCATTCGAGCTGCTAGATACGTTAACTTTAAATCGTAACAAAATGTACAACAGGATACAAAGGATCTGTTAAAACATATTGTTTGTACAAGAGATAACATACCACAAGTAAGGTACCATCACCCCAATAATCCATAACATTAATTGCCAGCTGACAGAGCCAGCAGCTGTACTTCGATTGCCCAGAGATTGTCAAAAGTTGATGTCAGCAAAAGAGACCTTCAATGGTGAATTTAAAGATTTCGGCTAATTAAATTTCCTGAAGCGTATAATAGCGTATGTACCTACAGAACATGCAGGCTTTCAAGTGAAAAGATGTAGAGAGAGAACTAAGAATCAACTCCTAGAATCGGTTTGGATTACTTTTTTGATTCAGATAGGGACTTGGCTTCTTATCAGTGACAAAAACTAGGGTATTAACATGCTTATCCTTTCCCTGATACCTAACCAGTAACATAGATCCTCTGGTCTATGATGGTAGAGGCTTGGACTCCATTGATAACCACTCCAAATTCCTAGCCAGCACTTTCCAAAATAGAACTCTGGATGGTCATTCTAGAAGTAAAATCTCTCAATGAAGAAATATATGTCGGTCGATTATCATACACTGCCATGCATGTGGAAGGAATGAATGATCGTTGTCAAATTATTACCCGATCCATGTTATACAATAATCAGAGAAACTGAGTGGATGAAACGTCCTCAGGAAAGTACATTTAAGTACAATACAAGCCAACCGGCAATTGACACAACGGAGAAGATGTGTTCCCAAAACAGAATTGCTGAAGCTTCTCTTTCTGCATGGCCTTGGAGGCTTGCAACCGCCCCTGAAAGACAGGAAGATAACGTTCAAGTGAAGGGCTGAGATTTCATAGAGAATTTAAGGCTAACGTATGATGTTGAAACCAATTGCAGGAGAGGAGTGAAGACTGAAGAAGCAAACAAAGCACTTGCTGCACCAATACGGAACTAGAAAGAAACCCCAATACAGTTTGATTTGCAGCATGCCATTGAACTAGTTTCCATTGGGAATAGTGCGAGTTAGCTAAGAAGCAAGCAACTAAATGTGTCATGATAGCCTGAATTCCTAGCTCGTACTACAAATGACCGTGCAGTGAGATCATCAGAACTCAAAAAACTTTGTTGTACACAGCCAGTACCTGCAAGTATTGAGGAAGGCATTGAATGTTGCAAAAGAAGAACAAAGCGAAACATTTTATCATTTGGAGGAAGAAGCTTCAATTTATCTGCCATCAGTACTACTCCCAGTCCTATTAACGGCGATAAACACAGCCTGACAAATGTAATAGCAACTGTTGTTCGTAGTCCAAGCTCCGAGGTGCCAGGACCTGTTACAGAAGTGGTCAGGCGAGGAAACAGAATTAACAACTAAAAGAAGTTTAGATTTTCCAATCAGTGTTGATAGTCAATGTTCACACCTTTCACTAAGCTGCCCCCCAGGACCAACATGATGCATGGCACCATAGCTGCCCTACAAGTGCACAACCAGAACCAAAATAGATATAGTCAAAGGCCTTAGAAAGCACTCACAAGTACGTAAGTAGATAACTAAGCACAATGCTGCATAAACACTGTAGTTGCGCACACGTCTTTTTCATAACATAATATAAGCAACTAACGACAACAATACAAACTAAAACTTAGTTGTACATAATGACTACTTTTTAAATATATCAACTGTACTAGACTAGGTATGACTTTCATGGGGTGCATCAAGAGATAGAGGCTGTTATAGAACAAATCACATTCACAGAGTAGTCTAAATTGAGACACTGGCAAAGGTGTTCTTCATTGCCAGTCAGTACAAAAAACTTTCAAGGTCCATGAAAACATGATGATCATAAACAAGAAAGATCCATACCCCATGATATTCAAACTGTCAGTTACAAAGTAAAATACTGAATTATCCTGAAAAAAAAGCCTCTTCAAAGGTGGAGCTGCACCTATTCCAATGGCAAGAAGCTGCACACCAACAAAGTAGTCCAATTGAGCTAATAGACAGTACAATTTCAAAAAACATATCACAAAAAAACTACACTCATAAAAAACTGGTATCGTACCTGCTTGTGTAAAGGCATCATGAGAAACAAAATTCTGAAAACAATCATTATGCAACACCTTGATTTCCACAAGACTGAACTTTATTCCTTCAGATTCTAGCCCAAACACACTTGCCGGCCGCATTTTAAAGATGGTAAGGAATATGTAATCTTGTCATATCTAACTTCAAAGTTATACAATTCCTTAATTGAACCCCTAGCAGCTATAATCCAACCACCAGTCATCCTGAATATGTAGATAAGTTGAATACGTAAAAGATCAGAAATTCCTTGTTTTATGAAATCCTACTCATGCTGTTACTCTGGAAGCACTCTTTTTGGCTTTACCACATACTACCACCTTTACATTATGAAAAGCAGGATATATCTATTTACCAGTTGTTGAGAATATATGAAAATACAACTTAGCATCCAATTGAAAGAAATTTCTCTATGGCATATTGCCACACCACAATATCATGTGAAACCTTAGGTGATTTGATTGTAGCTTTCAGCTAGCTTGTTAAAGACGTACAAGGGCTAATTGTGTAATACTTTAACACTAAATGCTGGAAAAGTAAATGTAGAGCTAAAATACGAATACTGGAATTCGCAAGCATGCAATGTGCTCAGGTATTATGTTAGTAATTTGCTCCATGCATTCACTAATGCAACACAGCAAGGATTTGTTATCACATAAATGCTATGATTATAGATGGAAAAAAAAGGGTATGCTGATATATAAGGCATGTGTGTGTGTATCTATGTATCATAGTTGCTGGCGGAACGCGTTCCGCCAGCCCCGCGTTCCGGAACGCAGGGGTTCCGGACAGTGAGCGGAACCGTCCGCAAATTTTTTTATTCTGGCTGCGCGATAGCAAGAGGAGAAAAATTGCTGCAAATTTTTTTATGCACATCCGTTTGCGACGATCCAGCATCCTACAAGCATCTATTCGACAAGGGGGATGCAGTGGGCACAGCGCCGAGCACAGGAACCAAGCGGGGAGTGAGAAAACTCCGTCTCCAGGATTTTCTTTCCTACAAATTTCAAAATCCATGATTGTTTGAAACTAGCTGTAGGTGTCAGATTGAAGTGAAGTAAAGTGCTACACTGTGTTTCCTCGTGCCCACGAGAATGCCTACAATGTCAGTTTAGGCCATTATGGCGCATAGAAGAAGTTATGAGAGTGGTGCCCTCTTTTGGTGCTTTTTTTTGGCCCTATTTGTGAAATTGGCTATAGGTGTCCGATGGAGGTGCCGTTAGATGCCACACTGTGTTTCTAAATGCCTACAAGAATGCCAAGAATGTCGATTTATGTGAGAAAACGTCTCTACGTAGGATGCAAATGACACAAAAAGTAGGGTTTCAACAACTTAGGATCAGTAACTGCTCTTGATAATTTCAAAAAAAAAAAAAAGTGTTCCGGGAAACCCTAATGGGAAATCCCGAAACGCGATCCGGAACGCGGATCGTGGCCTGCAACTTTGGTCATAAGATGCTAGATTGCGTTTTTCAATGTCCACAAAGGTGCTAGAACTCTTGTCCAATCCACATGGCACAATTTTAGGGGTTTTTATGTGTCATGCTCGCTTTTTCACATCAGTTTAGCCCTAATCTGTGAATCTTTGTTGTTTCACATCAACTTAGCCCTAATTTGCAATATACTGAATTTTTGCATGGCTTGTGTATGTTTTGCAAGGCTTTGAGCGATCACAATAGCTGATAGGTCAAGTTGACATCATGCCAGTTGTTGACAGGGGCATGTGGGCTAAGGTTGACCTCATACAGGGGGATGTGACAACGTCCCATGGTTCAGGTAGCCGTAGATGGAGATGCTAGCATTGCGGTCTAGAGTTCACCGAGTCGCTCACCGCATGTCTTCATAGAGATGATGCGTCAGGCAGCAGCAGCAGATTTCTCATGGGCACCTCCTAAGAGAGAGGTTATACACCCATGCCTCCTACGCCAGGAGGATGAGACCATCACATGGGAATTGAGCCCCATTCAAGCAGCCTGGCAGAGGTAACTAATCTAATCTTTAATGTTTTTCATTTGGCAAGTTTCTTTCGCATATGTTGCATCTACCTAACATGTCGTTACAGTCTACACGTGCTTGATATGGCAAGTGTGTCTAACCTGTGTCTAACAGAATTTGTTTTGCAGTTACGGTTGCTCCATATTGTTCGACGGATGGATTGACATTCGTCACAAATCCGTCATGAACATCATGGTCTCATGTCCGCTTGGCACTGTGTTTCTATGAGTGGATGCCACTCTTGGTGGTGCAACCATCATCGCAGAGTTCATCTACAAGTTGGCACATACAATGCCACAAATTGCAGGTAGATGGGAGATCTCCTGATGCACGAGCACTCCTCCATTATGTGGACACCATGTGTTGCGCATTCTATCGATCTGTTGATCCATGACATGTGCACACTCCCATGGTGTTACGAGCTCATGTGACCAGTGCCGAACCCTAGAGAACACAGATAGGTCAGATACCACAGTCAGGGTCGTGTCCAGCATACACGACCAACAGGGCAAGACAGTGTGAGTAGTGTGCCCCAGCACGGTCCATAGCCATGGCGGGCCTAACACAGTCTAGGGACCCTGTCAGCAGGACAGGGCCCCCAGTTGGGTCCCGACGTGCAGTCGGCCACGTCAGTGACACGTGGCCGACACTTGGCAGTTGCATGCTACCAGTCCTCACACTGGGCTAGGAGGGGCTTACTCTATATCAGGGAGTAGGCAAGGTTGGGTGGATCAGTTACTGTTTGCCCTACTGTGGTGTTAGGATCTATTACATTGGTATCAGAGCCATCTCCATCTTTGGGAGCTAAGTAGCAGCAGGGAGAATGTTACGAGCTCGTAACCAGTGCCGAACCCTAGAGAACACAGATAGGTTAGATACCACAGTCAGGGTCGTGTCCAGTGTACATGACCAACAGGGCAAGACAGTGTGAGTAGTGTGCCCCAGCACGGTCCATAGCCATGGTGGGCCTAACACAGCCTAGGGACCCTGTCAGCAGGATAGGGCTCCCAGTTGGGTCCCGACATGCAGTCGGCCACGTCAGTGCCACGTGGCCGACACTTGGCAGTAGCATGCTACCAGTCCTCACACTGGGCTAGGAGGGGCTTACTCTATATCAGGGAGTAGGCAAGGTTGGGTGGATCAGTGAGTGTTTGTCCTACTGTGGTGTTAAGACCTATTACACTGGTATCAGAGCCATCTCTATCCTAGGGAGTTCAAGACAGCAGTAGAGAAAGCTATCAGAAGATAGGAAAGCTTTCTCAGTTTCTCAAAAAAGATTAGAGGAGGAGAATTGCTGTAGGAACAGCCTTCAAACCCTTGAAATTCACTGAGAATTTACAATTGTAGGAAGTAGAATTCCTTCTGTAGGTAAATCGTTGGAAAGGCAGCAATCTATATCAGATTTCAGATATCTGATAGGAGATTTTAGAAAGGATTTAGAGTAGAAACCAGCGAGCAAGTCCATCGTTGTGGGATCAGAAATCTACCTCTGAAATTTCAGAGAAATCCAAGGAAATTTGAAGGGTTTCCAAGCAAATTTTCTTAGCAGGGCCAGCGCTAGACAAGGAGGAGAAAAGGTGAAAATTCATCCCTGTTTGTTGAGAATTCTCAGGAGTTTGAGCTTCAAACTTACTTGCTACAGACCAGCGACCTATAGGCTTGGGTCAAATCGGAGATTTGAGGTGATTTAGAGCTGTAAATTGGACAAATCGGGCCGGATAGGTTGCTGTCCAACCAGCGAGGGCAGGGACTTCAAAAATTCCGGATTTCCTTTTGTAAATTTCCAGTTTTTACTCGGTTTGTTGGAGTCCCACACCTGAAATCAGATCAGTTAGCTACTCAACTCAAGACCGGGAAATTTGGCACCGTTTTGAAGCTTCAAACTGGCATTTTCCAGGACAGCAGGTCTGAAATCTTGGGTAAAAGAGCTGAGAGGGTTCCTCTTCATTCTTTCTTTGGAAGTACAGTTTTCAGAAACAACTAAGTCATCTTTCCTTTCCCTTGTACAGTTGTAAATTAGTCTTTTAGACTTTTTTTCCTTCAGAAGTTAAGGTAGCTCTCTTTCAGTTCCGAAGATGACCACTCCTCAGGGACCTGATCAACCCCCGGAGAGAGGCTTCGACGAACTAGAAACAGAAGCCTTGGCTTACAGAAAAGGGAAGGAACCCATGGAAGTAGAAGAACAGGAACAGTTCGCCGAAGAACTCGACGAACTGGTTACCAAGGAGCAGTTTCTCCAATTGATAACAGAAGTGGATGAACTGAAGTTGGCATTAGCCAATTTCAAGTCCAGTGTGGACGACTCGTTCTTCTCAGTTATCCCCTTCCCCACTTCCATCAGTTTTGGGTGAGACTTTACGATCTCACCCCAGTGTTTTTAAAGACTTAAAACCTCCTACTTTTAATGGGAAAGAGAAGGATAGAAATGCAGATATTCTACAAACCTTCCTCACCAAATGGAAGAACATTCATGCTCTTAAACAAACCCTGACCATTTGCAAGCTATTGAGGCCAGTCTTTCCTTAGGGCCTATGGCCTATAAGTGGTGGTTAAATCTCCAGGAGACTGGGCAGACTCCCCGGTCATGGAAAGCTTTTGAAGAAGCTTTCCTAAGAGAATTTCTACCAGAGAATGAACTTGATAGAGCCTGGGAAGCCTGGGAAAGAACAGTAATGGACAAGTCTCTCATCCAATATATCTCGCAGTATCGAGAAGCAATTTTAAAGATTAAAAATATGGACGACTATCAGAAAATCAGGGGATTTGTCCGTGGCCTCAAAGATGAATATAAAGTAGAGGTCCAGAGAAACTCGCCTTCTACCCTTGAGCAAGCTCTCAGATATGCTCAAATCTATGATGATTCAGTGGGTAGGAAGAGGGCGAGACAACAGCCACTTTCTGAGCAGCCTCCTCAAAAAGACTTTCAATTTAAAAAGAAATTTTTAAAAAGAAAGAAAGAAGATAAATTTAAAAGTGAAGCTCCTCAGAAACGCCCTTCACTCATACAGCCCTTAAAACCAGATGATTTTGAGAAAGCCAAACAAGAACGTTTGTGCTTTGTGTGTATGGGCAAGGGACACACAGTCAGACAGTGTCCCAAGGGGCCTTTCACTAAAAAAGATAAAAAAGATAAAAAACAAGTTCATCTTGTTCAGACTGTATGTTTCCCCAGTGACTCGGCAGCTTCCGAGATCAAAGTGTATCATGAAGATCATGAACACTGTTGCCAGCTGAATGCTAGCGAGACCCTTCAGCTTTGGGTCGCATGACCTAGTACGTATGCATGGGAAAGTTGGTAACCAGTCAGTAAGAGTCATGGTTGATGATTGGGCAACCCATAATTTCATCAACTACACCCTGGTTAAAAAGCTTAAACTTCAAGAAGTACCTAGTCAGCATAGGTACATAGTTTCATTAGATAAGGGTGAAGATAAAAAAATATGGGAAACTATAACTTAAATCTTGGTATTCAGGGGTACGAAGATGAAATAAACTTTCAGATAATGCACCTGGATCGCACAGACATTGTTCTCGAGAGAGATTGGCTCTATAGTTTAGGACCTTCCCTCCACAGAAACTATCAGGAGAACACCCTCAGCTTTCAGCATAAAGGCCGAGAGATCCAGTTGCATGGGGAGCATGATGTTCCCAACAGTCCTATGGTCTGCAGTTCAGAGCTCTGTCAGCTAATCGGAGACGAAGACCATCAGGTATTCTTATGTGACTTTTAGTTTATTCCTGAAGTTTCTATTTCCAGTTCTATTCAGCAGAAAATCAGTAAATTAGAAACTTTATTCTCTAAACTTAAAGATGTTTTTCCTGAAGATTTGCCACATGGTTTACCACCTAGCAGAGAGGTAGATCATGTAATAAACCTAGTACTAGGTACAGCACCTGTTTCTAAACCTCCGTATCGGGTCAGCCGAACAGAGGATGAAGAAATAACTAGGCAGTTAACAAACTATCTTGGGAAAGGCCAAATTCAGACCAATAGTTCACCATGGGCCTCACCAGTCCTATTGGTGAAAAAGAAAGAGCGGTCTATGCGTCTTTGCGTAGATTACAGAGCCCTCAATAAAGTCACAATTAAGAATAAATACCCTATGCCTCGGGCAGACGAGTTGTTTGATCAACTCGACGGGGCTAAGTTTTTCAGTAAAATAGACCTCAGATCGGGATATCATCAAGTCCGTATAAAATCGGAAGATGTCTCGAAAACAGCTTTTAGGACTCGTCACGGTCATTATGAGTTTAAGGTGATGCCATTTGGGCTCACAAATGCTCCAGCTACCTTTATGACCTTGATGGACAATGTCCTCAGACCATACTTGGGTAAGTTTGTAATCGTATTTTTAGATGACATCCTCGTTTACAGCAAAACGAGGAAGGAGCATCTAAAACACCTCAGAAAGGTGTTTCGACTACTTAGAAAGCATAAGCTCTATGCTAAACAATCCAAGTGTGAATTCTTCGTTGAATAAGTAGCATATTTGGGTCACATTATCTCGTCAGATGGGATTAAGATGGACCCGAATAAGGTTAAAGCCATACTCAGTTGGCTGAGACCTCAGAATATTTTGGAACTTCAAATCTTTCTTGGTCTGGCGGGATATTACAGACGATTTGTCAAGGAATATGCTCAGATAGCAGTTCCCTATGACAAATCTCCTTAAGAGGAAGGGAAAGGAGTTCATTTGGGAGTCCGCACAGCAGGAGAGCTTTGATGCTCTCAAAACAGCCTTAGCTACAGCACCAGTTTTAAAAGTCGTCGACCCCAATCAGCTATTTGTGGTTGAAACAGATGCTAATGACTTTGCAGTAGGTGCTGTGCTAACTCAGGGGCGACGACCAGTTGCGTTCGAGAGTAAAAAACTCGAGCCAGCTCAGACTAGGTACAGTGCCTATGAGAAGGAACTCTTTTCTATAGTCCATGCCCTTAAGACTTGGAGGCATTATTTGTATGGTGCCAACTTTGAGGTCCTGACAGACCATGAGAGTCTCAGATAGCTTTGCAATCAACCTGAGCTTAGAGGTCGGAAAGCTCGTTGGGCAGAGTTGATGCAAGAGTTTGACATGTCTATCAGATATAGACGGGGAAAATTCAATACAGTAGCAGATGCCCTTAGTAGAATGCCTATGATAAACGAGCTGAGTTTTACTCAGATTCGTAATGAGTTACTCGAGTCCTTGAGAGGGAAATGCCAGCATGACGCATTCTTCTCTACTATCTGAAACTCAGTCCAAAGCAGACAGTTACAGACTCCAGAACCAGTTCTCGGGGCTGGTGCCAGTTCATCCAAGAATATGGCAGCTTCCGTTGAGGATGATGATGATGAGTCCGAGTATACGTCGTCAGATGACGTTGAGGATTTTGAGCCTGTATTACCCAAGCAAACCCCAGTGGTTGAGGGTCAGTTGACTCAAGGATTCAAATGGAAACAGTATTCCATTTAGGATGAGTACTTGCTCTATAGAGATAGAGTATGTGCCCCAATTCAGAGGATTATAGGTAGCAGGTCCTATATGAATGTGATGACAATCCTAGTGCGGGACACCCAGGCATACAGAAGACCTATGAGCTTCTTCGTAGGCAATTTTTCTGGCCCAGTATGAAAAAGGACGTCCACTAGTATGTAACCAGTTGCCAGAAATGTGAAGTAAATAAAGCAGAGCGTTTAAAGGCAGGAGGGTTGTTGCATCCCTTAGCTGGCAAATGGGAGAGTATCTCCATGGATTTTATAGTAGGCCTGCCTAAAACCCAAAAGGGTAATGACGCTATATGGGTCACAGTTGACCGTCTGACCAAAATGGCTCATTTTATTCCGACCAAAACAACCGTTAGAGCTCCAGAGTTAGCAAGGTTGTTTGTAGACGGGCTATTTAAATTGTACGGTCTACCTTCCGGCATAGTCAGCGACCGGGACAGTAAGTTTACTGGAAATTTTTGGAGGGCAGTATTCCATCATCTCCATACTAAACTTAATATGAGTACCACTGACCATCCACAGACGGACGGTCAAACAGAAAGGGTAAATCAAGTGCTGGAGGATATGCTTCGTGCATACGTCAGCAAGAAGTAGACTAATTGGGAGGAGTATCTCTCGATATTAGAGTTTGCTTACAACAGTACCAAACATTCAGCTACGGGATACAGCCCATTTATGCTGAGGTACGGTTTTCAGCCACGCTCACTCACAGCTGTAGGGTTTAAACAAGAAAAAGTTGAAGCAGCCAGAAACTTTTTAGAGGACCTAATCCAGATGATAGAATATGCTAAGCGTAGCATTAGACAGTCCCAGGATCGAGCCACGCATTATGCAGATCCACACAGACGGGATGTGCAGCTCTCCACTGGTGAGAAAGTCTACTTGAGAGTCCCAGTTGACTCTAAAACCCTCAAATCAGGAGTGTGTGCTAAGTTGTCTCCAAGGTATTGTGGTCCCTTTACCATCAGTAGGAGACTAGGCGAGCTCACCTATGAACTAGAACTCCCACACAACAGTAAGGTTTTTCCAGTCTTTCATGTAAGTCAGTTACGAAAAGCCTTAACCAGATCAGACAATCTGGTAGGGGACAGTGTTCTAGTTCTCCCATTGGATCCTCAACAACCTCCACATGAACCAGAGGAGATTCTTGATAGTAGAGAGACGCAGACTCGTCATACTCTATATCGAGAATATTTGGTTAAGTGGAATGATCAGCCTGTTGAGAATGCCACTTGGGAAAGAGGCAGTGTCCTTCGCAAGATTTTTCCAGACTTTGTCTTAGAGGACCAAGACGGTTCTTAAGGGGAGGGAGTGTTACGAGCTCGTAACCAGTGCCGAACCCTAGAGAACACAGATAGGTCAGATACCACAGTCAGGGTCGTGTCCAGTGTACATGACCAACATGGCAAGACAGTGTGAGTAGTGTGCCCCAGCATGGTCCATAGCCATGGCGGGCCTAACACAGCCTAGGGACCCTGTCAGCAGGATAGGGCTCCCAGTTGGGTCCCGACGTGCAGTCGGCCACGTCAGTGCCACGTGGCCGACACTTGGCAGTAGCATGCTACTAGTCCTCACACTGGGCTAGGAGGGGCTTACTCTATATCAGGGAGTAGGCAAGGTTGGGTGGATCAGTGAGTGTTTGTCCTACTGTGGTGTTAGGACCTATTACAGAGAAAGTAGACAGAGTGCTCATAATCTCTTAAAAACTTTGGTAAATAAGAGAGACAGATCCAGCGCTGGAGGAGTAGCTTTCTACTGTGAAAATCTCTGTTGAATCATCTTCCTTACAGTTGGAATATGAGTTAGATTTCTGAGACAGATCCATTGCTGTAGAGACAACTATCTGACAAGGCAATTTCAGTATAATTCTGAGTCATCTGAGCGGAACTTCAAGGGGAAAGGATGGGCAGATCCATCGCTGTGTAGCTAGCCCTCAGATCTGAAATTGGTAGCAAGTTCTGAGTAGATTAGAGTAAGTTCTAATCAGAAATAGAGTAGCAGGGTCAGCGCTGGACAGGGAGGTGAAAAAGTGAATTTTCATCCTTGATTTTTGGGATTTCTCAGTAGTTTGAACTTCTAGTTTGCCACAGACCAGCGACCTACCAGTTGAGGTTAAATCAAAAATTCCAGCGAGCATTGGGCCTTAAATTTCAGAAAATTGGGCCAGACAGGTTGCTGTCCAACCAGCGAGGGCAGGGACATCAAATTTCCGGATTTTCTTCTGCATTTTTCTGGATTTTACTCGATTTTTTGGAGCCTCACAACTGTAATCAGATAAGCGAGCTACTATACTTAAGGAACCGGAAAATTTTGACGCCGTTTTGGAGCTTCAAGCTGGGATTTTCCGGGACAGCAGGTCTGAAATCTTGGGTAAAAGAGCTGAGAGGGTTCCTCTTCGTAATTTCGTTGGAAGTACAGTCCTCAGAAACAACTAAGTCATTTTTCCTTTCCCTTGTACAGTTGTAAATTAGTCTTTTTGACTTTTTTTCATCAGAAGTTAAGATACCTCTCTTTCAGTTTCGAAGATGACCATTCCTCAGGGACCTGATCAACCCCCGGAGAGAGGCTTCGACGAACTTGAAACAGAAGCCTTGGCATATAGTAAAGGGAAAGAATCATGGAAATGGAAGAACGGGAACAGTTCGCCGAAGAACTCGACGAACTGGTTACCAAGGAGCAGTTTCTCCAGTTGGTAACAGAAGTGGATGAACTGAAGTTGGCAT
The DNA here is from genome assembly GCA_029204225.1 of Diphasiastrum complanatum. NCBI lineage: Eukaryota > Viridiplantae > Streptophyta > Lycopodiopsida > Lycopodiales > Lycopodiaceae > Diphasiastrum > Diphasiastrum complanatum. The sequence continues at coordinate 73,496,539 of CM055095.1, read as the reverse complement.
TAGCCAATTTCAAGTCCAATGTGGATGACTCGTTCGCTGAACTCAAGAGCTTGATTTTGAGTTCCGCGAAAGGAAGCCTTCCCTCCACTTCTCAGCTGTCCCCTTCTCCACTTCCATCAGTTTCGGGTGAGACTTTATGGTCTCACCCCAGTGTCTTTAAAAATTTTAAAGCCTCCTACTTTTAATGGGGAAGAGAAGGATAGAAATGCAGATATTCTACAAACCTTCCTCAGCAAATGGAAGAACATTCATGCTCTTAAACAGACCCCTAACCATTTGCAAGCTATTGAGGCCAGTCTTTCCTTAGGGCCTATGGCCTATAAGTGGTGGTTAAATCTCCAAGAGACTGGGCAGACTCCCCGGTCATGGAAAGCTTTTGAAGAAGCCTTCCTAAGAGAATTCCTACCTGGAAATGAACTTGATAGAGCCTGGGAAGCCTGGGAAAGAACAGTAATGGACAAGTCCCTCATCCAATATATCTCGCAGTATCGAGAAACAATTTTAAAAATTAAAAATATGGATGATTATCAGAAAATCAGGGGATTTGTCCGTGGCCTCAAAGATAATATAAAGTAGAGGTCCAAAGAAACTCGCCTACTACCCTTAAGCAAGCTCTCAGATATGCTCAAATCTATGATGATTCAGTGGGTAGGAAGAGGGCGAGACAACAGCCACTTTCTGAGCAGCCTCCTCAGAAAGACTTTCAAGAATCAAGATAAATTTAAAAGTGAAGCTCCTCATAAACGCCCTTCACTCATATAGCCCTTAAAACCAGATGATTTTGAGAAAGCCAAACAAGAATGTTTGTGTTTTGTGTGTATGGGCAAGGGACACACAATCAGACAGGGTCCCAAGGGGCCTTTCACTAAAAAAGATAAGAAAGATAAGAAACAAGTTCATCTTGTTCAGACTGTATGTTTCCCCAGTGACTCGGCAGCTTCCGAGATCAAAGTGTATCATGAAGATCATGAACATTGTTGCCAGCTGACCTCTGCAATGCTAGCGAGACCCTTCAGCTTTGGGTCGCATGACCTAGTACGTATGCATGGGAAAGTTGGTAACCAGTCAGTAAGAGTTATGGTTGATGATGGGGCAACCCATAATTTCATCAACTACACCCTGGTTAAAAAGCTTAAACTTCAAGAACCTAGTCAGCATAGGTACATAGTTTCATTAGATAAGGGTGAAGATAAAAAAATATGGGAAACTATAACTTAAATCTTGGTATTCAGGGGTACCAAGATGAAATAAACTTTCAGATAATGCACCTGGATCGCACAGACATTGTTCTCGGGAGAGATTGGCTCTAAAGTTTAGGACCTTCCCTCCACAGAAACTATCAGGAGAACACCCTCAGCTTTCAGCATAAAGGCCGAGAGATCCAGTTGCATGGGGAGCATGATGTTCCCAACAGTCCTATGGTCTGCAGTTCAGAGCTCTGTCAGCTAATCGGAGACGAAGACCATCAGGTATTCTTATGTGACTTTTAGTTTATTCCTGAAGTTTCTATTTCCAGTTCTATACAGCAGAAAATCAGTAAATTAGAAACTTTATTGTCTAAATTTAAAGATGTTTTTTCTGAAGATTTGCCACATGGTCTACCACCTAGCAGAGAGGTAGATCATGTAATAAATCTAGTACCACGTATAGCACCTATTTCTAAACCTCCGTATCGGGTCAGCCGAATAGAGGATGAAGAAATCACTAGGCAGTTAACAGACTATCTTGGGAAAGGCCAAATTCAGACTAGTAGTTCACCATGGGCCTCACCAGTCCTATTTGTGAAAAAGAAAGAGGGGTCTATGCATCTTTGCGTAGATTACAGAGCCCTCAATAAGTCACAATTAAGAATAAGTATCCTATGCCTCGGGCAGATGAGTTGTTTGATCAACTCGACGGGGCTAAATTTTTCAGTAAAATAGACCTCAGATCGGGATATCATCAAGTCCGTATAAAGTCGGAAGATGTCTCGAAAACAGCTTTTAGGACTGGTCATGGTCATTACGAGTTTAAGGTGATGCCATTTGGGCTCACAAATGCTCCAGCTACCTTTATGACCTTAATGAACAGTGTCCTCAGACCATACTCGGGTAAGTTTGTAGTCGTATTTTTAGATGAAATCCTCGTCTACAGCAAAACGAGGAAGGAGCATGTAAAACACCTCAGAAAGGGGTTTCGACTACTCAGAAAGCATAAGCTTTATGCTAAACAATCCAAGTGTGAATTCTTCGTTGAAGAAGTAGCATATTTGGGTCACATTATCTCGTCAGATGGGATTAAGATGGACCCGAATAAGGTTAAAGCCATACTCAGTTGGCTGAGACCTCAGAATATTTTGGAACTTCATATCTTTCTTGGTTTGGCGGGATATTACAGACGATTTATCAAGGAATATGCTTAGATAGCAGTTCCCATGACAAATCTTCTTAAGGGGAAGGGAAAGGAGTTCATTTGGGAGTCCGCACAGCAGGAGAGCTTTGATGCTCTCAAAACAGCCTTAGCTACAACACCAGTTCTAAAAGTCGTCGACCCCAATTAGCCATTTGTGGTCGAAACAGATGCTAGCGACTTTGCAGTTGGTGCTGTGCTAACTCAGAGTGGACGACCAGTTGCGTTTGAGAGTAAATAACTCGAGCCAGCTCAGACTAGGTACAGTGCCTATAAAAAAGAACTCTTTTCTATAGTCCATGCCCTTAAGACTGGAGGCATTATTTGTATGGTGCCAACTTTGAGGTCCTGACAGACCATGAGAGTCTCAGATAGCTTTGCAATCAACCTGAGCTTAGAGGTCGGAAAGCTCGTTGGGCAGAGTTGATGCAAGAGTTTGACATGTCTATCAGATATAGACGGGGAAAATTCAATACAGTAGCAGATGCCCTTAGCAGAATGCCTATGATAAACGAGCTGAGTTTTACTCAGATTCGTAATGAGTTACTCGAGTCCTTGAGAGGAAAATGCCAGCATGATGCATTCTTCTCTACTATCTGAAACTCAGTCCAAAGCAGACAGTTACAGACTCCAGAACCAATTCTTGGGGCTGGTGCCAGTTCATCCAAGAATATGGCAGCTTCCGTTGAGGATGATGATGATGAGTCCGAGTATACGCCGTCAGATGACGTTGAGGATTTTGAGCCTGTATTACCCAAGCAAACCCCAGTGGTTGAGGGTCAGTTGACTCAAGGATTCAAATGGAAACAGTATTCCATTTAGGATGAGTACTTGCTCTATAGAGATAGAGTATGTGCCCCAATTCAGAGGATTATAGGTAGCAGGTCCTATATGAATGTGATGACAATCCTAGTGCGGGACACCCAGGCATACATAAGACCTATGAGCTTCTTCGTAGGCAATTTTTCTGGCCCAATATGAAAAAGGACGTTTACCAATATGTAACCAGTTGCCAGAAATGTGAAGTAAACAAAGGAGAGCGTTTAAAGGCAGGAGGGTTGTTGCAGCCCTTAGAAACACCAGCTGGTAAATGGGAGAGTATCTCCATGGATTTTATAGTAGGCCTGCCTAAACCCAAAAGGATAATGACGCTATATGGGTCACAATTGACCGTTTGACCAAAATGGCTCATTTCATTCTGACCAAAACAACCGTTAGAGCTCCAGAGTTAGCAAGGTTGTTTGTAGACGGGCTATTTAAATTGTACGGTCTACCTTCCGGCATAGTCAGCGACCGGGACAGTAAGTTTACTGGAAATTTTTGGAGGGCAGTATTCCATCATCTCCATACTAAACTTAATATGAGTACCACCGACCATCCACAGATGGACGGTCAAACAGAGAGGGTAAATCAGGTGCTGGAGGATATGCTTCGTGCATACGTCAGCAAGAAGCAGACTAATTGGGAGGAGTATCTCTCAATATTAGAGTTTGCTTACAACAGTACCAAACATTCAGCTACGGGATACAGCCCATTTATGTTGATGTACGGTTTTCAGCCACGCTCACCCACAGCTGTAGGGTTTAAACAAGAAAAAGTTGAAGCAGCCAGAAACTTTTTAGAGGACCTAAACCAGATGATAGAACATGCTAAGCGTAGCGTTAGGCAGTCCCAGGATCGAACCAGGTATTATGCAGATCCACACAGACGGGATGTGCAGTTCTCCACTGGTGGAAAAGTCTACTTGAGAGTCCCAGTCGACTCTAAAACCCTCAAATCAGGATTGTGTGCTAAGTTGTCTCCAAGGTATTGTGGTCCCTTTACCATCAGTAGGAGACTAGGCGAGGTCACCTATGAACTAGAACTCCCACACAACAGTAAGGTTTTTCCAGTCTTTCATGTAAGTCAGTTACGAAAAGCCTTAGCCAGATCAGAAAATCTGGTAGGGGACAGTGTTCTAGTTCTCCCATTGGATCCTCAGCAACCTCCACATGAACCAGAAGAGATTCTTGATAGTAGAGAGACGCAGATTCGTCATACTCTATACCGAGAATATCTGGTTAAGTGGAATGATTAGCCTGTTGAGAATGCCACTTGGGAAAGAGGCAGGGTCCTTCGCAAGATTTTTCCAGACTGTCTTAGAGGACCAAGATGGTTCTTAAGGGGGGGGGAGTGTTACAAGCTCGTGACTAGTGCCGAACCCTAGAGAACACAGATAGGTCAGATACCACAGTCAGGGTCGTTTCCAGCATACACGACCAACAAGGCAAGACAGTGTGAGTAGTGTGCCCTAGCACGGTCCATAGCCATGGCGGGCCTAACACAGTCTAGGGACCCTGTCAACAGGACAGGGCCCCCAGTTGGGTCCCGACGTGCACTCGGCCACGTCAGTGACACGTGGCAGTTGCATGCTACCAGTCTTCACACTGGGCTAGGAGGGGCTTACTCTATATCAAGGAGTAGGCAAGGTTGGGTGGATCAGTTAGTGTTTGCCCTACTGTGGTGTTAGGATCTATTACACATGGATCCACGAGGTATCCTTCCCATATCCTCTTTCTTGTCTTTTATGCTAGTTTTGTTGTTGTCATTTCCTTGCTTTGCTTGGCCCATAACACTTTTTTGATGGGTGTTTGTCTTGCAGATTATTGCTTAGGCCATGCGCGTGGTCAGCTTCGTCACTAGGAAGAAGCGGTTGACCCTATTTCACCGCTACTCGTCATTGGATCTCAGGAAGCCGGCACCCACACGGTTTGGCTACTGCTTCATGGTGCTTGAGCGTCTGGCAGTTGTGCGAGAGACCACTTACGGAGGATGCTGGCCAGCGTTGTATTCATGAGTTTAGAGCCCTTGGTGAGGATGCAGTATATTTTCAAGGGACTATATATGGAGATGAGTTCTGGACACGGGTATTGGATCTGATTGATGTGCTACGGCCTGTTTTTTGTGTGCTATGCCTAGCAGAACAAGAGGGGTGCACTCTCGATCTCATATATGAGTTCATGGACCACATTGGGGAGGCCTGCTAACCAGATCCTGCTTGGATGAGGCCAGGCACAATTCTTTTCCCTTGTATGTGCTATGTTTCCATTTCATCTTGTGAATTCGCATTAGAAACGACTAATGACTATAATGTGTCTTGTGTTGTTAGGTGTTGTAGGAGGCAGAAGCTGATAGACATTTGCAGAGGTGGGACTATTTCCACAGGCCCATCCACGTGGTAGCCCACATGTTGCACCCCTTGTGGCGGTGGCAGAGGGAGAGGGAGAGGGACAGGAGGGAGCCAGGTTGGGGTGAGGGGCGGAGGTAGAGGCAAAGGCAGGGGCAGGAGCAGCGGCACACACAGACGCAAAGCCAGTTCATCACCACCACCGACGTCAGCCTCGTCATCGGACAGAGAGTCCCTGTTTCATTGTAGCAAATAGTCGGATGAATCTGACTACCAGTCAGAGGAGATTGTGTCTAGATAATTTTTTATCATATTATTGTTATCATTTCATTGTACTAGACTAGTTCGTTGCCTTGCGGCACGAAATTGTATATATTCATATTTTTGCACATATGTCTTATCTCTTCAGTGTGGTTCATTTTGGTTTCAGCCATGATTCAGTACAATTTAGTATGGTTCAATATGATTCAGTGTGGTTCCTTGTGTTATTAGTTCGGTTTTTTGTGATCTCAGATGGAGAGAGAGAGAGAGAGAGAGAGAGAGAGAGAGAGAGAGGCGGGGGGGGGGGGGGGGGGGGGGGGGGTGACATGTGTTTTATCTCTTCGGTTATGGTTTGCTCTAAGGTTTGTTGTGATCTCAGATGGATAGAGAGGGAGGGAGAGAGCACAGTCCATTTCACTGATGTCAGTATTCCCAAATGCTGATAACTTCATTGTGGACCTCCATCAGTGAATCAGTTAATCAGCACATCAAGAATCAGTTAATCAGCACATCAAGAATCAGTGAATTAGTGAACCATTAACACATAGTATTCAACAAAATCCTACTTTTGCAATGCATAAAAAAATTTGCAAAAATTATATTGAAACTCCCCAGAAAAATTGCAGCCACCTGACACCCATATTGGCAAAAAAGTAAATCACCAAAACAAAGCATTTACTTCAAATTTTTTGATTCTGTATAGGAATAAATTGAAGTTATGTAGCCAATTATCTCACTCCAAAGCAAGCATTTGCTACACTTCAATAGGGTTTGATTTGGTCTAGTACAATTTGCTATATCACATAAAGGAACTTTCTACAAGCATCTTATCACATAAATGAATGATAGCTTAGATAATGCTGTCCAAACATCTTGGACTCCCTAACAACATATAGATACACCCCATTGAGCTCACTTCTACCTTGAGGTTAAGACTCTATATATTCAGTCCACAACAGTATATGCATATGATACAATGCTAATGGGATCAATTTTTCATATGCAACTTGTCCTACATCTACTCTACCTCAAGTTTGGTACCTTGCACCACCTTCACTAATAACTACTACCTCGAGTTTGACTACATTGAGTCAAGTTCGGGCTTTGTACTTTGGGTCCTTGATTAATCATTAAGATGGCTGTCCCCTACGTTACATCGATGACATAATGTGCATAGCTTGAAGCTACAAACAAAATTCTCTAACAAAAATATGATCCAATATAATTCTAGAAACACACAAACAATAGAACAAATATGAAGTGCTAAGAACTCAAAAAAATAAGAAATTTATAAATTGAACTTCTATGTAACTAAATCATAATTTGTAAAGCACAAGAACAAAGGCACCACAATGAGATATTTGCATGGCCTCGTGCCTTGCTCTCTTTGGTGTCTTTCCTAGCCCTCTTTGTGAAATAAGTTGTAGGTATCAAATTGAGGGCCCGAAAGATGCTAGATTGTCTTTCCTAATGCCTACAAGAATGCCAAGAGTGTCGGTTTTTGTGTACCACTTTAGCTTCTTATTCTGATTGGCCTTTACATCAGATGGATGTAAAATCTGCCAATCTTCAACTACGAACACTATATAAACATCAAAATTGCCTATGAGAGTGGCCGTAGATTCCCTACGAAGAAATGCATTGACACCCTAAGGACAATAAGATCAATGAATTATGCATTGTGCACTAGTTACTCTTGAATACTGTAATCTAGAGACTTTGAAAAGAACCATGAGGGTCTAGGCCCTAGCACTTGGTCACCAACCTAGTACCTTAAATCCAACTTATATGTCCGTAACTCCAGTCCACCCCATTCATTTTGTTACACATTATTCTTACTCGTCTCTCTCAAAGTTCAAAGAGTGTGCCTTCGAAAACGACATAATAAACTTCACATAAATATGCACCTTCATGTGGAGACTTTATGAAGAACAATAATTGTTGTAGATGTGGACAACATGGATCAGGTGGAGGTACCAAAAAATTTCACTATCTAGAGATCCACTACAAGAAAATTCTGTACGTATCAAGGCCTTTCTGTTGAAAAGTATGACCTAAAACAACTGAACATTTCACTCAACTGCCACAACATACACAACCTTTGAGGACAATGGCATTTTGGTCCAATATAGAATCCATTTTATGATGTATTACAGCATAGCAGAATCTGAACTTTCAGCTTCAATAAAGAATCATTTTATGCCTAAATAAATGAAAAGTACTGTATGGAGAGTTCTCTAGGTACTGGAACCCAATGAATGGCATTGAAGGTATGAAAGTCATGAAATCTGATTCTGTCATTCTAATGCTACATACCTTTTCTCTGAACACAAACTAGAAAGAGACAACTGCAACAAATGCATGCCTCAAGTTCCTCAGCATGTGATCGGAACCGATGCATGTACCGGGATCTCCCGACATTGATAATCCAAAAAACTAGACCTCTCTTGATTATTTAGAACTAGATGTAGTTATTAATACAGGTAAGGAATCAGCACAATTAGAACAGAAAAGTGAACAGGACATCTAAAAGATGAAAACTTTCTCAAAACTTACAGAGGCTGCAACAGGTGGTTGAAGAAGCTGTTGAATATGACACTTTTCAGCCCATGACATCAAGTGCTTCAATACCTATTCAGGCATAGAAGAAAACAGGCAGTTATAACTTGTTTGCCAGATAAAAAATAGTTGTTCGATTGAACTTCACGTAAGGGATGGCCTCAAATGTTGCGACACGCAATACCATAACTACAAATGCAGCTTCAAGACAATACGCGCTACTACTCAAGACCATGAACGTAATGCAAGGCAGGGAATGCATGCCGCAACATCTCTATTCATATCTGTATTTATATAAAGTCAAAGATGTGTTGGATGAAATGCCTCCACTTTTAGTGTTCAAACTTTAATCAGTAGAACCAATAAAACAACCATAAATCAAAAGACTAGGAAGGAGCAGTTCGAGTCAAATAAGACGAAGTCAGTTATCAAGTGCTTGTAGGTTGTTTGCTGGAACAGTTTCTTGAAACCTTTGCCCTAGGACATCTCAGTGTGTCAGGAACTTAGGAAACCTGTTCCGACCCTTTTGCGCCGGAATGTACTGGGTTGGAACGCTTTTTTCTTAATTAGGAAAAACAGGCACCTGCTCGCGGTCTTCCTTCTTTTTGATAGTACATTGAAGGCCACAAATCACACTTGTTTGATCAATTTTAGTGATGCAACAAATTTACTACATATTCTTTATTAGACTGTAACAATTGCCAGAATTAATAGGTAATTTTATGGAGACTCTAGTTTTCATCTCAGAAATTACATTGGTGAAACCCAATCTCTGGGATGGTGCAACTTGTGCTATGTGAGATCCAGTAGTGTTCTGTTTGGTCTGGTTTGATAAAGGACCTTATGTAACAAACTTCAACAAGCTCTATGAAATAACTGTGAAATGGTGTCTTTTTGTGTTCTTTTCCCCTCTATGCATATAGACGATGAAACCTGTCAATATTTTGAAGCCTTTTTTTAACCTAGTTGCCCGTTCCAAATTTGCTTCCATCCGTGGTCTTCCTTCTTTTTGATAATACATTGAGGAAAATTTGATAGAAAGGAACGAATTCTTTGCCTGTAATCTGCTGAACCTGGGTCGGAACGGGCCGTGTGTTAAATATTTAAGATTTTTTTTTAGTTTTTTATGTCCACGTTCCAGGAACGTGTTCCAGAACGCCGGGCAACTATGTATCAGGAACGTACAATTTCAAAAATCAGAAACTCCAAAACCAGAAAAATGTTGCTCGAAATTTTTACACATATTGCATACCTTAAAAATTTGGTCCGTGTAGTTTTGAAGATCAACAGAATTTTGTGCTTCGTTCTCATCTGGAGGCGATTGTAACAGTGGAACAGACTCTGATGAGCTATGTCTAATGTAAACCTTTACAACAGGAGGATCTTCTTGAAAGTCTTCAGAGGAGCTTTTGG